>JBBBDQ010001330.1:0-187500 GCA_037127315.1 Ascarosepion bandense | reverse complement strand
GCTGGAGAGTTTGTAAATTGGAAGAAGCAGCAGACATCAGCTTATTGGCTAATGGTTGTTTAAGTCAGTTTTAAATTCTAATTTTGTATTGCTGGAATGAACCATAACTGATGCTATATTAGCTATACCAAAATTGTTGAAGAAGGCTGTAGAATGGATCAGCCAGATTGTTGTAGCAACAACATCAGCAGCACGAAATTGGGTCCAATGGGCTAAACAAATCTTGGGATATTAATGATTCTTCTGAAAAATCTAGATGGAATCCTTTTTCTCTCACAATTTTTACCCTGAATTCTTGGATACTTCCATTTTTTTTTTTTTTTGATTTTATTTATTTATTTTTTTTTTTAATTACTTTTTCTCCTTTTGAGCCAAATCAAATAGTCTAACATACTGATATTCATGTTTATTAGTCTCCACTACTTTCTCTTCAATCTATTTCTCTTTTCCCTCTTTGAAACTATTATTATTATAAAAATACTCATAGAAAAATTTGAATCCCATATATTCTGTGTATTGAATCCTTAACACAGCTCATAAAGTGTTTTGTATTCTTTTAGATCAAATCTATTTTTAATACTTAGGTATTTTAATATTTAGGTATTCTCAATGAATAAATATACGCATCCAATACAGTGTCTCATAAAAAAAAAAGATAAATACTCCACTTCCTCTTAAAAAAGAAAAGGAATTAAGACAAAAGGAAAACTTATCTTAGCTGACGAGTTTCATCATTTGAGTGACTCTATTAGTGCAGATTTACTTTCATAAATTTCCTCAGATGACGAAATGCATTGGATATGATAATTTTGATAATTTTTTTCTTTTGTCCTTTTTCAGATATATGCTATCGTTTTTACATACACATATATATATTTGGGCAGCAATCTCTCGTTTCATGCAGGTTTCATTAAAAATGACAGACAAGGTACTATGATTAAGTTATTTTGTGTTTTTTTTTTAATGATTTTTAATGTGATTTTAAGTCTTTTTCTTTTCAGAATATAAATTATATAAGCATTGTCCAAATATTTTGTTTTACCAAACACTTTTGGCTATACTTTTAGCCATTATCATCGATGAATTTTATTTTACATGCAGCTGAATATATGTAGCATTATGTATGTTTGTAAAGTTATGTGTATGTATTAAGAACATAGAACATACACAACTCTATAAGCATACATAATGCTACATATATTCAGTTGCACGTAAAATGAAACCCATCTTCAATAATGGCTAAAACTATAGGTGAAAGTGCTCAGAAAAACTAAACATTTGGATAACTTTTACATAATTTATGTTCCAAAAAAAAAAAATCACATGAAAAATAAAAAAAAAATTATATAAAAGACTTAACCACAATATTTGTCTGTCATTTTTAATGAAACCTGTGCATATATATATATATATATATTCCACTCTTAAAAAAAAAAAAAAATTAACTAATTTTCACTTTTGTATTTAATTTCCATCATCATAAAACATGTCTCCAATGTTGATGCAGGTTATGTCATCTCAACAAAATAATCCAGTTCTCTTATCCGATTATTTAAAAGTTGGAAGGTAGAGTTCAATGATGATAATAATAATAAAAATGTTTGTTCTTTCTTAAATCAGCAACAGATGCACAACTATGGCTGGTTTATATTTACAAATATCTGGGCAGCCAATACGACCTTGGGCAAGTCATTTTACCCACCCCCACAGAGACCACTACAGTCATTTAGTTTGCATACTTGTAAAATCAACATCTCATAAGTAGTATAAATGTATATATTACCACTTCCATTTTCATTACAACCACTGGGTGGTTCTATATGGAGACGTAGTTATAAACGCTGGATATTACGCTCCCCCCCTCTCACCCTGACCTTATAGCCGCTTATCCTAATCCATCAATAGTGGCACAGAAGAATAAAATCTTTAAATGAAGTATTTTGTTTTTTTTCCTCACTTAAACTTTCCACAATCTGGGCTTGTGATGAAATATGTAAACAATAACAGCAACTCATTCAGTTGAGTGATGTATAGGGCAATCAGTCAGGGTTGTCTGTCCGAGACAAAGCATTGAGTTAGAAGGATCATGCCAAGCAAGAACAAGGCATTCCTCGGACCAAGCTGAGATTATAAAACCACACTTCCATACCTTCTTTGTCTAACCATTCTAGCAACTCTGGGTCTTCCCTCAAACTTTAATAGCCTTGTGTCAGCTTTGATATGGAAATCTCTTCTCTGGAACATATAATCTTGTATTACTTCTTTTTCTCTTTCTTTTCATTCTTTTTCTTTTTTCTTTCCTTTGACTTTTTCTTCATTCTTTTTCTTCTTTGTCTTTTTCTTATTGGGGCAATTCTATCTGTTGAACTCCACCTATTTTTCTTTGGAGGGTTAAAACAAATATACCTTAATATTTCAGTTAGTGGTTTTCTGCTATGGACCTTCTGCTTACTGGTTTAAATTCTCAGCATGTGCAGAACAAACTAATCAGATCCTATTGGGAGACTGTCTTTGTGTAGGGGGTCACAGCAAATAGCAGTGATGAAGATCACACAGTGGGGGGGGGCGCTTTAAGATGACTTTTGCAAGAACAGGGATAGACAACTCTTGTTGTTCTAACTGCAGAATTAAGAAAATGAAGTGGTAAAGATACTGAATGTAAGCAGGGGGTAAAAATATTTAAATAAAAAATATGAGAAGGAAATGTCGAAGACCCCCTACCTATCCTCTACTTTTACGATTTTGAAATGAATAAAAAAGACAGAATGTGGCAGAATTTTTTTTTTTTTTTAAAGAAATCAAACCAAAGTCTAGCTCTTTAATAAAAAAGGTTGAAAACATTTGACATCATCAGGAGAAAATGTTTAGTAATTTTCTTTTATCTAGCCTCATATTGCAAATATATTTTTAAAAAATTAATTTAAATTTTTTTTTTAATTCAGAGACAAATTTTTATGAAAAGAACAATGAATGACAATCTCTAGAACCATCATCTGTTAAAAAGCTTGCTACAAGTCATGTGGTCTGTGCTGAAATATGTGTGACATTATGGAAACATATGCAGAATATTCACATCAGCATGAAATTTCAGAGTTCAGAGCTGTTTGAAGTAATGTGGGGAAAAAGCAGATCTACTGAAATAATTAAACAAACAAAAATTGTTGCAAATTATAAACACTGAGACAAACAGTTTATCTTTTTAAATAAAGTAAACAAAATAAAAAATTTCAAGAGTTAAATGCAGGGCACTAAAAACGTTAAAAGATGACTGGGATTCTTGCTTGACTGTGAGACTGTCTAAAATTAAATTCTTTAACTGTTTCTGTGATATTGCCACACACATTCAAACACAGACCACTGTAAATCACTTGTACCAAAATTTCATTCTTGATAGATATATATATACAGGGTGTCCATAAAGTTCGTGTGCACTTTAAAAAATTGTTTTTTAAAAATGCACGCAAATTTTATGGACACCTTGTATAGATATTAAAATGTCAAAATGGACATTTTGTTAGTTGGTCATTCCAAAGATAAAGTTTGGCATTCTTTTCTTGCTTTCATTAAAAAAATTTGTCTGTGCTTTTGTTAATTTTTTTTTTTTATATATATATATATATCTGAAAACATATTTTTAATGTTGCTGGATAATTTGAAAAAGTATATTTGCAATATGAAACCAGTTAAAAAAACAACACTTTTTGCTTATTTTTATTTTTTTTTAATTTTTTCCTCTTTTTCTACCATTTTCTACCATTTTCCTCTGACCTATTTTGCCTCACATTCTATTTACAATGCTTCGGTCAAGGTTACATTCCCAAAATGTCAACTGACAAAAAAAAAAAAATTAAAAAATTAGTAAGTAGAATTTTTTGTTTTTCATTCATGAAGAAGATAACTCATTCAAATTAAAAAAAAAAAAAAAAAAAAGAAAAGATATTTTCAACTAATAAGAGATAGATTAAAATTAGTTTTGTTATTTTTTACTGACTCATATTTGCTCTACTGAAAAAAAAATAACGCATACAAAAAAATTTGCACATCTTTATTTGTATACATTAATATGAATATGTATATACAGTGGTGTGCAACTGACATATTTATGCATACATTATCAACTTATATATATATATATACCTACGTATTGCATACATACAATATATCATTTTGCTGTGTAGTTGACACACAATGCTCAGTTGAGGACATATTTGTTTTTATTAGTTACCTCCCTTGCAGAGAGGTGTGGTTATTCTTTTTTTTTCCTGACCTGAGACCTTCTTTTCATTGCCTGTGTATTTTGAATTTGATTAAATGTCTCTTGTTATTGTACCTTGGTGTGTGAATATTAACTTCTTATCCAATCTCCCAACTGAACTGACAAAGTATAAAAGGATAGATGAGAACTGAATTTAAAAACGCAGCCTCAGCCAGAGAGAAAAAATATTAGCAAACATGGCTTATTTTGTGCCTGCAAAAAGAAAGTGTTTTAAAATAATGGTTTTTGCATTGACACTGCTATTATTTCAACTATGCTTACTCCCTCAGAAAGTAACAAGATTATAAAAAAATATTTACCTTTTATATAGATCTACTATTTACAGTTTTATGAAGAAATAGAGGTGAAAAGAAATCTTTTTATTCAAAAATTAAATTTTTTTTTTCATGGGTCAGCACTTAACTGAATGTAGATAATCTGTGTGCAAATTTTCTATAATTTTTTATTTTAAGTTAATAGCAATTTAAAGCCTTTTCAAATATGTTTTCTAAAATGAGTTGAAAATGATTTAAGCTATAATTGCTTGAGATTTCATGTCTTGGATTTCAAGATCACAAGAAAAAAAAGAAATAAAAAATTAAAACTTAAAGCAATCTGAAATATAAAATAATCTAAGAAAAAATGTATTTTGTCCTGAAAATCATGTTTATTAAAATTTTGTTTTATAATTTATTGATATAAAATTATGAATAAAAAAAATTGTTTTCATAGTTATTTATAAAAAGGTAAATAATAAATAACACATTGTACATGTAATTTTGATAATTTTAAAAATTTGGCATTTATTTCTTTATAAAATAGTAAATAATAAAAGGTAAATAATTTTTTATAATCATTGCTGAGGGAGTGAGCATAATTGGAATAATAGCAGTGTCAAGGGAAAATCTGTTCTTTTGAAACACCATTTTTTTTGCAGGCATGAATGTCCATGTTTGCCAAAATATTATGTTAGGTAAATGCTGATACAACTATGATTCTTCTTCTTTTTGTTATAAAAAAAAAAAGATGATATCTACCTAAAAAAAAAATCTTCTTTGGGGGTGATCAAATTTCTCCCAAACCATTAACGATCCATACATGAAATTAAAAAAAAAAATGACCTGGCTGATGCATATACCACTGGTATCTGTACAATGTTTGTTTGTTTCTTTACTTGGCCATTTTGCATTTTGTTGTTTTTGATTTTTGCACTCAATAAAAGAAAAATAATGACAAAAAATCACAAGAGAAAAGAAAAAAAGAAGACCCCAATTTCAAATGGGTGTTTATTTTTGGCTTCCCATTTATGCTTGTCTTTTTTTTTTTTTTTTTTTTCTCAAGTCTATCAAAAATAAAAAAAAAGTTTCTATCAGAAGAAAGTAGCCTTGACAAGAGTGGTGGCTAAAAATAATCCCAAGGCAAAAATAAAAATAAATAAATATTAATAATATTCTTGCAAAGAAAGAAAAATCCATTTAATCAATTCCAGGTTTCCATGGTAACATTTAACCCAGTCCCACCCCGATTCAAACTGAAAAATGTAAAAAAAACAAAAAAAAAAAAAATCTTAAAAAAAAATTAAATTGATTCAAAAATTTTATTACGGTTTAAAAAAAAAAAAAATTAAAGAAAAAAACCATTATATTTACTTCTCCTGTGCCCCTAAAAAAATTATAGTTGTTTTTTGCTTTTTTTCTTTTTCTTTTTTTTTTATAATTTCATACTGTCAGATAATTCAATGAATAATTTGAAATCAGATAAAAAGGAGAAAAAAAAAAAGGAAAATTTCAATTCCAAAAAGTTTTTGTTAGTAGCCTTGTAGGTGTCGATTTGCATTGAATCCTTATTGTGTTGAGGTTATTTGAAAAAAAAAAAGTTCTGGGTGATTTAATCCTGTTTGTGTAACAAGTTTTTACCGTGAACTTGTATATATTGGTAAGAATAAAGGAACTACGCCTCCAAATTGCAGTGTTGTTGCTTTTTGTTCTTTTGAATTCACAAAACCTTTATGAAGACAACAAATATTTGCACTCTTACTGAAATCATCTGCACTTTAAAAAACTACCTTAATTGAATTCTTAGCAAGTTGTTATCGAATATTAGGTATCGCAATAAAGAAAGCAAACCTAATAGATTTGGCTAAACAAACAGTTGTAGATTTGAGAAATGTTCTCCAAAAAATCGACCCCAACAATGCTGACACAAAACATTAAAAAACATTATTTTATATAGTAAATTACTAAGTGTAACTAATATGTCACACAAGCCTGTTAGTCTGGAGAACTGATTGGCAATCACATTCACTACTCAGTCACAATTGATTAAGCAAGACAACATTACTAACCATTACCCCATGTTGAAGTGGGCTTATACAGGGTGTTCATAAAGTTTGTGTGTACTTTTAAAAATTTATAACTTTATTTTTATCACAAATACAAATAATCTGTAAAAAAATGTTATATATAAAGTTTAATGTACCTAGTTTTAAGTACAGTTATTGAATAATTCTTCATGAGAAAATTTACAGCAATTTCTGGATAAGTACAAAAATATTAAAATCATATTATCCTTTGTATTGCTAATGATGGAGGACAAATAGAATTTCAATAAAATCTTAAAAAATGTAGATTTGCTTCTTTCTAATCCTTTTTACAAATTATTTCTATCACAAATACAAATGAAGTTATAATTTTTTAAAGTGCACAGGAACTTTATGGACACCCTATATATATATATATATATATATATATATACTAACAGTATAGCCTGGCGTTGCTCAGGTGTAATGAAAGCTTTAAAACTAATCCATGCTCATGGAACTCAGACTCTTTAGACGTTAGCACGAAACACTGAAAAGCAATAGTTATTTCCAGTTGAAGCAAAACCATAGACCGAAAGAAAAATGAATGGATGTAAGTCAAATTTTGATTTCCTGGTATCGGTATCAAATAATTTTTTTTCATTGTAAACTGAATTTTGAAGGCAAAATAAGTCCTCTGAGTAAATGGTGTCATGGCTGAGACTAAGAACTACAATTATACCTACTTAGAGCCAAACCTGAAGCAAAAACTAAAATAAAAGGGCTGAAAAAGTACAGCCATACTGGCAGATAAACAGACACACACACAAACATCTTGCCTTTTATATATATATATATATATGTGTGTTATCGATTTTCTGCACTATTGTAAGAACTGCAACCTTGAAACTTCTGAATATCGTTTCTGATGTCTTTGTCTATGAGTGTATCAAATTTGATTAAAATTGGACCACTCCTTCTATAACCTGATTTTTTCAATTATCGATTTTTGATATTTATTGGGAGTACCTCGACACAAAACCTTGCTAAGTACACTTGCAGACGCTTATGTAAATTTTCAAAAATATTGGTTCAGCCATTTCAGAGTCTATAGGTAACAGACACACACACAGATGAAGTTCCATTTATAAATAAGTTTATATATATATATATATAATTTAGAAAAGATTTTTGATTTACTACAATTTCAATGGGTAATACATATTTTACTGCATAATGATGTTATTATTGCAGCTCATCAGATCCAAATGGTACAACAGTCTATCCTCAAAATATCCCCAACAAAATCTTTTTACACAGATGCTCACACACACACACACACATATATATAACTATCCAGGTAAATTCCGATAGAGACGAACTCAAAAGAACTCAATGCCAAATTCATTTATATAATTTAAAAGAGTAATATAATTTAGAAAAGATTTTTGATGTACTACAATTCTATTGGGTAATACATATTTCTCCGCATAATGATGTTATTATTACGGCTCATCAGACCTAAATGGTACAACAGTTGATCCTCAAAATATTCCCCCCACAAAAAAAAAATCTTTTTACACAGATGCTCAGATGTATATATGGTAATATTTTTGTTATAAGTTTTAAAATAAAAACATAGTTTACTGCAACACAAGAAGGGCTATTGTGTTTGCGTACCATTTTACTAGCACCTTGTCAGGCAGTGAAATATTTTTTCTTAGAAATCATTATATATCGAAGCTTAAAAAAACGTCTCTTGTGTTACAGTAAAATATGATGTTTTTATTATAAACTTATAATAAAAATATCACCATATATAAAGCTACTAAGTGTTGAGCAGTCTTAATAAACTAAATCCCTACAAACAGTGGACTGCCAACCCATTACTTTGTACTACTTCTAAGATATATGTATTTATACATATAATATAATTATATAGTTATGTATCAATTTTACATTGCAACATGGAAATTTTGATGTTTCGAGAAAGGTTCTCATCATGTTGATGTGGTTGTGCAGATGATTTACATTTAAATGACAAAATCTTTTGGTTTGCTGTGAATGTATGTGGGTGTTTTTTTTTTGTTTTTTTTTGGTTAGAATGTGTTCTTTGGGGTCAAACCCCAAAGTGAATCTCTATTCTGATTAGCCACAAAAAAAAAAAAAACGAAAAAAAGTGAAATTCTTTATCCAAATTTGATGAAGAAAGAAATTCTTCAACAGAAAGCAACATTTTTAAACAAATACACATACAAAATCAGTTTTATCAAAAAAGTATCTGAAGTAAAAAATTCCAGCTTAATTCGTTGCAAATGCTGTTCGGAAAGGTATTAATTCTCCCTCCAGTTATTGGTTAAATAGCAGGACAGATTGGGTTTTATAGCCTTGTTTGGCAACCAGGCTACTGCAAAAAGAAATGGCAAACGGCTGTGGGAAAATCTGCCAAGTCAGTCATGTCTTGAAAGAGGCATGATCACCAATGCGTGTATCATATATGGCACTTAATTGACTGAGCTCACCCTAACATGTTCCATTTTTATTAACACTTCTTCAGAGAGCAAGAAAAAAATGAAAAGACAAAGAGACAATACTAGTAAGATATGATTTACTTTTTGTTGGTTAAATACATATTAAAGCAAGAGATAATCTATCTAAGAGATAATCTATCTAAGAGATAATCTATCTAAATCTAATGTAAATCTAAATCTGAATATAATCTATCTAAACTTATTTATAAATGAAAATTTGTGTGTGTGTGTGTGTGTGTGTGTGTGTGTGTGTGTGTGTGTGTGTGTATCCATTACCTACAGACTCCGAAATGGCTGAACCGATTTTCTTGAAAATTTACACAGTTGTACGATCAGTGTCTGTGAGTGTTCTTAGCAAGGTTTTGTGTCAAGGTACCCCCGACAAATATCGAAAATCGATAATAAAAAAAAATTGGGTTATAGAAAGAGTGGTTCGATTTTAATCAAATTTGATACACTCATAGACAAAGACATAAGAAACGATATTCAGAAGTTTCAAGGTTGCAGTTATTACAATAGTTCAGAAAATTTGATATCGATACCAGGAAATCAAAATTTGACTTACATCCATTCATTTTTATTTCAGTCTACGGTTTTGCTTTAACTGGAAACAACTATTGCTTTTTAGTCTTTCGTGTCAACCTCCAAAGAGTCTGAGCTCCAGGACCATGGATTAGTTTTAAAGCTTTCATTAGACCCGAGCAAAGCCGGGCTATACTGCTAGTTTTTAAATATATATATGAGGACTATTTTGGATATGTTTCCTATTTGTTCTTTCTTGTTTTTATCATATAAATATATGATACCTCTAACAATATTAATAATATTAATAATAATGGTGTACGTCAATATAAACATAACACTATTAACTTATACTATTGCAACCAAATGCATAATAATTACAAACAAGATGAAACAACACTCAAAAACATAATACATAGAAATGTTAAACCAATAAATAATAATTAAATTAAGCTCATCATATATTATAAAAAAATTAAAATAATTGACCTCATAGTCTCTAATAACCCTACAACCACACAACTAAATCTTCTACAGAAAATCAATGTAGGGTGTCAATTTACATGCCCGTTCAGAGATTGTATCTCTAGTATATATTGGTTTTACTACAACCACACAGTCTTGTAGACTTACCTGTCACCTTTCTGATCATAGTTCAATTAAACAACATTTCTTAGAAAAACATAGCCATATAGGTTTTATTAGACAGATTTTAGTCAATAACACTATAATACTCACTTACCAGTCAGTTAATTAAGTGCCATACGTGAAACACGCTTGGGCGATCATGTCTCCAAAGAGACATGACTGACTGGGCAGAAGATTATCCTGCAGTAGGTTGCCATTGCTTTCTGCGGTAGACTGGTTGCCAGCCAAGGCTATAGAACCCAATCTGTCCTGTTATTTAACCCATAACTGGAAGGAATAGACGGATTAATACCTTTCCCATTGCGCATAAGTGAATGCAATGAATTCAAATGGAATTCGAACTTGGCTCTCCGATTTCTTGTTCCGAGCCGATATCCACTGGACCACCACGACACACAGTAAAAAGAACCTTCAGATATTAGAGGCCATCTACATTAAGTCAAAACAACCCACACTTAATAAAATCATACGTGAAACACGCTTGGGCGATCATGTCTCCAAAGAGACATGACTGACTGGGCAGAAGATTATCCCGCAGTAGGTTGCCATTGCTTTCTGCGGTAGACTGGTTGCCAGCCAAGGCTATAGAACCCAATCTGTCCTGTTATTTAACCCATAACTGGAAGGAATAGACGGATTAATACCTTTCCCATTGCGCATAAGTGAATGCAATGAATTCAAATGGAATTCGAACTTGGCTCTCCGATTTCTTGTTCCGAGCCGATATCCACTGGACCACCACGACACACAGTAAAAAGAACCTTCAGATATTCGAGGCCATCTACATTAAGTCAAAACAACCCACACTTAATAAAATCACATTTCAATCTGGTCACAAGACATTACATTTAGACATATGGTTCTGTTAACATTTCGGTCTCTCACGCGATGTGACGTCATAGAACCACATTACAAATTTATGAACTGTGTTTGGTATTCAGTGACTGTTATCGTTGCATAGCAATGTTTTATATCAACACAAGATAAAATCATCTTTGATGGTGGATATCTTTATGTTAACGTCCCTGTAACCTCTCTGAAGATGGCACAGTATATTTTTAGAAAATTATCTGCTGCCTCGATATATTGAGCACTCGAGAAGAAAGGTAGACTTTGAAAAACAGTAGCCACTCTAGCGTGTACGCATCGCTCATTCAGTAAAAATGAATTTGAGCACTCTAGCTATTGGGCGCGTAATATGATATGCGCTAAAAAGGACTGCCTTCTTCCACCGAACGCCCCATGGCCCAGGGGTGGAGTCGAGCCTGGGTTATGTAGCAATCGTAGTCTAACCATACTGATAAGCTGTGATACAGCGAAACAGATCTGTCTGCGGATGACTATATATATATATATATATATATATATGTTAATATATATATTTAGGCAGCAATCTTTCATTTAAACATGTTTCATTAAAAATGATTGACAAGGAAGATTTTATTAATTTTTTATTTAATTTATGTTCCATAATTTTTGACTTTCCAAATGCTTTCAGCCTCTTCACAGGCCATTTTCAAGGATGTTATTTTCTGGTATTGTTATGTCCTCATGTTTGACTGTAAAGTAGTTTTTTTCTGTTTTTAGTGATTATTCATTTTTAAAAAGGAGAGTTCTTTAAAGCTGTCATGTGATGTGCCTCATGTGAGCATCTGTCTATTTCTTTTAAAAAGGTTTCAAAACTCCATTTCCCCTGTTAAATAGTGTAAGATTAATGGAAGGAGAAAGATGTTTGATATATATATATATATATATATATATATATATATATATATATATATATATATTATAGCAAGGTGTTTCTGATATTGTGATTTGAATAGTATTTTTGAATTTTCAACCAAAAATTTTCCTAAAGTGTTTTTGTAAGTTATGGATTAATAAATGTTTTTTTTAATGCACTACTAGCAGTATAGCCCGGCTTTGCTCGGGTCTAATGAAAGCTTTAAAACTAATCCATGGTCCTGGAGCTCAGACTCTTTGGAGGTTGACACGAAAGACTAAAAAGCAATAGTTAACCGGAGACTGAAAAAAAAAAAAATGAATGGATGAAAGTCAAATATTGATTTCCTGGTATCGATATCAAATAATTTTTTTTCACCTTAAACTGAATTTTAAACTCTAAATAAGTCCTCTGAGTAAATGGTGTCATGGCTGAGACTAAGAACTACAATTGTACCTACTTAGAGCCAAACCCAAAGCAAAAAGCTAGGGCTGAAAAAAATACAGCCATACAGGCAGATAAACAGACACACACACACAAGCATCTTCCCTTTTATATATATATGTTATTGATTTTCTGCACTATTGTAAGAACTGCAACCTTGAAACTTCTGAATATCATTTCTTATGTCTTTGTCTATGAGTGTATCAAAATTGATTAAAATCGGACCACTCTTTCTATAACCCGATTTTTTTGATTATCGATTTTCGATATTTATCGGGGGTACCTCAACACAAAACTTTGCTAAGAACACTCGCAGACGCTTATAGTACAGCTGTGTAAATTTTCAAGAAAATCGGTTCAGTCGTTTCGGAGTCTATAGTAACGGACACACAAACACAGTTCCATTTATAAATAAGTTTAGATTTAGATTATTACTAGATAGGTGGCATATAAGGTGTCTACTCAAGGAAGTGGTAGTATAGTCCATATAGGTAATTATGACAAGAAACACAATCTTGTACAAGACATTGAAATTCATACACTATATTAGTCATCACCAGTTTAAATTTGATAGGTTGTTTATATTATTAGAAACAACAAGGTTTGCTGTCTTCCATTTTTTGTAATATATTATAAATTTTACAGGTTTTTGAAGAATTATGGCAGAAATATGGTGTTTAATAAGTTTTCATTTATAAAATTTGTTCTGTTTATGATTAATGTGCATTTGGCTGCAATAAAAGAATCTATATTGTGATAGGTCCCGACTTAGCAGCTTGACTCCAGCCACTTTCTCTGTCTATTCTACAAATATTTTCATGGCTTCTGCTCCGATGAACTTAGGTCACTGGTGCCTCCTCCTCAAGAATTTACTCGGGCAACCAGACTGTCAATAAAGTCTCACTCTTTTACAATTAGATCAACCAAATGCAGGTAACAATTCTATTCCATCAGCTTCTTTTCTCGCACTTCCCGCCTGTGGAACTCCCTTCCATATACTTGCTTTCCTGACGGTTACAACTGCCAGGAATTCCCATCAATTCAGTCAATTCCCATCTCTTATCCACTTAACTCTAGCCCTTTCTACATCACCCTGTGTATCTTGTTCTTTTCGTTTCTCTCTACCTTCACAACTGTCTTTACACCTGTTTTCCCATCCTTCTCTTGCCCTGAATGGTTTTGTCTTAACTCACCAAGCTGTAACAGCTGAATGGTGGAGATCTGGCGGCAGAATAAGTTGTGGTGAGGGGGCTGTCTTGTAACTTTCAATGTCTCTAAAACCAAGCTTGTGTAATTTCATTGTTACCAATTGAAACCTAATCTTTCTCGTTTTTTCCCATCATAATGAATGATCGCACTCTTAATGAGGCTCCGTGTTTCAAACCTCTATTGGGATATAAATACCCTTGGGAAAGGTAATAATCTGTCACTTCTATGGGTTAATAGTAGAACGGATTGGGTTCTTTAGCCTTGGTTGGCAACCAGTCTACTGCAGAAATTATGGCAACTTACTGCATGGAAATCTTCTGTGCAGTCAGTCATGTCTCTTTCGAGACATGATCATCCAAGCATATATATGGCTTTTAACTGATTAATTGGGTCTCAATTTGCTCTAGACCTTAAGTGGAATACATATATCCGATCCATTGCTAAAGATGCTGGTAAGATAGCAAACTTATTCTACCACTTCAGTAAGCACCTAATTCCTTCTGCCAAGATACACTTGGCATGAATCAGATTAGACCTGAAAAATGGAGTATTGTTGACGTATCTGAGCTGTAGCTACCCAGTTCTCACTTTCCAGCCTTGAGAGACTTAAAAATCGTTGACGCCGTTCTTTTTCCCATTCTGCAACCTCTTTCCCCACAACTGTAGCATTGCAAGCCTGTCACAATGAACAGTTGCACTCTTAATTACGTATCATTAATTTTACACTTCCTTGTTAAAAAGAAAAAAATAGTATAAAACCTTTGTCCTCAACTGGCATGTAATTTGAATACTTCAAAAGCCATTATCATTTTATTATCACCGACAAGACAGAGTTTTTTCCCCCTTCAGTTAAGATGAATGTTTGTACTCTGAACGAAGTTTCCTGCTCTGAACATCAATTTGGACTCAGTTTCACTCCGGATCACAAGTGGAACACATGTATCCGATCCATTGCTGAAGGGCTTACGGCCTATCACGTTGAATACACCGGTTCTCGCTCGATCACCGAAGTTAAGTAACGTTGAGCCTGGTTAGTACTTAGATGGGTGACCGCTTGGGAATACCAGGTGCTGTAAGGTGCAGTGGATATCGACTCGGAAAGAAAAATCGGTGAGCCGAGTTCGAATTCCAGTTGAATACTCTGCATTCACTTAAGCACTGGTACCCTTGGGAAAGGTATTAATCCAACTCTTTCCTACAGTTATGGGTTAAATAACAAGGGTTGGACTTGGGGACCCTCCCTTAAAAAACAAATCCCAATGAATCTTGATACTCGAAAAGAAAAAAAGTATTACTAGACACAAAACTTATATAAAAACAACAATAAATTGTTGAAAAGAAAAAGGTATTACCAGCAATAAATAAATAAAATTTCATAGGCAATAAATGACCCGCTGAGGTTGATATGCCATAAAAACAAAACAACCAACCAACTCTCAATTCCGTATCATTAATTTTACACTTCCTTGTTAAAAAGAAAAAAAATAGTATAAAACCTTTGTCCTCAACTGGCATGTAATTTTGAATACTTCAAAAACCATTATCATTTTATTATCACCGACCAGACAGGGTTTTTTCCCCCTTCAGTTAAGATGAATGTTTGTACTCTGAACGAAGTTTCCTGCTTTGAACGTCAATTTGGACTCAGTTTCACTCCGGATCACAAGTGGAACACATGTATCCGATCCATTGCTAAAGAAGCCGGAACAATAATCAGCTGATTCTAGCGCCCCAGGAAGCACCTTACTCTTTCTTCCATCAATTTTCTTGACAAGAGTTTGATTCGATCAAAAGTGACTGAGAATTGATTAGCCTGAAACTGCTCAACTTTCACTTTCTGCGTACTCTTTCTAGCTGACAGTTGTTTCTAGCCCTTTCTCCCCCCCCCCTTTAACTGAATCTTAGTACAAACGTTTACCGGGGCCCAAGTTTACCCCAAACCTCAAGTGAAACACAAATATTCGATCCATTGCTATATATACTGGAAAGATAGCTAGCTTATTCTACCGCTCTAAGAAGCACCTGACTCCTTCTTCTGTCCGGATGCTGCTCAACTTTCGCTGTCCAGCCTTGATCAGTCAGTTAAGTGCCAGACGTGAAACACGCTTGGGCGATCATGTCTCCAAAGAGACATGAGTGACTGGGCAGAAGATTACCCGCAGTAGTTTGCCATTGCTTTCTGCGGTAGAGTGGTTGCCAGCCAATCTGTCCTGTTATTTAACCCATAACTGGAGGGAAGAGACGGATTAATACCTTTCCCAAGGGTATTTGCGCGTAAGTGAATGCAATGAATTACAACCGGAATTTGAACTCGGCTCCCCGATTTCTCGTTACGTGCCGATATCCACTGTACCACAATGAGAGTTCTAAACTTCTTACGCAGTTATGGAAAGGATGACATTGTCTCCATTCTGCAAACTCTTTCCCGCAGAGAGAACGCCTATTGCTTTTCTTACACTATTTCCATAGCAAATGTTCAACTCTGGCAGTTCCCCGTATTTATCTTTTAACTCCAACAAATAGCAAACATTGCACTTGTTTTTATCCGATTTTACGGGTGTGCAAATTTTAACTGTTGGATGATATAGAATTTGAATCCTGTACTCTTTATGTAATTTACTAAATAGAAATGACAACTGCAACTTAATTTAACTGTATTCCAATGAATTATCTTTACAAATTCTGAGTTTTCATCGAAGTGTTTATTAACCAATTCGAAAAATACTTTTCTTATTTTAGACATTACTTCTAAGTTAAATATTCTTATATTTTGAAATACTGTTTGGTTCACCCCCACCTTATAATTATTAAAAACACATTATTTAATAATTATATATATATATATATATATATTCGTCATCCACATACAAGCCTGTTTCGCTGTATCACAGCTCATCAGTGTGGCTAGACATCCACTTGCCTCCGGCCGGGATCGAAACTCGACCGATTGGTGTCAGTCGGAGTCCCTAACCTCTAAGCCATAGGCACATAGAACCAGAGAAAGGAAATTAGAGAGTGTTATATATATATATATATATATATATATATATATATATATATATATATATATATATATATATATATATATATATATATATATATATATATATATATATATATATATATATTAAAAAAGGATTAATTCAAAGATGTTGAATGGCCATTTCGATATGACGATCCCCACGGGGAGCGACACATCACCTCAGCAACAGAAAAAAACCTTTCAGAAACTGGAGAAAAATTAGTCTACTTTTCCTTTTTAAATAGATTGCAAAGAAATTAAAAAATAAATAATAATAAAATAAAATAAAATAAAATAAAAATAAAAATAAAGGGAAAGAAAAAGAAAAGGAAAAAGAAAAAGAAAAGGATAGAATAAAATCAAATAAATAAGAAAAGAAAAAAAATTGACATCGTCTGGGTTTGCAAAAAAAAGGGGAGAATGTAACTAAAAATTAACAGACCCCGTGTTGAATCATTTAAAGCAACACGGAAAAAAGTTGGTAAGAGAGATAAAAGAAGGAAGGGAGGGAAAAAGAAAGAAACTAAAGAAAAAAATTTTTTTTAAATATTACAGACGCTGGACAAATTCAAAAATCTAATTTCCCCAAAACGTTGAAGTATTAAAAAAAGCCTTTACTTAAAAAGGCATAAATTATTGATAAAAGGGAATAAAAAGATATAGGATTTGAAATAAAATTATTTTTTTTTATTAAAAAATTAGGTCATTTGAAATTAAACTAAATAAAGACAATACTAGGTAAAAAAAAAAAAAAAAAAAAAAAAAAAAAAAAAAAAATTACAATTATTATATATACATATCAATAGAAGTACACACACACATATATATATATATATATATATATATATATATATATACACACACACACCATTTAACGAATAAGAATACATATATACATACACATACACACACATACATTCAATTTATTACACACTAATATACATATACATGCGCATACACACATATATATATATGCATGTGTGTGTACACACCTATATATATACAAAAAATTCATATAGACATAATATACATGTGTACACACACATGCACACATATACACACACACGCACACACATAGACATAATATACATGTGTACACATACATGCACACATATACACACACGCACACACACACACATATATATATATATATATATTCTTTATTCACTCACACATACATATTAATGAATATTATGAAAAGGAGCATTTACATAGCTAAAAAAATTTTTTTCCAAAATAACATATAGCCCACATACATAAATACATATATACAAATATGCACATCCACACACAAACATACACATAAAAAAAAAAAAAAAAAAAAAAAAAAAAAAAAAAAATTAAAATTAAAATTAAAAAATTTTTTTAAAATAATAAAAAATTATAGAAAAATATAGAATTTAAAAATTAAAAATTAGAAGTTAAATTTTAAAATCCGCCCTATGGCGGCACTTGTTTATAAATTCCCTTCTAAAGTTCAAAAGTAAGTCCTGATGAGGATACTTCAAAATCAGAATCTTCTCCAATAAACACAGACGACACCTATCACGAAAACTTTTAGGAGTACAAGCTGAGCCTATTAATTTCCAGCTGATTATGGGGTCCTGCCCCTCCTCCTTCATTTCCCAGAACCTACGTGACAGTGCCGTCTGGAATCTCTGTTTAGGGTTCGAAAACGAGTACCTGTGATTATAAAGCCTCTGTTTGAAAGAGCCCGCGGACATGCCAATATAGCTCCGGTAACTGTCCTTGTTATTAGATGGAGAAATGCGGGCTTCATAAATTACATGAGTGGATTTACATTTGCCTTGCACCGGGCAGGCATCCACAGAATAACAATTGCATTTGTCGACAATTCCGGATTTAGCTTCCGTATTATTTAGGTTCGTTAAAACTTGTTTATTGTGGGAATTAATTATATTATCTATATTAGAGGTGCAAGAATAACTAATTTTTAGGGTGAATCTATTAAAAATTTTATTTAAGGGATTGTTATTATTATTAAAATGTTTATCAATTAATTTGAGAAAATACCTACCAATATTTATAATTAGTTAGCTTATCTGAATTAAAATATATATATATATATATATATATATATATATATATATAAGCGGCGTATACACACGCCAGTCACGGAGAGAACTCAATTCATTGCTGAAAAGGTATGCATATATGGTAACTGTTTTTCCAAATTTTCCTCCCTAGAGTGCTCAATCGTAATGAGAGCAGAATATATTCATCATTGACATCCAAGCCTATTTCGTTGTGTATATATTTATTTATTCAGATAAATTTTAGAGGGGAAATAGCCGTTTTCAACATGTCAGTTTAAGACATGCATTGTCAACCTTGTTCTTGTAAAGGAAGGGGTTGGGGAATATTGGCTTTTATAGGGTTAAGCTAGCGGAATCTTAGTAGTAATTTCTTCTATAGTAGTAAGAGGTATGTGGCTTGACCTTTGGGTTAGTAGTTGTGTGTAGGGGGGAAGTTAACTGCTTGGCCAAATTTTAAAAAAACCTGACTGTGACTAAATGGAAGAATAAGATAATTATTGTAATTTATATTTATTTCTATGACGACACATACTAATGATCTCTCTACATTTATTCAGAAGTACATTCTGATAGTGAAATTTTAAAATTTTAATTTCTTCTGTTAAACATAGATTACATCTGTCTCTTAAGCTATTAAGGGTCTTGGCCTTGCCTATCAGGATTTAGGTTATTTTCTTTTAATTCTCAGTATTTTGTATTCCTAGTATTTTATATATATATATATATATATATATATATATGCACTTTTTACACCATAGGCCAGTATGTCATTCTCCTCCCCACATTCTAAAATTTTCTATCTCAAAAGGTAAATTCCAAATAATCTATACATATAAAAGGCAAGATGTCTGTCTGTCTGTCTGTCTGTCTGTCTGTCTGTCTGTCCTTTATACAAATCCATAATTTTTATCCGATTCTCACCAAACTTCACACACAAGTTCCATGGGCTACTTATTTTTTCCGATTTTACCCCCGATATCGGAAATCAAATCTCCGATATCCGATCAGGTCTGATCAGGATCAGGATTTCAGCCATTTTATCGTGGTTCTTGGTAAAATCATAGCTTTTAGTCTCAAACATTAGTAGATTTTATCAGACAACTCATTTTGTCCGATATCAGAAATCGATACCCCCGATATTCTATCGAATCTGATCAATAACCGATATTCAGCTATCAATATAGCTCATTCTCTCCAATTTTACTCTCGATGGGTACGATAAGTTTTCATGGACTTACTTAGGTTAGTTTATCCTTGGATGACTTATTTGACTCCGATATTGGAAATCGATACCTCGATATGCTATAGATTTTCAGCCCTTTTATTTTGGTTTTTGCTTCGGGTTTTGCTCTAAGTACGTATAATTGTATTTCTTAGTCTCAGCCATGATACCATTTACTCAGAGGAATTATTTAGCCTTCAAAATTCAGTTTGCGACGGAAAACTTATTTGACATCGATACCGGAAATCAAAATTTGACTTACATCCATTTATTTTAGCAAGTTCTACGGCTTCGAGATCAACCTTTCAACAATCTATGTTTTTCGTGCCAACATCCAAAGAGTCTGAGCTCCAGGACCATGGATTAGTTTTAAAGCTTTCATTACACCCGAACAACGTCGGGCTATACTGCTAGTACGCATATACTGATGAAAATCACCATTCTTTTCCCTATAAGTACACATAAATTTACGTGGATTATTTTTTATATAATAGTAATAGAAACTGTTGATGGATTTTTAAACTTGAATGCATACTCAATAATTCGTTTAAATTCGCAACAAAGTATTTCATAAAAAACAAACAAATAAAAGCTTACATCAATAAACAAAAGGTTCAATAAAATATCAGGCTATTATAATGAAGCAAACAAAACGTTCAGCAAAATGGCAGGGTATTGAAATTCAACAAACAGAAAGGCTTAATAGAATGCCTGGGTATTGTATTTAAAAAAAACAAAAGGTTTAATAGAATTCTAATTTTTTAAAATTCAACCTACAAAATGTAATTTTTGTAATTCAACCTACAAAATGTTTAATTGAATGCCAGGGTATTGAATTTCAACAAACAAAAAGGTTTTATTGAATGCCTGGATATTGTAATTCAACAAACAAAAAGTTTAATTGAATGCCAAGGTATTCTATTTCAAGAAACAAAAGGTTTAATAGAATTCTAGGGTATTGTAATTCAACCTACAAAATGTTTAACTGAATGCCAGGGTATTGAATTTCAACAAACAAAAAGGTTTTATTGAATGCCTGGGTATTGTAATTCAACAAACAAAAAGTTTAATTGAATGCCAAGGTATTGTATTTCAAGAAACAAAAGGTTTAATAGAATTCTAGGGTATTATAATTCAACCTACAAAATGTTTAACTGAATGCCAGGGTATTGAATTTCAACAAACAAAAAGGTTTTATTGAATGCCAAGGTATTGTATTTCAAGAAACAAAAAGTTTAATTGAATGCCAAGGTATTGTATTTCAAGAAACAAAAGGTTTAATAGAATTCTAATGTATTGCATTTCAACAAACAAAAGATTTCATTGAATGCCTGGGTATTGTAATTCAACAATAAATGTTTATTAGAATGCCAGGGTTTTGTAAATAAATAAATAAATACCCCCCCACCAAAAAAAAAAAAAATCAAAGGGTTAATAGAATGTCAGATTGTTGTAATTCACTAACAACAAAAATATGCTTAATAGAATGCCTGGGTATTATAATTCAAAAAAGAAAAGTTTAACAGAATTCTAGCGTTTTGTAAATCAAGAACCAATTACTGCAAATGAAATGTAAGAAAAAATGAAAGATATTCCTACCACCTTCTGAAACCCTGAAATTCTCAAATGTATTAATCCCCTACCTCGGTTGCAAACCCCTGTTCTACTCATTACAGTAATATAAATTCAAACACCAAATAGAATGCATTCAAAGCTAAAACTTAGTAATATTTTACGTTTCATTGTAGAAATCTTTCACTCAGCAACGTTTTTTTCCAAGAACCGCTAGTTTGTGGATTAGGTTGCTTCCCTGCGCACAAAATTTTTAACCTCTTCAGATCAGTCTTTATCAATACTCCTTATTCTCATAATTTACCCATTCTGCCATCGCCATCTTCATTTTTCATCCCACACCTCATTCAGCATAAAAATTTTAACAATAAATCTTTACCTTATGTGATTCTTGGCTTACGGTCATATCACGTTGAATACACCGGTTCTCGCTCGATCACCGAAGTTAAGCAACGTTGAGCCTGGTCAGTACTTAGATGAGTGACCCCTTCCTGGGCATACCAGGTGCTGTAAGCGTTTAGTGACGGATGTGCGTTGAGGTGCATTGGATATTGTCTCGGAAAGAGAAATCGGTTAGCCGAGTTCGAATTCCAGTTGAACACTCTGCATTCACTTACGCACTGGTACCCTTGGGAAAGGTATTAATCCGTCCCTTCAGTTATGGGTTAAATAACAGGGCAGGACTTGGGACCCTGCCCTTAAAACAAATCCCAATGAAACTTTCTCCATCGGGAAGAAAGCCGGCTTAACCCCGACCAGGGTGCATGAAGCTTGGACTCTTGGACACTCTTGAGCCTTATCATGTAAGGAATTCTCTATTAGGTGCATGTATAAGTTTCTAGCAACTAGTCAATTTATCGTAATATGTAAACTTATACGTCATGTGATTTCACATTTCTCATAAATAGTAACAAGAACAAATTCAGCAGCCGTCAGCCAGTTAAGTGCCATACGTGATACACGCTTGGGCAATCATGTCTCGAAAGAGACATGACTGACTAGGCAGAATATTATCCCGCAGTAGGTTGCCATTGCTTTCTGCGGTAGAGTGGTTGTCAGCCAAGGCTATAGAACCCAATCTGTCCTGTTATTTACCCATAACTGAAGGGAAGAGACGGATTAATACCTTTCCCGAGGAGATTTGCGAGTAAGTGAATGCAATGAATTCAACTGGAATTCGAACTCGACTCCCCGATTTCTCGTTCCGAGCCGATACCCACTGCACCACAACACACATCCGCAGCCGTCATTAAACCTAAAACAGTTATCGATAGCTTGCCACAGACCTTTTTTTACTTAGCTGTTGTACTCGGCAATTAGTTGACTGAAACTTGAATCTTATTTGAAGTATCTATCAGATTATCTAACTTATGACACAAGTATATACACATATTTAACGTGCCATGCTTCGTCATGACCAAGGCGATCATGAATCTCCACAAATTCATTTTCTGTATTAACTGTGAGCGATAATAGAGTAAATTTTTCCACAGTTTAGAATTCAACGTTTTCCTTCTCCTAGACTGTTTGTTACCAAGGCTATTAAACGCAACAGTTGGATGATGGAGAAAAAAATTCATGATTTTCCCAAAAGTCGTTTGTTAACACAACGGACAAGGCTGAAATTTGAACACGGATTGCTGATTCCATTTTGCGCGCCCATAGCCATACCGACTATTAATGTCTATCCATCGACTCAAGAACGAATCTTTTTTTTTTCGAAATAAATAAACGATAAATTCTGTCTGTCCGTCTGAGTGTCTGTCTGTCCTCTAAATTGGGTCACATTTGATCTAACACACAGGAAAATCTCACTAGAAACAAAGAAAAGAGTGATGTCAGTTCTTCAATACGGCAGTGAATGCTGGACAATATCATCGAAGATGAAGACAAAACTTGAAGCAGCGGAAATGTGGTTCTACAGAAGGATGCTGCGGATATCGTGGACTGAGCATGCAAGCAACGATGAGGTGTTGGAAAGAATGGCAACAAAAAGGAAATTAATACTGAGCATCAGGAAGAAATAACTGAAGTTCCTGGGACACGCAGTGAGGAAGGAGAGCCTGGAGAACCTGATACTGACTGGCCAGATAGAAGGAAGGAGAGACTGCGGAAGGCAGCGTATAACATATTTTCAAGGCCTGATCAGGTGGTTGACGGAACGGAGGTTGCCAGGAGTAACAGTAGCAAACATACTAAGAGCCACAAGGGATAGGGAGACGTGGAGAACCATGATCGCCTACGTCCTGAAGGGACAGGGCACATAGAAAAAGAAGAATACATTTTATACCGTTTTGAAATCAGGATGATCCTGAGATGAAAATTTGCTTCTCATCTGGTGCGTGTACATCCAGCACTGGGATTTGAGGACGAGGAGGGAATAGTTAAAATTTCAAATTTTAAAATAACTGTAAAAAAATTACTGATTAAAAAAAAAATAATTTGTATTGAGTTTAACACAAAAACTGCGAATTTGAAAAAATGTTATTTTAAATTCTTTTT
Organism: Ascarosepion bandense; assembly: GCA_037127315.1. Taxonomy (NCBI): domain Eukaryota; kingdom Metazoa; phylum Mollusca; class Cephalopoda; order Sepiida; family Sepiidae; genus Ascarosepion; species Ascarosepion bandense. Next base: position 163,494 of record JBBBDQ010001330.1, on the reverse strand, counting down.
AAAATATCTCCAAATCTTTGTGAATTATTTTTTCAAAATGCCATAGCATCAAAAATTGAAGTAAAAGGTTTTGTGACGTGAGTTTTTGAAATTCCGCAGAGTTTGTGATTTTAAGAGCTCAACTCAATTGAAGTTCCACAGATCGGTCTTTTGGTCCAAAACGGTTTTTGGCCCAAATCGGTCTTTTGGTCCAAATCGGTTTTTGGCCCAAATCGGTCTTTTGGTCCAAATCGGTTTTTGGTCCAAATCGGTCTTTTGGTCCAAACTGGTTTTTGGCCCAAATCGGTCTCTAGGCCGGAATTGGACTTATAGCACGAATTATGGAGTGAATTAGTGAATTTGAAGTTATTTCTTCAAAATTATTGTTGTGGGGTCTCCCCTTTTATCCAGGACAATATACTCGTCTAGAATATACATATACTCCTGCCAACGTGAGATACCGAAAGATACCGGAAGATACCGAGATTTCATAGAGAATACAGCGTCAGTAGTTCATAGTAACTCTGAGCTCCACTCAGACAGAATATTATTACACAGCACCCGTCAGCTTCCGACGTGGACATGCTTAGCATACTACGGCTTTACTTCGGAGACTTGTGTATATCCTTCCTACTAAACGTATTCCTGGATTACTAACCTGCGTTCAAGTTTGTATCTTTTTTCGTTAATATACTTATTTTTCTATCTTAAATTCTGGTTGTTGTTTCTTTCTTTTGTGCGGTTCCTATTCCCGGGATTCACAACAATTATCATTGCTGTTTTCTAACCTGAATGAGGTATTCTTTTAGTTGTAAGCCGGGATTCCAGTTAGAACTCCGAGAGAGCTATCTTAAAAGTCGCACGAAACTTTTGCACACGCATGATATTTGGAAGCTTAGCTACGAAATTGTGGCATCTGCGGAGTTATAAAGCATGATAAAGTCGAGATAAAAAGAATCTAGTACATGTGTTATGTATTTGTGTAGAAAACAAAGTGGGGAGAAAAATAAATATTGGCTTTTCAGCCTGGTTGAATAATAAAACCTTCCAGCCTCCTCCATTGTAATTGGATTATGTTGACGTCTTTTGATGTTTTAATAGGGCCACTTATTACATGCGGACAGATGCTGCATAGTAGTACGGTAAACATTATCTGCTTTTATGCGCCGTGTTCTTTCAGAGTGTGGACAATCAAGGCTCTCCCCAACTTCCTGTCTCTGTTTTCTCTGAGCAAGATTTGAGCCGTTATCTTTTTTCTTTGTCCGCGCTTTGTCATCCATTCTCTCAAACTAGGTAGGTATGTTTACTTCAGATCCTTCTGACTTTAATATGTCATGTGAGTGTTAAATTCTCCGAGTCCTCTTTCCTCGTTATGTATTGGATTATGTTGACGTCTTTTGATGTTTTAATAGGGCCACTTATTACATGCGGACAGATGCTGCATAGTAGTACGGTAAACATTATCTGCTTTTATGCGCCGTGTTCTTTCAGAGTGTGGACAATCAAGGCTCTCCCCAACTTCCTGTCTCTGTTTTCTCTGAGCAAGATTTGAGCCGTTATCTTTTTTCTTTGTCCGCGCTTTGTCATCCATTCTCTCAAACTAGGTAGGTATGTTTACTTCAGATCCTTCTGACTTTAATATGTCATGTGAGTGTTAAATTCTCCGAGTCCTCTTTCCTCGTTATGTATCCCAGAAATTCAAACTCATTCTGATTTCTCTTTCTCTGATGTTTACATTGATGTGATTACACATGCACGTGAAGAGAGTAAACGTTGAAATTTTAATAATAATTCTAAAATTATATATATATATATATATATATATATATATATAACTAATTATGCTCTCGTTATCCTATTGAGTTCACAATAAGGACATTTTTTAGAACAGCTGCCTCTTCTGCGATTTTCGCATTACTATTCAGTAATGAATTGAGTTCTCTTGGCTGTTGACGTATGTATACACCGCGTACAAGTTAAAAATCCTTCCTCTCTCAGCCGTGCGACATTACCTTAGGGGTAAGCTCTCTGACTGACGCCATATAAGTCGAGTTTCGATCCCGGGTGGGATGAGCTGTGATTCTGCGAAACAAATTTGTAAATGAATATATGTATGTCTGCACACACACACACACACACACACACACACACACACACACACACACACACACATATATATATATATATATATATATATATTTACGCTCTCAAACCCTGATTGAGCACTCTGGAAGAATGGTAGACTTTGAAAAAACAGTAGCTACTCTAGCATGTACGCATCGCTCATTCAGTAATGAATTAGAGCACTCTGGCTATTGGCGTATGATATATCATACGCTAAAAGTCTGCCTTCTTCTGCCGAGTGCCCATAGCCCAGAGATAGGATCACTGACTGACGCCAATTCGGTCGGGTTTAAATTCTGGGTTAAAAAGCAATCGGATGTCTAACCGTACTGATGAGCTGTAATACAGCGCAACAGATCTGTCTGCGGATGACTATATATATATATATATATATATGTCTGGCTCTATAATCTAACTGATTTAGTTTCTTATTCTTATGTTTTTAACTTTGGAAGTTGTAACTCGCTGCTTTTTTTGCTTTCGATATGTCATGTGAGTGTTAGATTCACCAAGTCTTCTTTCCTTGTTATGCGTCGCCAATATTTGAGCTGGTTATTAAGAACAGTTTATTAATCTTTTATACACACTAGTCATCATCAGGTGTTCTTTGATTGGCTGATATAGATTATTATCTTGTTGATTTTTTGTGAAATATCCTGTGAAATCAGTTATTGTTCTTTCATGTTGGATTCGGTTTGTCCAAGGATTGAACTCATGACCATTAGATGATACTAACACATGTATAACCAGATGAACCAGATGACACGAACACATGCATAACCAACTAATATCTACTACGCCACCGTCCCGAAGAACTTTAGTGGTGTATTTTTGGAGCCTTTTATATTCTGTGTCAGATGGTTTTTGACAACTGAATTATGTTAATGGGTTCATGCCACTTGTCATTTGTATTATTTAGGACATTTCGCAATAATGAACAAGGTAATCCATATCAGCCAATCTATGGACCTCTGATGATGACCAGATGGTACTTAGTCGAAAAGTTGTATCTATAATGACATCTAGTGACGAACCAAATCCAATATGAAAGAACAATAACTGATTTCATAGGACATTTCGCAATAATGAACAAGGTAATCCATATCAGCCAATCTATGGACCTCTGATGATGACCAGATGGTACTTAGTCGAAAAGTTGTATCTATAATGACATCTAGTGACGAACCAAATCCAACATGAAAGAACAATAACTGATTTCATAGGACATTTCGCAATAATGAACAAGGTAATCCATATCAGCCAATCTATGGACCTCTGATGATGACCAGATGGTACTTAGTCGAAAAGTTGTATCTATAATGACATCTAGTGACGAACCAAATCCAACATGAAAGAACAATAACTGATTTCACAGGATATTTCGCAATAATGAACAAGATAATCCATATCAGTCAATCAATGGACCCCGATGATGACCAGAGGGTACTTAGTCGAAACGTTGTGTCTATAATGACTTCTAGTGACTAACCAAATCCAACATGAAAGAATAATAACTGATTTTACAGAATATTTTGCAATAATGAACAAGATAATTCATATCAGTCAATCAATGGACGCTTGATGATGACCAGAGAGTACTTGGTCGAAACGTTGTGTCTATTATAACATCTATATCAACCAAGATGAGAACAATAGTTCGAAATGATTCCAAGATTATTGTATTTTGTTCTTTAGTCTTTAGCTTATATTTTCTGGAAAAAAACTTTCGCTATGTTGTTGCGACTTCGGATTTCTCTGTCACTTTTTATGTTGTTTGTAAAACTTTGTTCAGCACATAACGAATTTGATTTTTATGCATTGTCGTTCTGTTTAACGTGATTCAAAAACAAAACATATTTTTGATTATTAGAATTTTGATGAGATATTCATGATTTTCTCAGACAAATTCACATAAAACTAAATATAAAGTCGTGTCGCTCAAGGTTCTCCTTATCAGTTAACTTTTCCCGCCCCACAACCCCTTTCTCTCAGAGAAAAACCGCAAGTCTCACACTACGCTATCGCTATTTTAATGGAAATTGTTTAGACGAACTATTTTTACCGTCGAAATAGTTAAATGTAACCTCCTCTTCTACTCTAACAGTTTCTTCTCTCGCACTTCTTGTTTATGAAACTCCCTTCCGTTTGCTTGCTTTCTTGATGGCTACAATCTCCAAAAGTTTAAATGGAACTTTAATTGCCATCTTCTATCTTTTTGATTCCCATCTATCTCTTATCCGTTCTTTGACATCACCTGGACCTTGTTTTATCTATCACTGTAACTCCCTGCGCATCAGTGATGGTCCTGCCTTGCTTCCATTGGTGAGATGTAAGTTCCACTCGAGTAGGTTCTTTCCATGAATCACTGCTTTGTGGAATCAATTCCCAAGAGAACCTATTCAAATCTAGAGTTTACAATTTTCTTTCGTACAGCCGCTCTCACACCGGCGTGATGTGGCTTCCCTGTGCCTCTTCTACAAGTACTTTCATGGCTTCTGCTCCGATGAGCTTAGATCACTGGTGCCGCCTAAGCACGAATTTACACGAGATACTAGATTAGCAACTAGGTCCCACCCTTTTACAGTTAAACAAATAAGATGTAACCGTAAATTCTACTCCAACAGCTTCTTTTCTCGCGCTTCCCGCCTGTGGAACTCCCTTCCACAAGTCTGCTTTCCCGACAGTTACAATCTCCAGGTGTTTAAATGTAGGGTCAATAGACACCTCCTATCACACTAAATCCCAACTATTCTCAGATCACTCTCATCTACCCAACCCTCATTCTCGGTATCCTCACCCGCCTATCACCCACCCTCTGTCATTTCCTATATTTAATAAGCCTTTCTCCACTCTACGTAGCCCCTTGCACAGTAGTGGCAGTGACATGCCTTGCTCGGGGTGAAACGCTTATAAAAAAAAAACCCAAAAAAAAACCCCAAAAACATATCCATGTAAACTGTGTCTTTTATTCTGTAATCAACTACTTTGAGTGTCTCTTTGGCATTGTACCTGGAAAACAACTCTGTAAAAAATTGTTTTGCGTTGTTGCTAGGGTCTAACACAGCGGCCGGCAACCCCGAACTTTTGTTTCTTGATTATAATACTCTGTTAAATTCTCTGTTGATATGTACCTTACTAAATATCAAGGATTCTACTTTATATATATATATATATATATATATATATATATATATATAATTTAAAGAAAGACATTTATTCGTTCCAGTTTATGGAGGCTGGCCCTTTAAAACAACACTGAAAAACATAGCCATGCTTAGATTGATCCAGATAGGTAGAAGAGTCAGCAGTTAAACCGGTTTATTCAAGCCAAGAAGCGCTTCCCCTTACACGGTGTCAAGGAGAAACCTGTTAGACCAGGGATCGGCAACCTTTTAGAGAGTGAGGGCAAAAAAGCTATGTAGAGTCATGGAGGAAGGCTAAACAGCTATGGCTCCAGTGTCATGGAAGAGAACCATGTTATTAAATATGTGAATAAAGTTTCTCTGTTTGGAGAACTGCTGACTCCTCTACCTATCTGGATCAATCTAAGCATGGCTATGTTTTTCAGTGTTGTTTTAAAGGGCCGGCCTCCATAAACTGGAACGAATAAATGTGTTTCTTTAAATAATAATAACAACAATAATAATAATAATAATAATAATAATAATATATATATATATATATATATATATATATATATATATATATATATATATATATATGAAGTAGAATCCTTTTAACAGTATTATAATTAAGAAACAAAAGTTGGATATTTTTACAAATCCATAGGTAATATCATATTTCGTGGAAATATGATACTGTGTATTTGTAAAAATATCCAACTTTTGTTTCTTGATTATTATATATATGTATATATATATAATATTTAATTAACCAAATAATACCTCATTCACATCAAATAATAGCCTCCAAAAAGGTGATTAATACCAACGTTTAATCCTCAAAATAAAAAAAAACGAACATCGTATAAATAAACGCACACAACATTAATAGCAACTTTATTCCATCCACTCATAGATAGTAGTAAAATAAAAAGTGTCTGCCCTTTCTTGAAAAACCTTACATCCTTAAGAATTCTTCTTCTTCTTCTATGTGCCCTGTCCCTTCAGGATGTAGGCGATCATGGCTCTCCACGTCTCCCTATCCCTTGTGGCTCTTAGTATGTTTGTTCCTGTTGCTCCTGGCAACACCCGTTCCGTCATCCACCTGATCAGGCCCTGCAAATATGTTATCCGCTGCCTTCCTCTGTCTCTCTTTCCTTCTATCTGTCCAATCAGTATCAGGTTCTCCAGGCTCTCCTTCCTCATTGCATGTCCCAGGAACTTCAGTTGTCTCTTCCTGATGCTCAGTATCAATTTCCTTTTTGTTGCCATTCTTTCTAACACCTCGTCGTTGCTTGTATGCTCAGTCCACGATATCCGTAGCATCCTTCTGTAGAACCACATTTCGGCCGCTTCCAGTTTTGTCCTCATTTTCGATGATATTGTCCAGCATTCACTGCCGTATTGAAGAACTGACATCACGTAGCAGTCTAGCACTCTTTTCTTCGTTTTACCCAGACAAAACCAAAAAGTGACCTGTCCAAAACTAAGCTACTCCGCACCCCTCTCCTAACCTAAGGCTGTATCTCTATGGCTACAAACTGCTGGCTAAATCATTCTAAACCCCCATCCCACATTCACTTACATATCATATTACCAAAAATAAATAGTCTTCACCATTTATTTTTCATTTCAACTTATCACCAAATGAGAAGCACACGAAGCTCCGAAACGCGAAGATTTTTGTGTAGTGATACTATGACTTTTACAAAACATTATAACAACCATTACAATATAAAGCTCTACGTAGTATCGAGCACTCTTTATAAAAGTAAATGCATGAACAGTGGGTTAAAAACCTACGGGTTCTATAACTTTCTTACATTGTATATATATATATATATATATATATATATATATATATACACACAACCGGCCATAATTATTAGGCCACCCCAGTGTTTTTTTAAAAGAAATTATTTATTTCATACTACTTTTAGTATCTATTGCCAAATGAAAATAGAATGGTTCTTTTGTTATTATTACTTTGAAAAATTTTACAAGACAGGGAAGCAAAGATGATCTCGTCACCCAAAATATTCTTCATTTTTCATTGATGAAACTGCAATATAAGGTAATTATTAAATATTTATAAATTCGTTTAATGCACATAATATTATTTTGCAATATTAATAAAAGAATCATTCGATTTTTATTTACAATTATTCACTTGGCAATAAATACTAAAAAATAGTTTTTTTTTAAACACTGGGGTGGCCTAATAATTATGGCCCGTAGTATATATATATATATATATATATATATATATATATATATATAGTGTATATATATATATATATATATATATATATATATATATATATATAGTGTATCTAGGCAGCAAGTAATTTTCTAAACATATGCTGTTAAATATAAGAGACAATGAATGTCTGTTATGTTTAATCATGAGCCGTTCTAAACGTCGTATTTTTGCTTTAATTTCAGTTGAAAATAAAGACAAAAATTCTCCAACATTTGGACAATTATTTATTGGTTTTCTTCTAAGCTTTCGGCTCACATGAGCCATCTTCAGAGAACTAGTTTAAACTGAAATAATATAACATCCACCATCAGCGACGATTTTATTTTGTGTTGACATAAAACTCCGCTGATTTAATATTTCTACGTATTAAACCAGTGAAAAGTAATAATCAAATTAAACTAATTATATATTACAAAAAGTTTAAAACAATTGACCTCATAGTTTATAATAACCCAACAAGCACTAAAATAAATTCTCTACATAAAACTAATGTAGTGTACCAATTTACATGCCCATCCAGAGATTGCATTTTGATACTAATAAAAAACCTAGTAAATATATTGGTTTTACCACAACCACGCTCTCCCGTAGACTTACATGTCATCTTTCTGATCAGAGTACTATTAAACAACATTTCTCTGAAAAACATAAACATATAGGTAATATCAGACAGATGTTGGTCAACAATACGGTGATCCTCACTCATACCCACAGTAAGAGGAACCTGCAGATATTGGAGGCCATGTACATCAAATCTAAACAACCAAAACTCAATAAAATCAACTTTAAATCCGGACATAACATATTACATTGCATTTGACTACATAGTTTTGTTGTCATTTCGCGCTATCACGCGGTGTGACGTCATAAAACCGCATCGCAAACTTAAGAACTGCGTTTATTATTTTTGGTAACTATTGCCGTTGCCAAGCGGAGTTTGATGTCAACACAAAATAAAATCGTCGGTGATGGTGGATGCTATAATATTTCAGTCTAAACAACCTTTCTGAAGATGGCTCATGTCAGCCGAAAGCTTAGAAGCAAATCAATAAATAATTATCCAAATGTTGGAGAATTTTTGTCTTTATTTTCAACTGAAATTAAAACAAAAATACGACGTTTAGAACGGCTCATGCTGAAACATAATAGACATTCATTGTCTCTTATATTTAACAGCATATATATATATATATATATATATATATATATATATATATATATATATATATATAATTTAATTGCAAATATTGCATAACTTTTTCCGCTTCAGACCTTAACAACGAAAACCCGCCACATAGACTGGCTTGACACATCCTTACCTCATTTGTATTCCACTGGGAAGGGGTAAGTGTCACTCTTCCTCAGAACTGTTAAAGTTTGGAACAAACTCTTAAGCGGGTGCTTTCTTAATCACTAAAATCTTAACATTTTCAACTTCAAGGTCAAACTTTATTTATCCTACATATCATCGTGATATGCAAAATTTGCTTCCCCCACTATTCGCCCCTACAACCACCCCTATTCATTGTACTTCTTACTTTGAGCGGTACTTTGGTCATGCCAGCCAGGTAGTTAAGTGCCATACGTGAAACACGCTTGGGCGTTCATGTCTCGAAAGAGACAACTGACTGGGCAGAAGATTATCCCGCAGTAAGTGGCCATTACTTTCTGTGGTATACTGTTTGCCAGCTAAGGCTATAGAGCCCAGTCTGTTTTATTATTTAACCCATAACTGGAGGAAAGAGACAGATTAATGCCAAGGGTATTTGTGCGTAAGTGAATGCAATGGATTCAACAGGAATTCGAACTCGGCTCACCGATTTCTCGTTCCGAGCTGATATCCATTGCACCACAACGTACATCCCCATCGGTCTTGTACTGGATGAAAAATAGTAAATAAAAAATATCCATTTCGTCTTCTTAAATCAATATTAAGCACTGTCGACTCTTGTGATAAAACACCAACTTCGGGGGAAAAAAACTATTTGCGTAAAAGCAATACGAAGCGTACACTTTTCTTTTCTTCAAACTGATATGGATTCTTTTTTTTTTGTATCAGTCCTTCAAGCGATCGATTCAGTATGATGTGTGCAAACTGAAGCCATTCTATCGTGTGCATCAAACAAGAAACAGGCTTTCGTCTATTGTTTGATTAGCCTACTTCGTTGCAGGAACAACTTCATCAAACGCTGATGACCGATCGTTACAGATTCTTTTGATATGTCAGAAACCATTGCTTTGACGTCACTTCCGGATACGTTTATCTCTGCCTTTCTTTGATGAAGCAAATGCTTTATTGAGAACGCCAAGTAATGTTTAGATGTTAGAATAATAATGTTTTCACGGATTGCGTTGTACGCATGCGTATAATCGGTCATGATGTTGCATTTTAAGTGACAAAAAATTGACTGACACTCTTTAAATTGAGTGGTCCAATCGTAAAAAGTAAAGAAATTTATTTTTAACACTTTTTTTAATTCTAATTTTTTTTTTGCAACAGGCGGACGCGTGTTGAAATCTTCACAATATTTAGTGTTGTTGAAATTATCGGTAATATTTTTATCGAGATTTACAAACTCTGTTTCGTTTAATTTCGCAAACCATGAAATTTGAATTACCTGATTTGTAATTATTTTGACAAAACCCCTACTTTGTGTTTTAGTAATTTTTTTAATGTACAATGTAACCCTGATATAAGACAGTTGTCGGGACCGGACGAAGGTTCTCTTATAATCGGGGTTATCTTATATCCGGGTTTGGTCTATTTTATATACATTACCACAGGCTCTAATTTGGGACCAGATAAAATCTCTCTTATATCCGGATATATCTCGTATCAGGGTTTCTTATATCCGGGGTAAATTAATTTAATTTAATCTTAAAGAACTTCATGGTAAACAATATAATGAATAAGAAAAATTCATTTTTTCTATTTTACAGCGAAGACTAAATTCTTGGGATTTCTTACGCAGAACATGCAACCTAGAACTGGCCATGTGTAAATATTTCTTTCTAGAGCCCAATTCCAACTTTTTTAAACGTTTGGCCTTGTGTTGATTGTCTGAGCACCGCTTATATACGGCACTCATGAAGTTAATGTTTTTTATTCGGCCTTATGTCATACATAACCGAACTCCCTACAACTTACTATTTATTTGCTATCATCAGAAGGTTGGAGATTGGAATGTATGGATTTAGTGGAAGAATAAAAGTATACCTTTTGCATATTTAAAGAGAAATTTATAAACAGAAAAGCATAACGAATTGGTAGAAGTTAATGTTCAATGAGAAACATTATTAAGAAGTTAAGGTTAGAGTTCGTAGTAGTAACTTGTTGAAAAGAGTTTATGTGTACGTAGGCAGGAACGTTTATATGTATATATGAGCGTTTGTTTGATAGAAATGTCTTTGAAGTTATCGCTCAGTGTGAATGGTGAAAGGCAGGGGTTGAGAGGTGAACGATGAAGAAGAAGGAGGTGAGAGAAAAAGCGAGAGGCAATAATAATACGATCGCTTGACGTTTGTCAATTCGTTTGTTTCTAGCAATGAGTCAGATTTGAATTTTAACGTATAACTTGTTTGTTTTCAATGCCAAAAGTATTGGGAACCCAGTGAGCATGAAACTCACTACTCATTTGAAATAGGTTCTTACTAAACATTACACCACGTCGGGATGCCAAAATGTGCTTTCTTTATATTTCTCGCAAACGCAGGGCGAACGGAAAATTGGATTCTTATGCAGAAAAAAAAACCTTAAAGAAAAGATATGCAAAAATCAATATTGAATTTTTTATTAAATAAGTGTTTGTTATTTTAATCATTAAATTGTCTTTTTTTTCTTTTTTTTTTTGAATAATGGGAGTAATTTGTATGTTGAAAAAAAAAACTTGGCGGACCTGTACGATCTGAATCCTCCCACTCATGTAATTACAATGGAAACTTCTTCTTTGGAAACCCCAAGAATGGCTTTATTCAGAAGTTTCCCTAAGTTGAATATGCTCAACAACTCGTCATTATCTTTTACTCGACCACAAAGCGAGTGTTTCTAATACGAAAAAGCCAAAAAATTACAGTGGATGGGGTGCCTGTCATACAGGTCCGCCAAAAACTTTTAATTACTCCCCAAAAGAAACTTATAAAAAACTTTGTACCCTTTTACTAGTTTGCACTTCTGTCCAAAATTTGGTTTCAATCGGACAATGTATGACTATACAATGTATAAAAGGGTTAGGGTTAGGGTTAGGGTTACTCGAGCCACAAGTTTGGCAATTAGGTCCCACCCTTTTACTGTGAGACCAATAAAATGTAATCGCAAATTCTACTCCAGTAGCTTCTTTTCTCGCACTTCCCGCCTGTGGGATTCCTTTCCATTTACTTGTTTTCCCGACAACTACAATCTCCAAGAATTTAAATGTAAGGTCAGTAGTCATCTCCTGTCTCACTAGCCTGCATTCTCTCTCTCATGCTCCTTTCTCCTTCCACTCATCAGTATTCTCATCCTTCTCTTACCCACTTCCTGACACCCCCTGTAACCTGTCACTTTTTCTCATAACTTTTCTCCTATGTACCCCCCTGCAAAACAGTGGCAGTAAAAGATATGATTATAAAAAAAAGAAAGAAAAGAACTTTGGGTATTTACTGTTTCAAACTATTGGGAGGAGGCGTTGTCATTTCAGTCAGATAATTGCTTGGGCGATCATGTCTCGAAAAAGACATGACTGACTGCACAGAAGATTATCCCGCAGCAGGTTGTCGTTGATTTCTGTGGTAGACTGTTAGTCAGCCAAGGCTATAGAACCCAGTCGGTCCTTTTATTTAACCCATAATTAGAAGGAAGAGACGGATTAATACCTTTCCCAAGGGTATTTGCGCGTAAGTGAATGCAATGAATTACAACCGGAATTTGAACTCGGCTCCCCGATTTCTCGTTCCGTGCCGATATCCAATGCACCACAACGCATCAGTGAGATAAAAAATGACATACAAATAGAGGTATATTTGCCTACTAGCAGTATAGCCCGGCGTTGCTCGGGTGTAATTAAAGCTTTAAAACTAATCCATGGTCCTGGAGCTCAGACTCTTTGGACGTTGGCACGAAAACCGTAGGTTGTTGAAAGGTTGATCGCGAAGCCGTAGAACTTACAAAAATGAATGGATTTAAATTAAATGTTGATTTCCGGTATAGATGTCATATAAGTTTTCCGTCTTAAACCAAATTTTTGAAGGCTAAATAATTCCTCTGAGTAAATGGTATAATGGATGAGACTAAAAACTACAATTACACCTACTTTGAGCAAAACCCGAAGCAAAAAACAAAATAAAAGGCCTGAAAACCTGATTTTGATAAAACCCGATAGGATATCGGTGGGTATCTATTTCCGATATCAGGGAAAATGAGTCGTTTGATAAGATCTACTAATGTTTGAGACAAAAAACTGTGATTTTACCAAGTTAGAGCAAATTCTGCAGCAAAACCACGATAAAAGGACTGAAATCCTGATCTTGATCAGACTTGATCGGATATCGGGGTATCGATTTCCGATATCAGTGGTAAAAAAAAAAAGAAGTAGCCCATGACCTGACCGGAAGCCTAAAGAATATTTGTGTGAAGTTTGGTGAGAATTGGATAAAAATTGTGGACACACACACACACACACACACATCTTGACTTTTATATATATCGGTACTTTAGACATGAGGTTTTATAATTATTTACATTGTTTCCAAGGACACATTGCCCAGCGTTGCTTAAATCCAGTGACTTGACACTAACTGCTGTGAGTTGAAAACCTGGCCAAGAACTTAGAGAGTTAAGTTAAAGGATGATATCCGGAAGTGACATGACTGATAGAACGAGAACAATATACCCCAAGTGTTTGGTTCGAAATTTCAATCATCTGAAGAAGGTCAGAGCGTACAACGGCTGAAGCGTCGCGATTATGGCATTACAGATAAAAACAACAGCCCGAATTATGTAAAGAAATAGAAGAATATCTATTTTGCTGAAAGATAATTCAATACTCCATCCTTAGGTATTATACTTATTAATATACCTATTACTATTCTTTTGTTATATATCCCCGCCAGAAGCAAGTGGATGTCTAGCCATATTGATTAGCTGTGATAAAGGCTTCTATCTAGGGGGGCGCATCGCGCGCGCACGCGCACACACACACACACACACACACACACACACACACACACACACACACACACACACACAGTGTGGGATAGGTAAATTGTTGCCATTTTATAAATTTTCATTTAGCGTATGAAGGTTGTTGGTTTTGAGTTTGTCAACTGATACAGTATAGTAGGGTCAGTTGGGCACCGTCTGTGAGAAAACGAGAACCATGACGCTATTCATTCTGCCAGAAATTTGGAACGACATATTGTACTGCTTCGTATTCACGCCATAAGCTACAATACGAATAGTATTTAGGTGTCAATCTGAGGACAGTGCAAAAGATACGGTGTCCCCAGAAGATGAAACCACGTTTCTCTTAATATTCCTCAGAAACCTCAAATGTCTTTTCATGATGTTACGTATAAGTTTCCTTTTTGCTATCGTTTTCTCAAAAACTTAATTGTAACTCACATTTTCAGGCCACAGTATCCCCTACATCCTTCCGAGCAACGCATGGTGTTTGGAATGATCACTGATGATAGCGACGTAATGCCTCCTCATTCATCTTCCTACAGAGTCTCACACGGAGGACGACTACATCAAGCGCCTTCGGGAGGTAGTGCTACCCTGGGTCAAAAGGGTGGCTGCTGGAAGACCCTATGTCTGGCAACAGGACCCTGCAACATACCACACAAGCAGGAGGACACACTCATGGCTGTCAGATGAGTTTTACGACCACATCTCTCCTTCTGGACACCTAACCCCCAAACTTCAACCCCCTTGATTACTATGTGTGGGGCGCAGTTGTGCGAGTGACCAACAAAATTCCTTGTAACACCGAAGAGGCAAGGATTATGGCAGCATTCACGAACTTAATAATAGAGACCGTCAAGAAGAGTTGCAGGAGATTTCAAAGTCGCATGTAGGCCAATGGCGATTTAATTGAATAAATTTACTTCAGTATGTCAAGATATTTTTTGCAATTTTGGTCAGTGCTATTTTTGCGTAATTTAGACGACAATTCATTTATCGCCACCTGTACAATATATATATATATATATATATATATATATATATATATATATATATATATTTATTGTATTCTTGTATATATATATATATATATGTATTGTATTCTTTTTGGATCTGCAGTCGCAAGCCCGTCGAAGTGAGAAACGAAGTTTATTTCTTTTGATATATATAATAAATATAAAAAAACAACGTCTTGAAGCGAATTTCCTCAGCCTTCAGTGAGTATCTGGTGTCGCTGTGTTGCACTAAAGCTGCCATCCCCGAACCTACCTCATTGTCTTTCTCTTTCTCCTCTTTCACGTCTTTCTCCACCCCCACTCCACTTATGTCCCTTCCTTGTGTATATTATTCAGCTGGTGTCGCTAGGTTCTCTAAATATTTATATTTTATACTTACGTTTTCTATTGATTGATTGGCGACTGCAAAACAAGTTAGCTTCGCGACCCTCTCCCACGAAAAGCGGACGACACAATTGACAAAAGCTAGCTAAAGCCAGCTGCAGTAGTGTACATATACTGGTGCGTGTGTCTGTGTGGGGGATAATATGTGCATAGTCACACACTCACACACACACATAAAGAGACACATACACACATAGAGACACACACACACACATATTATTTTATAATCATCTCACACAAAGCAAGTAGTACTGCGATTAGTGCGCAGGGTATTACACGAGTCAGTTAAGTGCCATACGTGTTACACGCTTGGGCGATCATGTCTCGAAAGAGACATGATTGACTGGGTAGAAGATTATCCCGCAGTAGGTTGCCATTTCTTTCTGCGGTAGACTGGTTGCCATCAAAGGCTATAGAACCCAATCTGTCCTATTATTTAACCCATAAGTGGAAGGAAGAAACGGATTAATACCTTTCCCAAGGACATTTTTCCTGCACCACCAGACAGCTCTGCCCTCTCGGAAATTCTGACCACGCCGTAGTTTCTTTCAACATCTCGTTCCACTCCACCCCTACCCAAGAAACCCAAACCCAAACCAGCAGAATATCCTACTGCTATCAAAGAGCAGACTGGGATTCGTTCCGTGACTTCCTCTGCGACGTCCCTTGGAACAATGTTTTTAGTCTTCCCGTCGAAGACTGTGCTTCAGAGGTTTCCTCCTGGGTTAAGGCTGGCATCGATGCTTTCATCCCTGCCAGGAAATTTCAGCTCAAATCCCATTCGTCTCCCTGGTTCTCGCCCGCTTGCTAAGCCGCCATTGCCCACCGGAATCACTTCTTCCGGCTTTACCGTAGCCACACGTCGGACCAAAACAGGCGCCTTTTCGCCCCAGCTCGTAATAAGTGTAAAAAAAGTACTTCGCGAAGTTGTTTGCTGCCAGAATGAAGCAACGCATAGCATCCTCTAAGTTCGGCGCCAAAGACTTTAAACTATTGGAGATTTTGGCGCCTCTCTAAAAGCGTGCTTAATTTGAGTAAGTCTTCAATATCCCCACTAATCAACGAGTTTGAGGTCCTCACCTCCTCAGCGGACAAGGCTGAATGCTTTGCCCGTAGATTCTCGACCAACTCGTGTCTGGACTCGTCTGGAGTCTATACACCCGACTTCCCACCTAGAACAGAGGCCCAATTGAATGACGTCCACATCACACCCTCGCTGATTTCTAACATAATCTCAAAACTTGACCCTCACAAAGCGAGTGGTGGGGACGGAATCCCAATCATAGTCTTGAAGAAATGTGCCCCTGAACTCTCCTCTGTCCTTTCTAAGCTCTACAACCTCTGCCTATCCTCCTCCTGCTATCCTGCCTTCTACTGTGGTTCCAATATTTAAGAACACTGGTGAACCCTCGGACCCCGCAAATTACCGCCCTATCAGCCTTCTTCCGATCTTTGGCAAAGTGTTCGAAGCCATTATCAACGCCGAGGTCGTTCAACATCTCACAGCCCACAGGCTACTCTCGGACAAGCAAAATGGCTTCCGCTTCACAAGGTCTACTGCTGATATGCTAACGACCATCACCGAGTATATATACCAGGCTCTCGACAAGAATGGTGAAGCCCAAACCGTCGCCTTGGACATCTCTAAAGCGTTCGACAGAGTATGGCATGCCGGCCTTCTACGGAAACTGCGAAGCTACGGCATAACTGGACTTTTGTTGGACCTAATCCACTCATTCCTCTCTAACCGCACTCTGAAGGTGGTATTGAACGGACATGCCTCTCAGAACTATCCTACAAACGCGGGTATCCCCCATGGCTCTATCTTAGGTCCTACGCTGTTTCTAATCTACATCAATGATCTCCCCAATGCCATAACATCCCAAGTAGGTATGTACGCCGATGACACCACAGTTTACTCTCGCCTCGATCAATAATCTGGTGTTGGTGACTCGGCGAACCTCGCTGCCGAGCTTGTAAAGGACCTCCAATTCCGTGGTGGATTGGGGTAAGAAATGGCTCGTAAAATTCAATTCTTCCAAAACGAAGCTGCTGTCAATTAACCACCACAGACAACCGCACCCCCCCCCCCCATTAGCATAGAACATTCTTGCCTCCCAGAGAGTAAATCACTACGCCTGTTTGGCCTGACACTCTCAGCGGACCTCAAGTGGAATGACTACGTCGACTCCATTGCTAAATCCGCAGCGATGAAAGTCGGCTCTCTGTGCAGGGCCTAGAAATTCTTTCCGCCTGAATCTATCCTGCACATATATAAATCTACCGTCCGCCCGTGTATTGAATACTGCTGCCATATTTGGTCGGGTGCCCCTGCTATTCTCCTCGGGCTTCTTGACAAAATACAGCGGAGAATCTGTAATGTGATCGATACCGACTTAGCTGACCGCCTGTAGTCACTCTCTCACTGGCGTGACGTGGCTTCCCTGTGCCTCTTCTATAAGTACTTTCACGGCTTCTGCTCGGATGAACTTAAATCACTGGTGCCCCCTAGGTGTGAATTTGAGATACTAGATTGGCAACTAGGTCCCACCCCTTTTCAGTGAAACCGATGAAATGTAACCGCAATTTCTACTCCAACAGCTTCTTTTCTCGCACTTCCCGCCTGTGGAATTCCCTTCCGCATGATTGCTTCCCCGACGGCTACAACCTCCAGGAGTTTAAATGTAAGGTCAATAGACACCTCCTAACACACTAACTCGCACCCATTCCCTCCAACGATCTCCTTACGTACCTCCTAACTCGTCTATCACCATCCCTCTGACATT
Organism: Ascarosepion bandense; assembly: GCA_037127315.1. Lineage (NCBI taxonomy): Eukaryota > Metazoa > Mollusca > Cephalopoda > Sepiida > Sepiidae > Ascarosepion > Ascarosepion bandense. Next base: position 145,660 of record JBBBDQ010001330.1, on the reverse strand, counting down.
TCCTATACCCAATCGCTCTATGTAGCCCCATGCGCTATAGTGGCAGTGGACTGCCTTGCTTGGGGTGATATGATTAAAAAAAAAAGTGAATGCAAGGAATTCAACCGGAATTCGAACTCGGCTCTGAGACGAAAGCGAAAACGGTTCTAACCGGGATTATCGTAGAAAGGGTAAGAGAATGATGGAAATCAAGGAGAGAAAAGATGGCCGTTAATGTCGCAATTAAACTATTGGAGATTTTAGCTATCAGGGATGCTCGTATACGGAAGGGAGATCTACAGGTGGGAAGTGCGAGAAGAGAAACTACTAAAGTAGAAGTGGTGGTTCCATTTGGCGATTTTGACTGTAAAAGAGTGAGTCCCAGTTGCCAATTTAGTTGCTCGAGTAAAATTGTATAGACGGGGCACCAAGAAGATAGATAAGCTTATCAGAGCAGAAGTTGTAAAATATTTGCCAAATCCGGATCGATTTACATTGCAGATACTCCTTAGGATTTTGTCAAGAACTCCGAGGTGAATAGCAAGAGCACCCATCTGGTTACTGGCGTATGATACATTATCCCTGAAAAAGTCTGCCTCCTTCGACCGATGAAGCAGAAGCCTTGAAAATATTTGTAAAAAAAAAAAAACAGAGGGAAGCTACATCCAGTCGGTGTGAAAGTGACAATAGTCAAGCTGCCAAATCCGGATCGATTTACATTGCAGATACTCCTTTCGATTTTGTCGAGAATTCCTAGGTGAGCACCCGGCCAGCTATTCAAGGCACGGACGAATGGTAGATTTGTATATGTGTATAAATATTTGTGTGTGTGAGTGTGAGTGTGATGTGAAATCACCTCATGAAGTCCAAGGAAAAGCTTCCTCTACCCTTCCACCAAATTATAAATATATCCAAATTAATTACTAACCCGTTCTTTTTTCTCTTTCAATAACACTTTTTGCAAACAGAAATTCGGCTTACCCATGGGGTCACCTATCAGTGGCATTCTCGCTTGCATCGCATCCCATAAGCTCTACTTACCTTCTTCTTCTTCTATGTGCCCTGTCCCTTCAGGACGTAGGCGATCATGGATCTCCACGTCTCCCTATCCTTTGTGGTTCTTAGTATGTTTGCTCCTGTTGCTCCTGGCAACCCTCGTTCCGTCATCCACCTGATCAGACTCTGCAGATATGTTATCCGCTGCCTTCCTCTGTCTCTCCTTCCTTCTATCTGACCAGTCAGTATCAGGTTCTCCAGGCTCTCCTTCCTCATTGCATGTCCCAGGAACTTCAGTTGTCTCTTCCTGATGCTCAGCATCAATTTCCTTTTTGTTGCCATTCTTTCTAACACTTCGTCGTTGCTTGTATGCTCAGTCCACGATATCCGTAGCATCCTTCTGTAGAACCACATTTCGGCCGCTTCCAGTTTTGTCCTCATTTTCGATGATATTGTCCAGCATTCACAGCCGTATTGAAGAACTGACATCACGTACCAGTCTAGCACTCTTTTCTTCGTTTAAGATACGTAAATGACGTCCTCGTATTTTTACCCCATAATACTAACCTATTAAACAATAATGTAACTTAATCAGGTTGAACCCACGATTAAATTAAAAAACGAATTTGAAACAAACAACTTTTACCTTTCCTCGACTTCATATGCGGAATTCGAAACTGCGACTCGGAGAATCCGTCAGTTGGTCAGTTCATATAATTCCGCAACTTTCCCTAAGATTTTCTAATATATATATATATATATATATAATACTAATATATATATATATATATATATATATATATAATACTAATACATGTACATATATAATATATATATAATACTAATATATATATATATATATATATATATAATACTAATACATACATATATATATATATAATATATATATATATATATATATATATATATATATATATATATATATATATATATAATACATAATACATATATATATATATATATATACTAATATATATATATATATATATATATATGTATGTATTAGTCATCCACATACAAGCCTGTCGAATCTCGACCGATTTGGTGTCAGTCGGAGTCGCTACTCCCTAAGCCATCGGCGCACGGAATCAATATATATATATATATATATATATATATATATATATATATATGCTCTAACACACACACACACACACACACACACACACACGCGCGTGCGCGCGCACACACACACACACACACACACACTACAACTTAATGACAGCAGCAGGAGCAGCCAGGAATGACTATATGCAGAAAGGCACGAACTCGAACACAAGCTCTCCTACAGTGCTGAAGATGAGATTTTGATCTCGAAATATTAATGTATAATTAATGTGTAATACCCTACAACTCCTATACCTTCATTTATTTTAGTAAATGCACTGTGACAACATTCAAGACCTAATCATGCACCATATATATATATATATATATATATATATATATATATGCGTGTGTGTGTGTGTATGTGTATATATGTCTGTGTGTTTTTGTAAATTATTTACATATATATACATATGTGAAAATAATTTACAAACACACACATACACGCACACACACACATATATATATGTGAAAATAATTTGCAAACATACACACATATACATATATATGTGTGTATGTGTGTATTTGTGTGTATATATATATTATCTATATATATTTTCATATATATATATATATATATATATATATATATTAAAATAATTTACACACACACACACACACACACACATATATATATGTAGTAATTTTCTTATTATTGGAGTTTATAGTATTATAGTAAAAAGCTGTATTTATCCTCACAGGAGCTGTCAGCACCTCATCAGGCGATATACATATGCAGGTAGCCCTTAGTACTACTTCTACTACTATTCGGTGTGACGTCATAGAACCGCATTACAAATTTACGAACTGCGTCTGCTATTCGACGACTGTTATCGTTGCTTTGCAAAGTTTTATGTCAACACAAGATAAAATCATCTTTGATGGTGGATGTTTATATACTAACGTGCCTATAACCTCTCTGAAGATGGCTCATGCGAGCCAGAAGCTTAGAACCAACTTAAAAATAAATATCCAAATATGGGAGAAATTTGTCTTTATTTTCACCTGAAATTAAAGCCAAAATACGATGTTTAGAACGGCACATGATTAGACATAATAGACATTCATTGTCTCTTATATGTTTAGAAAATTATTTGCTGCCTCAATACACTAAATTTACGACTATATTAGTAGTAGTCTAATATATATAAGTAGGACTAAAATAGTAGTAAGTGCGCGTGTATATATATATATATATATATATATATATATATACACTTACTACTAACTATTACTACATACAATTAATAATATATATGTATATATATGTATTATTATTAGTAGTAGTAATCGTATATATATACTAATAGATTAGCAACTAGGTCCCACCCTTTTACAGTTAAACAGATAAGATGTAACCGTAAATTCTACTCCAACAGCTTCTTTTCTCGCGCTTCCCGCCTGTGGAACTCCCTTCCACAAGTCTGCTTTTCCGACAGTTACAATCTCCAGGTGTTTAAATGTAGGGTCAATAGACACCTCCTTTCACACTAAGTCCCAATTATTCTCAGAACACTCTCATCTACCCAACCCTCATTCTCGGTATCCTTACCCGCCTATCACCCACCCTCTGACATTTCCTATATTTAATCAGCCTTTCTCCACTCAATGTAGCCCCCTGCGCAGTAGTGGCAGTGACATGCCTTGCTCGGTGTGAAACGCTTATAAAAAAGAAACAAAAAAAAATATATATATGTATTATTATTAGTAGTAATAGTAGAATAATACATATATAAATATATATATGTATTATTATTAGTAGTAGTAATAGTAGAATAATACATATATATATGTATATATTTATTTATGTTCTTGGAAAGCATTGCAGAAGGCAACTCATTCAACAGCAGTAGAAGTTCTTGGAATTCCGCGTAGAAAGCACCAGGACTGGTTTGATGAAAACAACGAGGATGCAAAAAAGCTCATTAACAAGATGCACACTACACACAAAGCCTGGATAGAGGACAAGAATTCTTCTGCCAAGCAGATGTCTTACAGGAAATGCAAAGGTGAGGTGCAAAGGGCTCTCAGAGCCATGAAGGAACAGTGGTGGTATAAGAAAGCAATTGAGCTCCAAGAAGCTTCTGACAGTAAAAACACCAAAGCATTCTATAATGGCCTTAAAGAAATATTTGGGCCTGAAACGAATGGTGCCTCACCTGTATGTACAACGGACGGGGAAACGCTGCTCACTGATAAGTCAGATATTCTAAAGAGATGGAAGGAACACTTTGAGACAGTTCTAAACACATCATCTGAAGTCGACAATGATGTCATCTCGTCCCTTCCACAATGTGCTGAAATTCCTGAATTGTCATTTGAACCAGCTTATCAAGAGATACTTGAATCGATCAAACAGATTGCCTCCGGTAAATCCCTTCACCTGATGATCCCATCCCTCCTGAAGTGTACAAATGTGGCGGACATGCTTTAGTACAGAAGCTACATGCTCTTTTTGTGAAAATATGGAAAGCCGGGCGTGTTCCGCAAGATTATAAGGATGCATGTATTAAGCACTTGTACAAGAATAAAGGAGCGAGGAATATCTGCGACAATCATCGGGGAATATCACTTCTTTCCATTGCTGGAAAAATTCTAGCCAGATTAATTCTGAATCGAATTACCACATATCTTGTTGATAAAATCTACCCTGAGTCACAGTGTGGCTTTCGATCTGGTCGTGGCACCATTGACATGATATTTTCGCTCCGACAAATTGCAGAAAAGGTACGAGAGAAGAACCAGGAACTGTACATGGTGTTTGTTGATTTGACAAAAGCCTTTGATTCAGTGAACCGTGGCGCTCTATGGAAAGTTCTGCGCAAGCTTGGCATACCTGAAAATATGCTTAAGGTGATCATCTCTTTTCATGAAGAAATGAAGGCTAAGGTTGTGTGTGACGGAATGACGTCAGACGCCTCCGACGTCACAAATGGGACAAAACAGGGGTGTGTGATGGCTCCTGTACTTTTTGCTCTTTATTTTTCCCTGATGCTGAAATATGCCTTTGGTGATATTGATACTGGCGTGAAATTTCAGTTCCGTTCTTCTGGTGGTTTATTCAACCATCAGAGGTTTAAAGCCAAGACCCTTGTTCGAACTGAAATAATCCGAGATTTGCTCTTTGCAGATGATGCTGCTCTTGTAGCAACATCTTTCGAAGAGGCACAGTTTTTGCTCGATCGTTTCGCAACTGCATGTACGGCTTTTGGGTTTACAATCAACATTAAAAAGACAGAGGTGGTGCATCAACCATATATACCTCCAAAGCAAGTTGCGGGAGTGAGGACAGAGCCACCTGAATATCGTTTTCCAGAAAGACAACTGAAGGTGGATGGTCAAGCCGTTAAGTATACAAAGTGTTTTCCCTACTTGGGCAGCAAGGTGAATCATGATGGTTCATTGGATGACGAAATTGTCAACAGGATTGCGAGGGCTACATATGCCTTTGGGAAATTGCGCCATCGCCTGTGGGATGAACGTGGGATCCGATTGGATACGAAAATTGTGGTTTATCGAGCTATTATTCTCTCCATCCTCCTGTATGGCTCTGAGTCTTGGACTCCTTATAGACGGCACATCCGTCAGCTGGATGTATTTCACAAACACTGTTTGCGGTCAATCTGTGTTCTTAGCATTCGAGACAAGATGCACAACGTTGACCTCTTTAGAAAATGTAATATTTCTGGAATAGAGCCATTCCTCATTCAGTTCCAACTACGTTGGACTGGACACGTATTGAGGATGACCGAGGAAAGGATACCAAAAATCATGATGTACAGTCAATTGGAGAGCGGTAGGAGAAATGTTGGACGGCCTTTACTGAGGTACAAGGATAAGATCAGGAGTAATTTGATTGCTCTCAATCTGCCTCACAACAATCTTGAGAGCAGAGTCTCTGATCGAATGGAGTGGAAGGCATGTTGTTTTGATGGTCTTCAGCGTTTCAAGGCTGACAGTCTGAATCATTTGAGTCAGAAACGAGAGAGAGTCAAGCGGGCTGTATTGGTACCTGCAAGTACATCCCATAACCAGCACACTTGCACTCTGTGTGGATTGATTTGTAAGTCCCTTGCTGGACTTAGATGTCATCAGAGGCTGAAGCATGGATGAAGTCAGAGTTGTCGGAACCTCATACGTCGAGATCGACGGGAGAGTCCATCATGTATTATTATAATAATAATATAATAGTAAAAGTAATAATAATAATAATAATAATAATATATATATATATATATATATATATATATATTATTATTATTATTATTATTATTATTATTATTAGTAGTAGTAGTAATAGTAGAAATAGTCGTAAGAACTACCTATATATGTATATCTCCTGATGAGTTGCGGAATATAGCACCAAAACACGACAACGATTGTGTGGCGAAAAAAATATTTTTACTATAAACTCTAATTACAAGAATATTACTACAAATATATATATATATATATATATATATATATATGTGGGAGGAGGGTATAAATTATTTTCAGATAGAGTGTATGTGAAAGAACACTGCGGCTATACAACAAACTTGCAACAAAAATAGCAAACAAATTAGCCATACACTAGGATCGTTACCATCAACTTCTAGACTATTGGTGATACAATGAAGTTTGTAAGTACATATCGGTGTATAATAGTGTCCGAAACAAAAGTGGTTATGATGAGACAAAGGGGAAAACGACGCCTTTCCCCGAAGGTCTGCTCCTTTCGGTTTTTTCGTGTCAGAATCAAAGAGAAAACGGTGTTAGAAAATTCTTAAGGATAAAAGGGATTATCCCTATCAGATCCGACTACTAGAAAGAATAGAGAGCCTGTGTATACTTGTTAGTTTGTTTTTTATCTATCTATCTATCTATCTATCTATCTATCTATCTATCTATCTATCTCAGTCTCTTCATGATCTATCTATCTATCTATCTATCTATCTATCTATCTATCTATCTATCTATTGTTATTACAATCGTTTATAAAAGCATAATATCACTCCACAAAAAATGAATGTTACAGAACACTATTGTTCTTTTTTTAGGTGATATTTTAAAAACAAATGGTTAAAATTATTTTTTTATAAAATAAAAATTAATTCAGGGTTATTCAGAAAGTTAAGGAGGGGTAATTGGAGGGTGATTAGGGAAAGACTCATATTAACCACTCCCTCCTTAACTGTAACAGTAGGTTTTTAATCTATCTGTTCTTTCACTTACTTATATATATATATATATATATATATATATATATATATATATCAATACGTCACACAATATCAATGCACCCAATAATTTAATAAAAGCCGCAGCAAAAAAGACACTAATATATATATGCATGTATGTATGTTACGGAAATTAACGAAGATTAACGAAACTGTTTATAAACAACCGACAATTTGAAATGATTTGCTTGAATAATTTTTTTGGTCGATATAGTTTATAATCAAGCAGTATTATATATTTATTTCTACTGGCCTGATTATTTACGATAATTTTTTTGTTACGAAAATGCGACCTCTATCCCCTATGTGGATAGGGGTCGCAGGTTCGAATCCTGCCGAATGACACACATTTTCGTAACAAAAAATTAGGCCGGAAAAAAAAATATAAATACTGTTTGATTAAAAACAGAATATCTACTTAAATACCAGTATCGATCAAAAACTATGTTCAAACAACCCATTTCAGATATATATATATATATATATATATTTTGTCATCCGCAAACAGATCTGTTTCGCCGTATCACAGCTCATCAGTACGGTTAGACATCCGATTGCTTTTTTACCCAGGACTGAAACCCGATCGAAATGGCGTCAGTCGGCGGATCTACCCCTGGACTATGGGCTTTCGGTAGAAGTAGATAGACTTTGTCGCGCATATCATTATACGCGCCCAATAGCTAGCGCGCTCTAATTCATTTCACTGAATGAGCGATGCGTATATATATATATATATATATATATATATATATATATATATAGTGTAACAATGTTGTAGAACACGTAGGTTTTTTTTACCTACTGTTCATGCATTTACTTTTATAAAGAGTGCTCGATGCAGAGTAGAGCTTAATATTATAATGGTTGTTACAATGATTTCTGAATTCATAGTATCACCACACAAAAATTTTCACGTTTCGAAGCTGATACGTGCGCTTCTCATCGGGTGATAAGTTGAAATCCATTACAATACTATATATATATATATATATATATATACTAGCAGTATACCCCGGCGTTGCTCGGGTGTAATGAAAGCTTTAAAACTAATCCAGTATAATAATTTTGGACGTTGGCACGAAAGACTAGAAAGCAGTAGTTGTTTCCAGTTAAATCGAAACCGTAGACTGAAAGAAAAATGAATGGATGTAAATCAAATTTTGGTTTCCTGGTATCGATATCAAATTTTCTGCACTATTGTAAGAACTGCAACCTTGAAACTTCTTAATATCGTTTCTTATGTCTTTGTCTATGAGTGTATCAAATTTGATTAAAATCGGACCACTCCTTCTATAACCCGGCTTTTTCGATTATTGATTTTCGATATTTATCGAGGGTACATCGACACAAAACCTAGCTAAGAACACTCGCAGACGCTTATACTACAACTGTGTAAAATTTCAAGAAAATTGGTTCAGCTGTTTCGGAGTCTATATGTAACGGATACACACACACAGACACACATACACACAGACAAAGTTCTATTTTTAAATAAGTTTAGATATATGTGTGTGTGTGTGTGTGTGTGTGTGTGTGTGTTTTGCTGTTGCTTTTATTAAATTGTTGGGTACATTGATATTATGTGACGTGGTTGGTTGCCTGGTTTGATCGCTTGCTTCTTAACTTAAAAATACCAAACCATTATCATTATACACATTTTTGTATTTCATTGTGACCTGAAGAGAAAATAGAAACAAAAAGATGCTAATACTTAACACCATAAAAAGCCAGTTCTTGGGCACATAAGGACATAGTGCTTGGAAAATTGGAAAAAAAAAACTCAGGTGAGATTGAAAGCAAAAGGGACAGAAGAGAACGACGCTAAATTTAGCAAGTTTGAGTAAATTAATGGTAGGTAAGTGTTTAGGAGAGACAAAAAACAAGATAAAATTTATTAAGAACTACAAATGATAGGAAATTGCGGAGAGCAAGAGCATTGTCAGGCATTGACATCACAAGCTTCCTCAATGCATCTAATGGTATCTCCTGCCAAGCAGCTTGTATTTGTTCCCAAAAATATGTCTTGCAAAGTAACATTAGATTTATCAATTTTGTTTATCCAAAATATCCCGTAGATGTTCAATAGGATTGAGATCAGTGCTTTCTTGGGGCCAATTCAAATTCCAAAGCCTTCCTTCCTCTTACTTTTTAGTTAATTCTTACAAAAGTTTTTCACCCTGTATTTCAGTGAGGTCTTTAGGAAAATCACCCCTGTTCTAATACTTTTGCACACTACCGGTCGTGTGCAAAAGTGTTAGGACAGAGGGAATTTTAAACTTTATTCTGATGCCTCATAAAAGATAAAATAGTTCTTGTCCTAATACTTTTGCACAGTACTGTGTATATATATATATTAGGTGCGATTGGTAAATTGTCGCATTTATTTTGTTATTTCAAAGCAAAAGGCTAAATATTAAATTTATTTTGTAACAAGTATTTTTTTCTTGTTAAAGCATTTGTTGAGTCAATCAAATAAAATTACTTTAATTAAATTATTTATTTTCTATCAATATGCCTCATAAAAGATAAAATAGTTCTTGTCCTAATACTTTTGCACAGTACTGTATTTCAAGCGACAGCAGCACTGGCTGCTCGGTAAATGAATGCCAAATGTTTCCGTATAAGGAAACAGTTAATATTAGCGTGACCATAATTATGGGTAGAATTATTCATTATCATGAATAGGCCGTATGAAAATAGAAAAGTGGCCAGTGAGGTCGAAAACACGTTTACGTTACCTACAAATCGAAAGCTAAAAACGAATACCACGTAAAATATTATCATGAAAAAAACAAAAAAAACAAATACATACACATTTGTGCAAATTAATTGAAACAACTGCTTTAGTTTCCTTTCTTTTACCATGAATCAGTTTTAGATCCACTGAAGTGACAGGGAGTAATCGATTTCTATTTTTCCCCAGATGAGGTCATTTGCAGTGGTGTGTGGCAATATAAATCTATTTTCGGACGAAAATTCAAACATCTGGGAAGTGTTCTAACTGAAGACGGAAAGTGCGACACAGAGATCCAAAGGCGAATCGGCATGGCGAAAGACGCCTTCCAGAAACTGAGTAAAGTATTAAGACACAGGAAAGTTTCACTAGAAACAAAGAAGAGAGTATTGGATTGCTATGTGATGTCAGTTCTTCAATATGGCAGCGAATGTTGGACAATATCAACAAAGATGAAAGGAAAACTTGAAGCAGCTGAAATGTGATTCTACAGAAGGATGCTGCGGATATCGTGGACCGAGCATGTGAGCAATGATGAGATTTTGGAAATGATGGAAACGAAAAGGAAATTAATATTGAGCATCAGGAAGAGACAACTAAAGTTTCTGGGACATGCAATGAGGAAGGAGGGCTTGGAGAACCTGATACTAACAGGCCAGATAGAGGGAAGAAGAGACAGAGGAAAGCAGCGGATAACATATTTAAAAGGCCTGAGCAGGTGGATGACAGAACGGGGGCTGAAAGACGTTACAGGAGAAAGCGTGCTCAGAGCCACCAGGGACAGGGAGATGTGGAAGGCCATGATCACCTACGTCCTGAAGGGACAAGGTACATAAAAGAAGAAAAATGATAAAATTTGTTTAACTTTGTAAAATATTGCGTCATCCGTGATTGCATCCGATTTTTATTCCGCCCAGACACTATTGTCTCGACCAACGATTACTTGTCCTACGGCCATTGTCTGCGATAGACATTACTCCAAGGAAACCTACGAAAATTGTTATACTTCACGAACACACTAGCAAGCCTTATAGAGAGATAGCGGATATTGATGGTGTCAGCTTTTGACTGTGTCATCAAAGCGAAATAAGAAACTTGATCCACCAGTCCAAAACGTGAAAAAAAAAAAAAAAAATTGCACGTATAAAAACATCACAGGAAAACATTTTTCGTTTTGTTTCAATTAATTTGCACAAGAATCTATCTATCTATCTATCTATCTATCTATCTATCTATCTATCTATCTATCTATCTATCTATCTATCTATCTATCTATCTCAGTCTGTTCTATCTATCTATCTATCTATCTATCTATCTATCTATCTATCTATCTCAGTCTGTTCATTATCTATCTATCTATCTATCTATCTATCTATCTATCTATCTATCTATCTATCTATCTATCTATCTATCGCATCAGCTCAAAAATTTCAAGAAAATGCGACCGGAAGAAAAAAAACAAAGCAAGGACACGACATCTACGTGATCAGGGTCAGTGTGAAAAACTTGAAGCAACTGAAATGTGGTTCTACAGAAGGATGCTGCGGATATCATGGATCGAGCATGTGAACAATGATGAGATTTCCGAAAGGATGGAAACAAAAAGGAAATTAATACTGAACACCAGGAAAAGATAGCTAAAGTTCCTGGGATATGCAATGAGGAAGAAGGACTTGGAGAATCTGATACTAACAGGTCAGATAGAGGGAAGGAGAGACAGGGGAAAACAGTGTGTAACATACTTGGCAGGTCTGAGTGGGTGGATGGCAGAGCGTAGATTGCGTGGTGTAACAGGGGAAAGCGTGCTAAGATCCACCAGGGGTAGGGAGACGTGGAAGGTCATGATCGCCTACGTCCTAAAATGGCAACCCACATAGAAAAAGAAGAATACTGTATTCAATGATTCTACAAATTCTAATTGTTTGTCTCCATTTCTTCTTTTTTCTTTACTCTCGCTTTTCTTTTCGTTCTTTTCTCAATTTTTTGCTTTCACATCTACTTTCACCATTTCTATATCCTTCCAAAAAGAATTAAAGTGAATGTCAAAGACATCAGTGAGATTTTTCTAAGATTACTTCACACACAAGCAAGGCAATAAAGCCACTAAGAAGCAAGAGATTATTGAATGTGACAGAAAACAAGAATAAAGAAAAATGTTATTAAAGAAAGAGAACAATAAAAGAACAAGAATTAAGATCTTCAAAATTTTAATATTCTTTCATTACACCCGGCGTTGCTCGGGTGTAATGAAAGCTTTAAAACTAATCCTCCATGGTCCTGGAGCTCAGACTCTTTAGACGTTGGCGCGAAAGACTAAAAAGCAATAGTTGTTTCCAGTTAAAGCGAAACCGTAGACTGAAAGAAAAATGAATGGATGTAAGTCAGATTTTGATTTCCTGGTATCGATATCAAATAAGTTTTTTTCGTCGTAAACTGAATTTTGAAGGCTAAATAAGTCCTCTGATTAAATGGTATCATGGCTGAGACTAAGAACTACAATTATACCTACTTAGAGCCAAACACGAAGCAAAAACTAAAATAAAAGGGCTGAAAAAAAAATACAGACATACAGGCAGATAAACAGACACACACACAAACATCTTGCCTTTTATATGTATTATCAAATTTTCTGCACTATTGTAAGAACTGCAACCTTGAAACTTCTGAATATCGTTTCTTATGTCTTTGTCTATGTGTGTATCAAATTTGATTAAAATCAGACCAATCCTTCTATAACCCGATTTTTTCGATTATCGATTTTTGATATTTATCGGGTGTACCTGAAAACAAAACCTAGCTAAGAACACTCGCAAACGCTTAGAGTACAACTGTGCAAATGTTCCAAAAAAATTGGTTCAGCCGTTTCGGTGTCTATAGGTAACGGACACACCACACACACACACACACACACACACACACACACACACACACACACACACACACACACAAACACTGACAAAGTTTAGATTATCAATCCCAAATGCTAAGTAAACTCTTACGCATAAGTAAATTAATTGTCTTGCTCGGAGTGAAATGATAAAAACAAAAAAAAAACAAAAAAAAAACGTATTTCGCGATGGAAGTAGCATGTTTTCTTTTTTTTTAATCAACTCACCGCAAACAAGGCATTTTACTGCCACTGTTGTGCAGGGGGTTACATAGGGGAAAGTGATGAGAAAGAGTGGTTAGGGGGTTACATAGGTGAAAGTGATGAGAAAGAGTGGTTAGGGGGTTACATAGGGGAAAGTGATGAGAAAGATGGGGTTAGTTATAGGAAAAGTCAGGAGGAGAGTAATAGACAAATGAGAATACCGAGAATGGAGATGGAATAGACGGAGAAAAAGCTTCAGAGAATGGATGCGACTTAGTGTGATAGGAGATGTCTATTGACCTTACATTTATATTCCTGGAGATTGTAGCTCTCGGGGAAGCAAATATATGGAAGGGAATTCCAGAGGTGGGGAGTGCGTGAAAAGAAGCTGTTAGAGTAAAAATTGTGGTTACATTTTATCGGTTTCACTGTAAAAGGGTGGGGCTTAGTTGCTAATCTTGTATCTCTTGTAAATTCATACCTAGGAGGTACCAGTGATTTAAGTTCATTGGAGCAGAAGCTGTGAAAGTATTTATAGAAGAGGCACAGGGAAGCCACATCATGCCGGTGAGAGAGTGACTGCAGCCGGGATGCCAAGTCGTTATCGATCAGATTACAGATTCTTCGATGGATTTTGTCAAGAACCCCGAGGTGAATAGCAGGAGCACCCGACCAGATGTGGCAGCAGTATTCTATACACAGGCGGATAGTAGGTTTATATATGTGCAGGATGGACTCAGACAAGAAAAACTTCCTGGCCCTGCAGAGTGAACCGACAAATTATTGAAAAACAATCTTGATTGGAAAGCAAGAAGTCGGAAAATATTCCACCAGCGAGAAGTGCGAGAGAAGAACCTCTTAGCATAGGTGTCTCTACATAGAATTATAACACCAAATATGTGTCATTTGTTTCACTATCTTTCAGGCAGCTTCATGATTTCATTCCTCCATCAGATTTGGCATCTTTCTAAGTGATGAAATGGTCTAAGCTTTTTTACAAGCTTTAACGGAATTCCACTTCTTGCCACTGAAAGAATTTTGTCAGCATTGAATTAATCTGAAGGCTCAAGATAAATGAGACAATTGTTGTAGGACATCCCAGCCAAGATGCACCCATTCCTGTTTTATCTGCAAAGGGACGCGATATATAGTGTCATTCTTTTTTAATAGGTTTAATTGGAAACAATCTTCTTCTTTATGTTCCGTTGGACGTCGGCGATCACGGCTCTCCACAGTTTTCTATCCTTCGTAAATCTTTATAAATTTTGATTTAAGTTATTTCTTCTAAACCCTGTTCTGCCATTCATTTTACATTATGTTATGTGCTGTTTTATCTGCCACTCTTGCCATTAATCTGTCCTGTGAGTATCAAACTTTCCATGCCCCTTTCCTCATTATCTGCAGTGCAATGTTTAAATGTATCTTCCGAACAATGTAAAAAGTGTAAATAGTTAAAATATCTCATACCATAAATACAGACAAATCCTGAAGTAGGTCGGAGCGTACAACGTCTGAAACGTTGTGAATATTTCAACAAATACAAGGGCGACATTCTGAACAATGTAAATACTGTAAATAGTTACAATACCTCGTCTCAGAAATATAAACTTGTAAAATTCTTGCTATTGAAAGAATTTTCTCAGCATTGAAATAATCTGAAGGCTCAGGATAAATGAGACAATTGTTGTAGGACATCCCAGCCAAGATGCACCCATTCCTGTTTTATCTGCAAAGGGACGCGATATAGAGTGTACTTCCTTATTAATAGGTTCAATTGGAAACAATTTTATTGTTTACGTTTCGTTGGACGTCGGCGATCATGGCTCTCATTATCTTGGTACTAAATGAGAATATCACATCAAATTCAATAAAACTAAAATAAAGGAGAGAGGAAAAAAAAGGGAAAATGATTAGATTAGGTTAAAGGCAGGTTAACATCTTGACCGTTAAGGAGGGAAACGAAGAAGAAAGGATGAGGAAGGGAAAAAAGAAAAAAAAAAGAGAAAAAGTTGGTTCGTATGTATTCTTTGAGGCCAAATCCCAAAATGAATCGTCTTTCATTTCCTTGAATTGGAGCACTCTAGCTATTGGGCGTGTTTATACCTTCTTCTATTGGACGCTCGTGGCCTAGGGGTAGAATCGCCGACTGACTGGGTTAGGAAGCGACCGGATGAGCAGATGAGCTGTAATACAGCGAAACCGATGATGACTATAGCAATATATATTGTAATTTTGTTATTACAATGGTTTATAAAAAGCATTATATCAGTACACAAAAATTTTAATGTTTCGAACAATACTGTTCTTCTTCAGGTCATGTATTAAAATAAATGTTGAAAATGATTTATATAGAAAATATAAAATTAATTCATGGTTATTTAGAAAATTAAGGAGAGGTAGTTGTAGGAAGTTAAACAATATACTTGTAGGTGTGTCAATATTGCTCTATCAAATGTGAGAATTAGGTTGAACTTTGGAGGTGAAAATTTGGTTCGCGATAGAGAACACATTAGCATAATGTTAAAACATGACACTTTTTAATTTTGTCTTGGTATGATACAAACAGGGACCATATATTATTTAAATGGTTAGACAATAATTTTTAATAGCAGGTTTGATTTTAGGTTTTTTAAAAATTTGAATTTGTACTACCTCATATGTTAAAGGGTACGGATTGTTTAGGTTAGATTTAAAATTAAGTAATTATGGTATACTAAGGTATATTGGAGTAAAGAAAACCAAATACATATTGAGTATTTTAGTTGTTGGTTGTTTGTTTTATTTTTAAGGCATATCAACCTCGGCGGGTCATTTATTGCCAACTAAATTTTATTTATTTATTGCTGATAATATATTTTCTTTCAATAATTTATTGTTGTTTATTTAATATAAGTTTTGTGTCCGGTAATACTTTTTTCTTTTCGAGTATCAAGATTCATTGGAATTTTGTTTTTAAGGGCAGGGTCCCCAAGTCCTACCCTGTTATTTAACCCATAGCTGGAGGGAAGGGATGGATTAATATCTTTCCCAAGGGTACCAGTGAATGCAGGGTATTCAACTGGAATTCCAACTCGACTCACCGGTTTCTCTTTCCGAGCCGATATCCACTTCACCACAACGCACATCCGTCACTAAACGCTTACAGCATCTGGTATTCCCAAGCGATCACCCATGTAACAAGGCTCAACGTTGCTTAACTTCGGTGATCGAGCGAGAACCGGTGTACCCAACGTGATAGGGTACACTTATGTTAGTAAAATGATTTTTTAAGTAATATTACAGCATAAACAATTGTAATTAATAAAAATTTAGAGAAAAATATTTTCGATAAAAAATAACACGTGCTGAAACCAAAAATCTCTTTCTACGTATTTTCGGTAGTTAAAAGATACAAAGAACTTCCCCCCACAATAGAATGGAAAATTCTGGAAAAAACAAGAATCTGTAAATCATTCTATGGCATCTGCCGTCTGTGCTTGATTGAAAAGCTGCAGATAATAAGTTTCCCTAAATATAAAGGGCAGCTAAATCATAGGGATGAATTAACGGTTTTATGTGAACATCGAAAATATTTTCACCATCTGTTTTTAGAATATCACCTGAAGAAGAACAGTATTGTTCTGAAACATGAAATGTTTTAGTGTACTAATATAATGCTTTTATAAACCATTGTAATAACAAAATTACTATATTAAGCTCTAATTTGTATTGAGCACTCTTTACAAAAGTAAATACGTGAATAGTGGGTTTTAATGTAACTGTTCTTTCATTTCCTTATTATATATATATATATATATATATATATATATATGAGAAAATGGAAACCCATGAAGACAGAGATGATAATCAAAAAGATTTTATCAAATTTATTTAAATTATCAATTAGATAAAAGTAGAGTGCTCAATAAATATTATCAAGAGCAAATATGTTGAGAAAAAGTCAACACATAATTAAACGGTTATAAATAGTGAATTTATTTCAGCAGTGTAAAGAAAAATGGTTTTACAATTGCCATACAGTTGATGATTAAATAATTAATTGCTGGTAATACCTTATTCTTTCAACAATTTATTGTTGTTTTTATATAAATTTTGTGTTTCGTAATAACTTTTTCTTTTCGAGTATCAAGATACATTGGGCTTTGTTTTTAAGGGCAGGGTCTCCAAGTCATTTAACCCATAGCTGGAAGGAAGAGATGGATTAATACCTTTTCCAAGGGTACCAGTGCTTAAGTGAATACAGGGTATTCAACTGGAATTCGAACTCGGCTCACCGATTTCTCTTTCCGAGCAGATATCCACTGCACCACAACGCACATACGTCACTAAACGCTTGCAGCACCTGGTATTCCCAAGCGGTCACCCATCTAAGTACTGACCAGGCTCAACGTTGCTTAACTTCGGTGATCGAGCGAGAACCGGTGTATTCAATGTGATAAGCCGAGTATGTATGTGGGGGAAGATATAAAACTTACATTGGTGTTTCTTTTAACTAATCAGAGCGAAACTTTGGAATTTGGCTCCAAAGAATACATACTAACCAACTTTTTTTCCTCCTTTTGTCTTTTTTCCTGCTTTCTTCTTTTCCCTCTTTAACGGTCAAGATGTCAACCTGCTTTTAACCTGATCTTATCAGTTTCCTTTTTTCCTCTTTTATATTTTCTTGCTTAGTTTTATTGTCTTTGATGTGATGTGCCCATTTAGTACAAAGGCTGTCTTTTTCACTTTCTTATCATTTTTGATATCCTCTACTAGCAGACAGAAGAGGGGTGAAAAAGAGCGAGGGATTTAGTCTTCTTATCAGTGCTTTTCTAGTTGTAATCTTCTCGAAACCTTTGAATTTTTAAGTAACATTTTTGTTCTTTCTTTTTTTCCGAACTACGTATTAGGTTACTTTTATCGTTTACATATTTAATATTTGGGTTTATATAACCACTATTTTTAAGGCAGCATTATAAAAATTGCTGTGCTTATTAAATACTTCTTCATTTGCTGAATTTTTCTAATTCTGTATTATATTGATGGGTGTACATGTTTGATAACAGATGGAGGGTGGTTAGACTTTGGGTGGATATATAAAGGATTGGTATTTGGTTTTTGTATGGTTGGTGTATATTTTTCTCTAGATCTAAGGTTACGTCGAGGAAATCTATTTTTATACTTGTTTTAATTGTTACTTTTAAATTAAGGTTTTTAAATTCTGTATGTATCATTTTTCTAATTTTATCTATTTTATAAATTTGTAGCATTTCTTATTATCATACGTCCATTGTCTCTATAAAATCCAATGTCTTTAGTATCTACCTCCTTCTAGGCTGTGAGATTATATAGTATCAATAATCCTACCAGAAATGAAGATTTCGTAGAAACTAGAGATCCCATGGTAATATCAAAATTATCTCCTTTGGAATTAGTTTTTCTCCACTGTTCTTCTTTATGAATGAGCACAGATGTTTTTGCATTCATTATTATTTTTACCTCGTTCTCTGTTATATCCGAATAAAGAGTGGTGAATTCCAATGCTGTAACCAATATTTTATTTTATATCGGTGGATAGTACTTCTCAATATCTAAACTTCTCGACTGCAGCCACTTCCCCACCGTCGAAATGTGGCCTCCCTTTTTCTGTTCTATAAATACTTTCATGGCTTCTGCTCGGATGAACTTAAGTGCCTCCTCAACAGGTGTTTACTCGTGCAACTAGACTGGCAACTGGGTCCCACCCATTCACAGTCAGGTTAGCCAAATACAGACGACAATTCTACTCCTGCAGCTTCTTCTCTCGCACTTCCCGCCTGTGGAACTCGCTCCCATATTCTTGCTTTCCTGACGGCTACAACCTCCAGAAATTTAAATGCAATGTCAATACTCATCTATTAACCACTGGACTCTAGCTCTCTCCCCACCCTCGTATATCCTTCCCTTTCTCTCCACCTATGTATCTGTCATCGCACCTGCTTTCTCAGCTTTCTATTGCTCCTTTCTAACTAGTTTGTGCTCCTCACTCTTTTCTAATTAATGTTTTTACAGTTATGTAGCCCCCTGCACATCAATGGCATTTCCGCCTTGCTCGGGGTGAAATGATTAAAAAAAAAAATATATATGTATATTACCGATTTTCTGCACTATTGTAAGAACTGCAACCTTGAAACTTCTGAATATCGTTTCTTATGTTTTTGTCTATGAGTGTATCAAATTTGATTAAAATCGAACCACTCCTTCTATAACCCGATCTTTTCGATTATCGATTTTCGATATTTATCGGAGGTACCTCGACACAAATCCTAGCTAAGAACACTCACAGACGTTTATAGTACAACTGTGTAAATTTTCAAGAAATCGGTTTAACCGTTTCGGAGTCTATACGTAACGAACACGCACACACACAGACACACACTGACAAAGTTCCATTTATAAATAAGTTTATATATATATATATATATATATATATATATATCAGCATGCGCTGTAGATAGAGAAGAATCCAAAGGAGTATCCTATACATACAGTAGTAGGATAACTCTCTCTCTCTCTCTCTCTCTCTCTATATATATATATATATATATATATATATATATATATATATATATATATATATATCTGAGTGTGAGTAGAGGTTTAGGTGAATTTAGACAGAAAGCTTTCAGTTGTGCATGTTTCATTTTCATCAAAGTTTTTTAGTTTACGGGGGTTGTTTGAAAATTTCTAAGCCTCACGCATAAAAAAGACCCATAGCTGAAGGTTTTTAGTGTGGCAAAATACTACCACTACACAGGTGGCAGAACTAATACCAGAAAAAATAGAAAGTTGACACATTTTACTCAGAGCTAAAAAAAATAACAAAAAAAATAAAAATCACACACAGAAAGGTGTGGAAAGCCTTGATGTTCTAAGTTCTAAAGGAACTCGGTACATAGCTGAAGACAGGACGGAAAAAAAAATTAAATAAAAAATTTAAAACGAAAATTCACTCACTAATGCGCGCAGAAGCGGCAATTGAAAATCATATTTTCCTACAGACACAATGAAATAAAAACTCATGCACAGCGAAAACGAAAAGACACACCAAAAAAAAAAAAAGAAAAAAAAAGAAAAAAAATGGAAAGAATCTTTGATAATTGTTTGTAAACGCAGATAATAGACAGAAGACATTAGACAAATTGTATTCAAACTGTCAACGGGAAAAACAATAAAGAAATAAAAAATTAAAATTAAAGGAAAAATAAAAAAACGGAATTTTTCGTCACAAATTTCCAAATCTGATAACGTCACAATTTTGGCTGTAAGAAAAATACTTGTCAGATTGAATTATAATGACTCAAGTTGTTTTATTTTTTTTCCCTCTTAAATTCATAGAATGCACAACCAATATATTATTTTTCACTGGTGATTGAGGTGAAAATGCTAAACATATGTATAAGACTTTACTAATTAAAGTATTCATTTTATTTGAATCATGTTGCTAAAGAAACACATCAGCAAAGAACGAAGCCAATTTAAAGTGGAAATATGTGATGTATAAGATCCACCCAGTTTATGCAGAGAATGTTATGAATATTTTTTAGTGTAGGGTAAGCATTTAAGATTATTGAAATAAGTAAAACAGCATAAATGGAAAAAATCATGGAAAAAGTATTTAATAAATGGGAAGAATTTAATAATAATTTCAGCAGAAAGAAACTTTGGGGTAAAAACGTCTAAAAAGGACAATATAAAAAATGTTTTTAATAATAAATTGCGCGGTAATTTACAGGAGAAAATAAAAACTTCATAGCCACAGCATAAAAATTATTTTGCCTATAAAACCCTGGGTAGAAGAATATTTTTAAAGCTAATTTGGCGATGAAGCCGGTCTTACGTACTGTTACATATGGTACGAGGGTCTTTCAATGAATAAGGTGAATTTTTCGGTATAAGGACTTCTACGAGGGTCATTCAATAAATAAGGTGAATTTTTCGGTATAATGACTTCTACGAGGGTCATTCAATAAATAAGGCGAATTTTTCGGTATAAGGATTTCTACGAGGATTATTCAATAAATAAGGTGAATTTTTCGGTATAAGGACTTCTACGAGGGTCTTTCAATAAATAAGGTGAATTTTTCGGTATAATGACTTCTACGAGGGTCTTTCAATGAATAAGGTGAATTTTTCGGTATAATGACTTCTACGAGGGTCTTTCAATAAATAAGGTGAATTTTTCGGCATAAGGACTTCTACGAGGGTCATTCAATAAATAAGGCGAATTTTTCGGTATAAGGATTTCTACGAGGGTTATTCAATAAATAAGGTGAATTTTTCGGTATAAGGACTTCTACGAGGGTCTTGCAATAAATAAGGTGAATTTTTCGATATAAGGACATCTACGAGGGTCTTTCAATAAATAAGGCGAATTTTTCGGTATAAGGACTTCTACGAGGGTCATTCAATGAATAAGGTGAATTTTTCGGTATAAGGACTTTTTCGGTATAAGGACTTCTACGAGGGTCTTTCAATAAATAAGGTGAATTTTTCGGTATAAGGACTTCTACGAGGGTCTTTCAATAAATAAGGTGAATTTTTCGGTATAAGGACTTCTACGAGGGTCTTTCAATAAATAAAGTGAATTTTTCGGTATAAAGACTTCTACGAGGGTCTTTCAATAAATAAGGTGAATTTTTCGGTATAAGGACTTCTACGAGGGTCTTTCAATAAATAAGGTGAATTTTTCCTTATAAGGACTTCTACGAGGGTCTTTCAATAAATAAAGTGAATTTTTCGGTATAAGGACTTCTACGAGGGTCTTTCAATAAATAAGGTGAATTTTCGGTATAAGGACTTCTAATACAGATAGAAGCTTACTTTTCTTTTAGTTTTCAACGTAGTCTCCCGGTAGTCACACACTTTTCCCATCTGTGCGCAAGCTTCCGTATTCCTTCAGCAGCGTAGAAATCTTGGAACTGATGTCTCAGCCATCAGCGTGATAGCGCGAAATGACAACAGAACCATGTATTCAAATGCAATGTAATGTGTTATGACGCAAAATAAAATCGTCGGTGATAGTGGATGTTGTTGTATTACCGTCTTAATAACTTCTCTGAAGATGGCTCATGTGAGCCGAAAGTTTAGAACCAAATTAATAAAAAATTATCCAAATGTTGGAGAATTTTTGTCTTTATTTTTAACTGAAATTAAAGCCAAAATACGACGTTTAGAACGGCTCATGATTAAACATAATAGACATTCATTGTCTCTTATATTTAACAGTATATGTTTAGAAAATTATTTGCTGCCTCGATACATACATATATATATATATATATATATATGTATATCGATACATATTTATATATATATATATATATATATATATATATATATATATATATATATATATAAAGTAAGAAGTCAAAAGAGAATTCCACAAGCGAGAAGTGTGATAGAAGAAACTTTTAGCATAGAACTTACGGTTATATCGGGCCAGCTGTAAAATTATGAGAAAAATATATAAATGTGGCACAAGATCAAAGGGAGAGATAGGGGAAGGTTGGTCTTCAATCTTTTTTTATCTTAAATTTAGCTAGCCACCATTACTTATTCAAATGTAACACTGAATTCCTTATATCAAAACAACACATTCTTACTACACTCACCATAATACCTGAAGTCTCTATGAAGTTCTAACTATTTCCCATATGTAAAATATGTCTGTTGAACGTAGAGAATAAAACTATCAATTCAGAGGAACGTTCATCAAAACAATTAATATGAAAGTATTTATAGAAAAAGCACAGGGAAGTTACGTTACGGTGGGGAAAGTGACTGATACCGAGATGCCACACAAGGACTAATAACATTGCAGATTATTCTTTAGATTTTTTATCAAGAATTTCTATTTACATGAAAATACACTTCTTCTTCCCTCAGTTATGGGTTAATTAGTAGGACTTGTATTGGTAGATTATTCTTACAATCGAAAAATATTTTCTGATGTTAAATAAGCTACAAATAATTGATAAGACTTAAAAACAAAAAAAGAACCCTTGGATAAAAATATAATTCAAGAAAACATTTTTTTTAATAATAAATGTTCATATTTATAATTATACCATTTTAGCATGCTTTGAATATTGCTAGCACATCTGCTCTGTGGCTCCTACTATATATTACAGATCTAAACTTATTTATAAATGGAACTTTGTGTGTGTGTGTATGTGTGTGTGTGTGTCAGTTACCTATAGACTCCGAAACGGCTGAACCAATTTTCTTGAAAACTTACACAGTTGTACTATAAGCGTCTGCGAGTGTTCTTAGCTAGGTTTTGTGTCGAGGTACCCCCGATAAATATCGAAAATCGGTAATCGAAAAAATCGGGTTATAGAAGGCGTGGTCCGATTTTAATCAAATTTGATACACTCATAGACAAAGACACAAGAAACGATATTCAGAAGTTTCAAGGTTGCAGTTCTTACAATAGTGCAAAAATCGATAATATATTTATATCAAAGGCAAGATGTTTGTGTGTGTGTCTGTTTATCTGTCTGTATGTCCTTTATACAAATGCACGATATTTATCCGATTCTCACCAAACTTCACACAAATATTCTTTAGGCTGAGTCTGAACTCCAGTATCATGGATTAGTTTTAAAGCTTTCATTACACCTGAGCAACGCCGGGCTATACTGCTAGTTCTTGATAAAATCCAAAGAAGAATCTGTAATATTTCTCACCAAAATCTATCTTACGATAAGATAACCATTTGTCTTTGCTTTGATGCCACATATAGTCCGGGGCCCCTGCCATATATTTAGAGATTCTTGATAAAATCCAAAGAAGAATCTGCAATCTTTCTCTCCAGAATCTATCTTACATATTTATAAGACTACCATTCGTCTTTGCTTTAAATATTGCTGACACATCGGGTCTGGTTCTCCTGCTATATATTTAGAGATTCTTGATAAAATCCAAACAAGAATCTGCAAGTATTCAGAGACAGGAAAATTTCGCTGGAAACGAAGAGAGTGCTGGATTGTTACGCGACTTTTGTTCATTAGTATGTCAGCGAATGCTGGACGATCTCATTAAAGACGAAGAAAAAACTTGAAGCAGCCGAAATGTGGTCCTACAGAAGGATGCTGAGGATACTATGGACCGAGCATATTAGAATTGATGAGGTTTTAAAGAGGATGAAAACGAAAAGAAGACATATACTTAACATCAGGAAATGACAGCTGAAGTTTCTGGAACATGTAATGAAGAAAAGGGGGCTTGGAGAATCTGACACTCACAAGACGAGTCGAGGGAAAAAGAGACAGGGGGAAGCAACGCATAGCATACTTAATGGGCTTGAGCAAATGGATGACAATGCAGGTTTTGGGAGAGGTAACAAGAGAAAGGGTGTTAAGAGCTACACTAGGTAGGGAGATGTGGAGGGCCATGATCGCTTACGTTTTGAAGGGGCACGGCATATAGAGGAAAAAGAAAAATTGTTCTGAAGAATCTTTCGTGATGGTAGATAAACTTTATGAATTTAAGCACAGCTTGATGGCAAGGTCTCATCAATCTACAGTTGAATTGGCTCGATTTAAACGTAAGTTTTATGATAACATTTTCTTTTCTTGCATTGCACTTCTCGCTTGTAGAACTCCCTTCCGCCTCCATGTTTCCCAGCCAAATTTGATCTTCCAAAATTTAATTGTAATGTCAATCTTTATTTACTGCCTTATTTACTGTTTCGGTATTAATGTTTGTATTTTATTCTTATTTTTTCACACTCTGTAACCGCATGTGCCTTAGTGGCTTTACTGCTTTGCATTGGGTGAAATTATTTTAAAATACCACTCTTATTTACCAGGAAAAAAGAAATGGCGTTTATCAGATATTTTGATATTATCTTTAAAAAAGTGCCAACATCTGCAAACTATTAACACGATCAAAATGAACATTAGATAGATAGATCGTACATATGTGTGAAAAACCCAAAGAAAGTGAGTCTATGAATATTTGAGAATAAACCCGAGTATTTTTTTCTGGTTCAAGATGTTTATTTTGACTGAGATGAATGGAAGGAGGTTATTGATGGCTCTGTGCACGAGGGGAGGAAGTCATTGAACCCTTCTCTTGTATCAACATGTGTTACTTAAGTAGAGATGGTTTCACGTGACCATTTAGGAGCGGATTGTACTTTCTATTCGTTTTGTAGGACAAAGACGAGAGATTTCGTCAGCTGGTTTCAAGAGTTAAAAACAAAACCTTTGTGTTTGAAAAAGGCGGACAGACAGACAGACAGACAGACAGACAGACAGAAAGACAAATCACGAACCAAAATTGTTGAACGATATTGGAGATAAATATTATCTAGAATTGTTTTAGATTAAGCATTTGTCAACAAATATTTATTTTAGATTAGTTTTTCTTTCATCTTAATTTTAATTGATTTATTTACATTAATCGTAGCAGTCATAATATATTTATTTTAAGGATGTTCGAAATAAAACATTCGATTTAAGAACTTTACTTTGGATTTTTAAAACGCAGCTTAGATATGGCACAAGGTCGAAAGTAAAGAGCACACAATGAGGATCGAACTTAGTTTGGTGCCATACGTGATACACGCTTGGGTGATCATGTCTCGAAAGAGACTTTACTGACTGGGCAGAAGATTTTCCTGCAATAGGTTGCCATTACTTTCTGCGCTAGACTGGTTGCCAACCAAGGCTATAGAACCCAATTTATCCTGTCTTTTTAACCCCTAACTGGAGGGAAGATACTGATTAATATATTTCCCAAGGGTATTTGTGCGTAAGTGAATGCAATGAATTCAACTGGGATTCGAACTCGGCTTCCCGATTTCGAATCGAACTTACTACTCAATTAAAATGATTCGAGCTTGCTAACCATTACACCATGTCGCGGTACTTTTGTCTTTAGTTAATGTATTCAAACAATCAGTCAAGTTCCATACGCGATACACTCTTGGGGGATCATGTCTCTTTTGATTCCTTACACCACCTCAAAATGTGCTTATTTAGAATTTGAATTTACATTAAATAGCACCAGTCATAATATTATCCTGAATTTTATTATTAGATTGTTAAAAAAAATATAATGTCAAATTTTAGAATCCACTTTTATTCTTGAAATAACTTTTTAATCATTTCACCTCAAGCAAAGCGAGACCGCCACTAGTGTGCAGGGGGTTACAGGGGAAAAGAATCTGGATACAGAAGTTGAAGAAATTATGAAAGATAGATGGGATTTAAGACGATAGAAGATTGCAATTAACGTTGCATTTAAATCTTTGGAGATCGTAGCTACTAGGGAAGTAAGTAAATGGAAGTGATTTCCACAAGCGGGAAGTGCGAGAATAGAAACTGTAAAGGTAGAAGAGACGGTTACATTGAACTATTTCAACTGTAAAAGGGTGGGACCTAGATGTCAATTTCTCATCCTGATTTTCTTAGGATGAAGACCTGATTTGGGGGTGGCGAAAATTGGCTCATGTCACTTACTTCAGGATCACAAATAGAAATGCAATCCAAAATGCAAGGCCTGATGACACTCACGAGGGGGAAAACCTGCTTCCGGGGTTTTCGACAGCACTCGGCCCTCACGGATGGAAAAGCTGTAACAAAGGCCGAAAATTTCAATTTTTCAAATGCATAGTATCGAACGATGGGAAGCAAGTAAGTCAGTCAGTTAAGTGCCATACGTGATACACGCTTGGGCGATCATGTCTCGAAAGAGACATGACTGACTGGGCAGAAGATTATCCCGCAGTAGGTTGCCATTACTTTCTGCGGTAGACTGGTGGCCGACCAAGGCTATAGAACCCAATCTGTCCTGTTATTTAACCCATAACTGGAAGGAAGAGACGGATTAGTACCTTTCCCAAGGGTATTTGCGCGCAAGTGAATACAATGGATTCAACTGGAATTCGAACTCGGCTCCTCGGTTTCTCGTTCCGAGCACATATCCGCTGTATCACAACGCACATCCTTGAAAAGCGACTAAGGCATTGACCAAAAATCTAGTTAACATAAATTTAATAACATTGTCCGCTGAATTATATTTAAATTATTATTAGGAGAAATGTTCGTAAGATGAGGATTTGGCTAGAAAGAAAGTGTTATGAGGAAACACACCTATTCCTCAGATAATGGACTCTCCCTCCCATATTAATAAGAGTTAACAGGAAGTTCTTGGGAAGTTCATACAAGTTGTTTTAAAGTTCTATTGGAGTTCAGTAGAACTACTAGGCAGTTGATATTAGTTGGCAGTTAGCCGAATACTAAGGAGTCAGCTTTCAGTGGAAAATTATCAAGTTCCTAACATTTAGGGTACGTTAAGTCGATTAGCAACCGACATAGCACGATTATAACCTTCAGTACGAAAACTACTCCACAAAAGAAAGAAAGAAAGAAAGAAGGGCAGATAGAAATATTTAGCGTCTTCTGCCAATACTTCATAATTAATGAAGTATTAGCAGAAGATTATTAAATTATTGAAATATTCCGTAATGATTGCGTAGAAAAAAAAAAAAACAACAACATATGAACACAAAAAGAGATACTGAGGGAAAGAAAGAAGTGTTTAATGGATGTTTTATGAAATGAAAAAAGGTACCAATTTCAAATCTTTTCATTCTTTTTTAATCATTTTTTTAAATCATATCACCCCAAGCAAGGCATTCAACTGCCACTATAGCGCAGGGGGTTACACAGGGCGATAGACGAGTTATGATGTACATAGGGGGAGAGTTGGAGAGAATGGGAGGGTTAGTGTGTTAGGAGGTGTCTATTGACCTTACATTTAAACTCCTGGAGGTTATAGCCGTCGGGGAAGCAAGCATACGGAAGGGAATTCCACAGGCGGGAAGTGCGAGAAAAGAAGCTGTTGGAGTAGACATTGAGGTACATTTTATCGGTTTCACTGTAAAAGGGTAGGACCTAGTTGCCAATCTAGTATCTCGTGCAAACTCCCACCTAGGGTGCACCAGTGATTTAAGTTCATCAGAGCCATGAAAGTATTTATAGAATTTCACTGCCACTATTTCGCAGTGGGTTACATAGGGGAAAGTGATGAGAAACAGTGTTTGGTTATAGAAAATGTCGGAAGAAGGGTGATAGATGGATGAGGGTAACGAGGATGGGGGTGGGGTAGATGGGAAGCTTGTTTGAGAGAATGGATCCGAGTTAGTGTGATAAGAAATGTCTATTGACCTTACATTTAAATTACTGGAGAATGTAGCTGTCGGGAAAGCAAATATATGGAAGGGAATTTCACAGGCGCGAAGTGCGAGAACAGAAGTTATTAGAGTAGAAATTGCGGTTACATTTTATCTGTTTCACTGTAAAAGAGTGGGACATAGTTGCCAATCTAGTAGCTCGTGCATATTAATACTTAGCGGGCACCAGTGATCTAAGTTCATCGGAGCAGATTTCTTAAAATAACGACTAACACTCATATTTTTATTGTCATTGCAGTACTTTTCTCAAGTTGTTAAGCTCAAATATTTAACGATCCGAAAGGTGAACCTCTATAAATATTTTATTGCCGTAGAACTCGCCATAAGCTTATTCGATCATTAACTGGTTCATCAGAAAACACAAATAGGAAAACTTTGAAATTTTCACAAGTCTTTCCAATAGAAGTTGAAATTTCAAGAGTAGCACAAATAATGGTGGTTCTCCAAAATTATGGACTACACGGAAATTTCAAGAACATCTACCTGAAATCATTGGTCAGGATATTGCATGCACTAGACTTCTCGATCTTTCTTTATGCTTGCAAATCTTGGACGTTAACAACAAAAGCCAAGAATCTGAGCATTAAAAATGAGATGTTGCAGACCTATACAAAGACATCACAAATGAAGCAGTGAAAAAACATCATCAAACAAGAATCGAGTCAGTTGAAAGAACTAGTGACCACCGCCAATAAGAGGTTGAAAAGCTATGGAGATTCTCTAAGCGTAACTTAGGTGTGGCACAAGGCCGAAAGTATGGAGTTCCAGTAATTCAACACTCCAAGTTTTTATCATCTCTGTTGTGGCCGGGTATTGAGATCACAACTCTTTGGGCCAAGTCACAAGATTACTTCAATCAATGCTTTTATTCACTATGGTGATTTTTCTAAGAGTAACTTAGGTGTGGCACAAGGCCGAAAGTATGGAGTTCCAGTAATTCAACACGCCAAGTTTTTATCATCTCTGTTGTGGCCGGGTATTGAGATCACAACTCTTTGGGCCAAGTCACAAGATTACTTCAATCAATGCTTTTATTCACTATGGTGATTTTTCTAAGAGTAACTTAGGTGTGGCACAAGGCCGAAAGTATGGAGTTCCAGTAATTCAACACTCCAAGTTTTTATCATCTCTGTTGTGGCCGGGTATTGAGATCACAACTCTTTGGGCCAAGTCACAAGATTACTTCAATCAATGCTTTTATTCACTATGGTGATTTTTCTAAGAGTAACTTAGGTGTGGCACAAGGCCGAAAGTATGGAGTTCCAGTAATTCAACACTCCAAGTTTTTATCATCTCTGTTGTGGCCGGGTATTGAGATCACAACTCTTTGGGCCAAGTCACAAGATTACTTCAATCAATGCTTTTATTCCCTGGACCATGTTCGGTTCAAAGTTCTAACATACATCACCTGAAGAAGAGTTGGGATGAAATGATTATTAAAAAATAAATAAAATAATGCCGTTGTATTGGACAAATACATTACCAGTTATTATTATTATTATTATTATTATTATTATTATGTCATTTTTCATCATATTTCGATTTCTGCTTTGGTCTCACTACCAACCAAGTCTGCGGGGAGACCTAAGGCAGGTAGTGGCGTGTTGTTATGACTCCATTTCATGTTTTTCTATCTTCCCTATCATCCCCAGCATTACATAGATAAAGTTTTCCTTAGTGTGTGGGCTGTACTTAATAAGACAATTTTTTGTATATCTCTTAAGCTGGGGTTTCCAGGGATTCTTTCAATGTGTTGTTTTGTTCCATTTTTTATCATTCCAAGTGCACCTACTATCACTGGTACAACTCTTGTTTTCAATTTCCACATTTTTTCTATTTCAATTTCCAGGTCTTTATATTTTGACAGTTTTTCAAATTCCTTGGTTGCTATGTTACAATCCGCTGGACAAGCCATATCAATTAATAGACAAGTTTTCTCCTTCTGGTTTTTAACAATAATGTCTGGCCTGTTTGCTTCAATTTTTCTGTCTGTGTAGATGGTGTAATCCCATAGAATGGTTACATCTTCTATTTCTGTAACCGGTGCTGGATGATGTTCATACCAGTGTTTGTTTACAGCTTTTCCATAATGTTTGCACATTGTCCAATGTAAATATTGCCCAACTCTATCGTGGCGATTTTTATATTCGTTTGGGGCAAGCACAGAACAGCCTGAGATTAGGTGGTCTATTGTTTCTTGGTGTTTATCACAAAACCTGCATTTTGGATCCATATTATTATGCATAATATTTGCCTGAAAGTTTCTCGTGAAAAGACTTTGGTCTTGTGCTGCAAGTATAAATCCTTCAGTTTCAGACTTTAATCCAGATGCACGTAACCATCGATGAGTATTAACTTTGTCAACATTGGATTTATTGGCACGTACTGGATATTGGCCATGCAGAGGTTTGTCTTGCCAGCGCTGTTTCATCTTTTCAAGAGCTTTATCTTTGGCTTTCATTTTCATATTTTTTGCTGCAATAGTTGGTTCTTGGCTACTGTTTTGCTTTTCTACAGAATCTACTAACTGTAATTCTTGTTTGTATTTACTGCCTTCTTTTTTCTATTATTATTATTATTATTATTATTATTATTATTGTTATTGTTATTATTATTGTTATTATTATTATTATTATTGTTGTTATTATTAGAGTTTCCTGTTTAGGATTAAATTTCCGATTCTTTTCTAAAACATTTTATTTCTCGTTTTTTTCTCTCTTGGTATCTCCCCCAATGTGTGTTGTGATGCAGTGGATATCGGCTCGGGACAAGAAATCAGGGAGCCGAGTTCGAATTCCAGTTGAATTCACTTACACGCAAATACCCTTGGGAAAGATATTAATCAGTATCTTCCCTCCAGTTATGGGTTAAATAACAGTACAGATTGGGTTCTATGGCTATAGTTGGCAACCAGTCTACTGCAGAAAGGAATAGCAACCTACTGTGGGATAATCTTCTGCCTAGTCAGTTATTTCTCTTTCGAGACATGATCGCCCAAGCGTGTATCCCGTATGTCACTTAACTGACTGGTCTCCCCCAAACCCTGCACTTTCATCCACTTACCAAGCGTATCAAGTATGTCTCGGGTCGCTATCTACTGTCTCTCTTTTCTACTATCCATACTCTGAATATTCAGTCAGTTAAGTGCCATACGTGATTCACGCTTGGGCGATCATGTCTCGAAACAGACATGACTGACTGGGCAGAAGATTATCCCACAGTAGGTTGCCATTGCTTTCTGCGGTAGACTGGTTGCCAAGCAAGGCTATAAAACCCAATCTGTCCTGTTATTTCACCCATAACTGGAAGGAATAGACGTATTAATACCTGTCCCAAGGGTACTTGCGCGTAAGTGAATGCAAAGAAATTCAGCTGGAATTCGAACTCGGCTCTCCGATTTCTCGTTCCGAGCCGATATCCACTGCGCCACAATGCTGAATATTACATTTTCCAAAACCCTCACAAGTTTTCTTTTTGTATCCATTTTCTTTAAAACTTCGTCGTTGCTCACCTGATCCATATCATCCTCAACATCCTTCTGTAAATCAATATTTCTGATGCTTCACATTTCTTCTTTATATATTGAGGGGATTGTCCAACATTCGCTGCCAAACAGAAGGAGAGATATGACGTAACAGTTTAGTACTTTTTCTTTGTTTCTAGCAAAGTTTTCTTATTTCTTAATACTCTGCTTAGCTTTTGAAATGCATCTTCGGTTACCAATTACGTATTCGGATTTCAATGTCGCATTTTTCCGTCTTCTGTTAAAACACTTCCCAGATATTTAAATTTTTATGCCTGTGTAATACTGTAAGTGTTTCTTATGCCCATACGTTAAACTAAGTATCGACGGATCCTGGATTCGAACCCCGGAATAGATATTCGGAGAATATCTCTAAGTGTATATATTTTTTCTTTTTCTTAGGAAGGGTTAACAAAAAGAGGAAGAAAGGAATGAGCGCTGGGGTGACCAAGAGATAGAAAAGAGGCGAAGTACAAGGCATTCACGAAATGACATCGACTGATATGATAACAGTTGAACAATGACCGTAATTCGTAAGCGGGTGATTTAAACCAGATACACGAAATTGACAGTAGACTTTTATGGACAAACATTTCGAACACTTACCACACCACACCATATTGAAACGGTTCCAACAAAAATGCGACGGATTTGAAAGACAAGTCAGAGACGTGAGAGAAGTCAAAAGAACCCAAGGAGACGAGGCCCGCTCGAAACGTGTTGGAGTGAAGAGAGGGAAAATTCTATCTCTCCCACACTAGTAGACACGTCCACCACTTTTAAGAAAAACCCAAGGGAAAGCGAAAATAAAGACTGTATTACTTATAACAACAAATAGACATAGTAGCAGCAAGTAATTTGTGGACTCTGAAGGAGGTTGGATTGTATTTTCTTATTAATTCTTTTTTTACCCTCCCTCTTTTACTGCTACAAAGGTACAATATAATCATTAGTCCGCACGGACTGACCTTCGCTAATGTCTTGTTATCATTTTTGTTCTCGTCTGTTTCCTTTATTTCTGCATTATACACCCAAACGTCTCTTGATTTTCAGTTATCGAGGAGTGCGGCACGAAGACGATCGCCCCCTTTTCCTCAGGTTCTTAAGTTCCTCTGTGATCAGAAATCAAAACGTGGCAGGGGAAGTGAAGGATTTTGAGTGATCATTCGACATCTTCGATCACCTGGGGACGGAATGGAAGCAAACATCTGTAGACTCAGGTGAGACTAACTTCCGGCCAGTTAACGCACGTAACATACATACAGCCAAGCATGAGACAGGGGCTGGTTTGAGTCATACCTGTTTGATTTTGGTATCTCCGTCTACAATTCAAAATTTAGGCTCATCCTTTTGCTCTTGACGAGGCAAGCTTGGTAACCATTATATCCATTCGAGGAGCTTGGAAGTTGAAAATGAATGACCATGATACAGGAGCCAACGATCTTTCATCTGGCCTTTTACAAGGCAACGCTTTAGACGAAAAAGGAGGAGGCAGACTGAGGAGAAAATGTGCTGACTACATCACTGAGTGGAGTGGAAGATTGTTCACTGAAAGTTGGGCATTGGTACACAACTGAGATATATGGAGGGAGCTGGTCAGATTGCACAGAAGTCCTACTGCCAAATCTGCTTATGGAACAGCTGCTGCTGATGATGATATATTCTGGACGAATTTAGTTACTTTATTTCGAAAGGTGTGTGTCACGCTCTTAAAGAAAAAACATTCCTTGGTCTCACACTTTCAGCGGACCTCCAGTGGAATGACTATATCGAATCCATTGCTAAATCCGCTGCTATGAAAGTCGGTTCTCTGTGCAGGGCCCGGAAGTTTTTTCCGTCTGAATCTATCCTGCACATATATAAATCTACCATCCGCCCCTGCATTGAATACTGTTGCCACATCTGGTCGGGTGCCCCTGCTATTCTCCTCGGGCTTCTTGACAAAGTACAACGGAGAGTCTGTAATGTGATCGACACCGACTTGGCAGACCGGCTGCAGTCTCTCTCTCACCGGCGCGACGTGGCTTCCCTGTGTCTCTTCTATAAATACTTTCACGGCTTCTGCTCCGATGAACTTAGATCACTGGTGACCCCTAGGTACGAATTTGCACGAGATATTAGATTAGCAGCTAGATCCCACCTTTTACAGTAAAACCGATAAAATGTAACCGCAATTTCTACTCCAACAGCTTCTTTTCTCGCACTTCCCGCATGATTGCTTCCCCGACGGCTACAATCTCCAAGCGTTTAAATGTAAGACACCTTCTAACACACTAACTCGCATCCATTCTTTCAAACACTCTTCCCATCTACCCAAACCTCAGCCTCGGTAACTTTACCCATCTATCAGCTCCCTTTTGACATTTCCTATATCTAACCACTCTTTCTCTTTAGCTTTCTGGAGTCGAGCCGCCAAGTCGGTACCTATCACATTACTGATTCTCCTTTGGAGCCTGTCAAGAACACTGAGATGAACAGCAGGGGCGCCTGACCATATATGACAGCAGTACTCCATGCACGGACGAATGGTTGATTTGTATATATGCAGGATGGAATCCAGTGAACACAGAACGCACAGATGCATCACTGATCTTAGAATGAAATGCCAAGAGATGACATTTTGAGCTTTTTTTAATCGTATCACCCCAAGCAAGGCGGTAGCGCCACTGATGTGCAGGGGGCTACATAAGAGTAAAAAGATTAGGGGCTATATAAGAGTAAAAAGATTAGGGGGCTACATAAGTGTAAGAAGATTAGATTGAAAAGAGTAAAGAGAAAGACGAACCAGTTAGAAAGGAGCAAGAGACGGATGGGAGTACAGGTGTGATGACAGTTGCAAAGGTGGAGAGAAAGGAAAGGATATACAGGGCGGTGTAGAAAGAACTAGAGTCAGTGGTTAAGAGATGGGTATTGACATTGCTTTTAAATTCATGGAGGTTGAAGCAAGAATATGGAGGCGAGTTCCACAGGTGGGAAGTGCGAGAAAAGAAGCTGAAGGAGTAAAATTGACGTCTGCATTTGGTTGATCTAACTGTGAATGGGTTGCTAGTTGCTAGTCTGGTTGCACGAGTAAACACCTGTTGCACAGGAACCAGTGACTTAAGTTCGTTGGAGCAGAAGCCATGAAAGTATTTATATTTTTATATTTAAAAAGGGAAGCATGTCAAGAACAATGAGATGAACAGCAGGGGCGCCTGACCATATATGACAGCAGTACTCCATGTAGGGACGAATGGTTGATTTGTATATATGCAGGATGGATTCAGGCGGGAAAAACATCTAAGCCCGACACAGTGACCCAACCTTCCTAGCAGTGGATTTAGCTATTGCCTCAATGTAGTGGTTCCACATGAGAGGATAAGGCCGTGGAGGCGCAGTGTATTGCTCTCAGGGGGATTCGCTTGGTCCATGCTTATGGGAGGCAGGAGAGGTTTGCCTGTGATGATTGACAGACAGCAGCTTGGTCTTAGACGCATTGAAATTTACAATCCACTTCTTACCCCAATCCACCACAGAATGTAGATCCGTCTCAAGATCAGCAGCGAGATTATGTTTGTCCGCCACACCGGATTTCTTACTGATGCGGGAGTAAATTGTGGTGTCATCTGCGTAGACGCCTACTTGGCACTTAGGTAGAAAAGATAAATAGAATAATCCGGGTAAATTGCAGAGCCATTTCAAATTTTAAGCGAATTCTTCAAAACTTAGCAAATTTCGTACACTTTGCCCGAGTGCCACGGAGCCGGCTGCTGCGCGTTCGATCACGGCGGCGCGTGGTCGTCGGCTAAGCGTCTGACTCGCGTCTCATCACGCCGGCGCGTGGTCGCCGAATTCTACGAAACTTTACAGAAAGCATATATAAAAATGCAAACCGAATTGCGTATGGATAAGACGGACACAAAGCGTGAACAAGAAAAAGGCGAAAACTGATAACGAAATAACAAGTACGCACTTTTTGCCCACCCTTTTCCCGTCGAAAGAGTTAAATGTAACGTACTCTTCTACTCTAACAGTTTCTTTTCTCGCACTTCTTACTTGTTGAACTCCTTTTTGTGAGCTTGCGTCTTTGATAGCTACAATCTATAAAACAAGTAATGTCATTTTTTTTCTCTCATTGTAACCCTTATCAGCAACAGTGGCGGTTCTGCCTTTCTTGGGGTGAAATTAGTATTTAAAAAAAAATAATGCCGTTATATTTGACGAGTACAATACTAGCTATTATTATTATTATTATTATTATTAATGTTTCCTTCTTAGGATAAGGTTTTCAATTCTTTTTAAAGCATTTTACTTCTCTTTCAGTTCCAGTAGCTCGCTTGCGTCTTAGTGGCTTTATCGCCTTGCTTGGATTGAAAATGTTTATATTGAGAATCATAAAAAACTTGTAGAGATTTGAAGCATTTATAATTCACATAACATTAAACGTGCTCCTCGCTTGTGGAACTCCCTTCCGGTTCCATGCTTCCCATTCAATTTCAATCAGCAAAGATTTAGTTGCAATGTCAAAAGCTATCTACTGTCCTCCTGATTACTCTTCTATCTTCTCCCTCATTATTAATTTTTCTGTTCCTAATTCTTCTACACCCTGTAACCCCTTGTGTCTTTGTGGTCTTACTGACTTACCTCCATGTAAGTCAGTAAGACCACATGATGCCGTTTTTGAATTTAATAAGGGCATAAGAATGCAGCGAGCAAATTACCTGACAAACTCGTGTCAATGGATGGCAAAACGTAGAGTTTGAGTTTTGTTTAATGGCATATCAACACCTCTGTGGGTTATTTAATGCCAAACAGGTGAGTTTTTAAGGTATTTTTCAATGTTATAGTCAGAAGATTGATTTAGATAGATTTTGATGCAATTAAAAAATATTTTAGAAAACTGAAGATGTCTTCTAGTTTCGTATTCAAAAATGTATTTCTGGTAATAATTCTTTCCTTCTAAATTGTATGATGGTAATATTTTTTTATCCTTTAAAAATGTGTTATGGCAATAATGTTTTCCCCTCCAGAAATGTATGTTTCTTTTATAAAAGTCTATTCTTTATGTATATATATATATTTTTTTAAATCGTTTCACTCCGAGCAAGGCATTTCACTGACACTATTGCCCAGGGGGTTACATAGAGTGGTGAGAAAGGATGGTTAGATATAGGAAAAGTCAGAAGGAGGGTGATAGACGGGTAAGGATACTGAGAATGAGGGTTGGGTAGATGGTGAGAGTGTTTGAGAGAATAGATGCAAGTTAGTGTGATAGGAGGTGTCTATTGACCTTACATTTAAACTCCTGGAGATTGTAGCCGTCGGGAAAGCAGACACGTGGAAGGGAATTCCACAGGCGGGAAGCGCAAGAAAAGAAGCTGTTGGAGTAGAAATTACGGTTACATCTTATCTGTTTTACTGTAAAAGTGTGGGACCTAGTTGCAAATTTAGTATCTCGTGTAAATTCATACCTAGGCGGCACCAATGCTCTAAGTTCATCGGAGCAGAAGCCATGAAAGTATTTGTAGAAGAGGCACAGAGAAGCC
Organism: Ascarosepion bandense; assembly: GCA_037127315.1. Lineage (NCBI taxonomy): Eukaryota > Metazoa > Mollusca > Cephalopoda > Sepiida > Sepiidae > Ascarosepion > Ascarosepion bandense. The sequence goes on along the minus strand of JBBBDQ010001330.1, from coordinate 108,239 downwards.
ACATCACGCCGGTGAGAGAGTGGTTGCAGCCGGTCTGCCAAGTCAGTATTGATCACGTCACAGAAAAGTCTATTTTTATACTTTCATAATGTTTTGACCCCAGTTTGGGGGTTAACTATTTCCCTATAGTGGGGACCCTAACAGGTGCTGGCACAACGGGTGAAGGGTGGACCTGGGAACAACAGCATTTAACTGATGGTTCCATGCTCTTCACAACCTCCGAATGAGAGGTCTTGCTGCTGGTTTACAGTCATATTCAGGACAGCAAAACGTAGAACGGGAATGATAGCAAAAGACAAACTTTATTAAACAAACCCCATAAAAAGTTACAAAGAAAGTTTAACAGCTGCTGATATAAAAATGTACTTAAACTATTTGGATTTAGCTAGACCAGATATCATGGATATCCTGAGTGCAACATCCGGTTATACTTTAGCGGACATTTGCGCATTATATAATTTGTAAATGTGAGGAAAAAACCTACTTAGCTGGCAATCAATACATCGGATGTAAGCTGAACAGAAACCGTTTCATACATCATTCGTTGCCTCAGATGGGATTGGCCTTTCTTCCTGAACTAAATAACTGGTAAAACCTTGATCACAAAATTCGTGACATTGCACGGTTTTTCCATGAACAGTCAAACGATAACATATGGAGTCAGAGCAATGTAATGAAATATAAGAAAAAGATAATCATTACTATTATTATTATTCGTAAAATATAATCCAAAGAAGAATCTGCAATATTATTGGTCTTTACCTGGCGGCTCGACTTCAGTCACTTATCCACCTTGAAAGGTTGCCTTACTGTGACTTTTTTTTTATTTTTATAAATACTTTCATGGTAATTGCTAGGATGAACTCTTCGCTATGGTAGCTAATATTTGTGAATTTAAGCGCAGTACTTGATGTGCGTTGTGGGCTAGTGGATATCGACTCGGAACGAGAAATCGGAGAGCCGAGTTCGAATTCCAGTTCAATTCGTTGCAATCATATATGCGCAAATACCCTTGGGAAAGGTATTTATCCGTCTCTTCCCTTCAGCTATGGGTCAAATAACAGGACAGATTGGGTTCTATAGTCTTGGTTGGCAACCAGTCTACCGCAGAAAGCAATGGCAACCTACTGCGGGATAATCTTCTGCCCAGTCAGTCATGTCTCTTTCGAGACATGATCGCCCAAAGCGTGTATCACGTATGTCACTTAACTGACTGACTGACTTGACGAGCATCGAGATCTCATGATTTTACAGTTAAGCTGGGTAGATCTAACCATAAGTTTCTTTTCTCACATTTCTCGCTTGTTGAACTCTCTTCCGCCCCCAGGCTTTCCAGGCAAATTTAATTTGCAAAAATTTCAATGCAATGTAAATTGTTAGCTACTATTCTCCTGATTAATCTTTTCTCTTTCTCTTCATTCTTAATGTTTCTTTCCTGATTTTTTCTACACCTTGTAACCCCTTAAGAGTATGATACAAGTAGACAAAAACTACATAAAGATAAAAAGTATATCTAAATCTAAACTTATTTATAAATGGAACTTTGTCTGTGTGTGTGTGTGTCTGTGTGTGTGTATCCGTTACTTATAGACTCCGAAATGGCTGAACCGATTTTCTTGAAAATTTACACACTTGTACCATAAGCATCTGCGAGTGTTCTTAGCTAGGTTTTGTGTCGAGATACCCCCGATAAATATCGAAAATCGATTATCGAAAACATCAGGTTATAGAAGGAGTGGTCCGATTTTAATCAAATTTGATACACTCATAGACAAAAACAGAAGTTTCAAGGTTGCAGTTCTTACAATAGTGCAGAAAATTTGATATCGATACCAGGAAATCAAAATTTGACTTACATCCATTCATTTTTCTTTCAGTCTACGGTTTCGCTTTAACTGGAAACAACTATTGCTTTTTAGTCTTTCGAGCCAACGTCCAAAGATTCTGAGCTCCAGAACCATGGATTAGTTTTAAAGCTTTCATTACACCCGAGCAACGCCGGGCTATACTGCTAGTATGTATATAAAATTAAACCTCTGGGGATGAATTCAATTTCAAAATTATTAATAATAACAAATATTTGCAGGGTAACGAAAGCAAGAAAAGAAAGAAGCAAGGGAGTGACAAAAAAAAAAAAAAGAAAAGAAAAAAATGCAAACGGATGGGAGAGTCTGTGTTAATCTGGGTTTAAGTATTTATTTTTAATAACCATATCGCTATTTTTTATAACCGTATCGCTGATGCAAGTCAGTAAGATAAATGATGACTATTGATTTTACATTTAAATAGGCATCTATCTATCTATCTATCTATCTATCTATCTATCTATCTATCTATCTATCTATCTTTTTTATAATCATATCGCCCCAAGCAAGGCAGTTACGTAGGAGGAAAGTTATGAGAAAGAATGACAGGTTATAGGGGGTGTCAGGAAGTGGTTAAGAGATGGATAAGCATACTGATGTGATGAGAGTGGATGGAGAAAGGAGCATGAGAGAGAAGATGCAAGTTAATGAGATAGGAGATTATTGACTTTATATTTAAATTCTTGGAGATTGTAGTTGTCGGGAAAGTAAGTAATCGGAAGGGAATTCCATAGGCGGGAAATGCGAGAAAAGAAGCTGATGGAATAGAAGTTGCGTTTACATTTTATTGGTTACACAGTAAAAGAGCGGGACCTAGTTGTTAGTCTTGTGGCTCGAGTAAATTCATATATAGGAGGCATCAGTGAGCTAAGTTCATCGGAGCAGAAACCGTGAAAGTATTTGTAGAAGAGACACAGGGAAACCACATTACGCCGGTGAGAAAGTGACTGCATCCGAGCTGCTAAGTCGTGATTGATCACATTACGCATTCTACGTTGGATATTGTCAAGGACCCCTAGGTGGATAGCAGGGGTACCCGACCAGATACGGCAGCAGTATTCAATGCACGAGGGGATGGTAGATTTATAGATGTGCAGGATGGTTTAAGTATTTTTTCTATGGCAGTGTGTGGTCATTAATTCATTTTTTTTTGTTTAGTAAATTATGGTTATTTATTTGATAGAAGAGGACAGGTTTATCGAAAAGACATCAGTTACATCCATTTTCTTCTTTTCCATTAATATGTATACTTTATTATATATATATATATATATATATATATATATAGTTTCTGAAAGGATTTTTCTGTTGCTGAGGTGATGTGTTATCCCCTGTGGGGATCTTCATATCGAAATGGCCATTCAACATCTTTGAATTAATCCTTTTTTAATATATATTTGCTCTGTAATATTTTATTACATGGAGCTCTCTTCCTGTATCATTTTTTAATATTAAAATAAAATTTTTAATATTAATTAGGATCGGGTTTTTGGAATTTACCTTCCTGCTTTTTTCCCTTGGATTGAAGTATCTGAATTAATATATATATATATATATATATATATATATATATATATATATATATGTGTGTGTGTGTGTGTGTGTGTCTAGGTAAAGAGGACCCAGGCAGTGAGAAGCAATAAAAATAAAAATAAAAAATAAAATAAAAAATAGAAATAAATTTAGGTTTAAGTAAGTTGACATTTTGAGCGTTAGGGAGAAAAAAAAGGGTGGGGTGGGAGAAAGAAAAAAACACAAAGGAAAAAAGTAAATATGTATTCTCTCGAAACGACTGGCCAAATTTCAAAGTGAATCTTTCTTCTGATTAGTTAAGAGAAACGCACACATAAATTTGTTATCTTCCCACATACACAAATAGCAAATCGATGTTTTTTAATTTAAATGTAAATCATTTTCACAACCAACATCCAACATTGCCTGATGACGAGATTCTATGTCAAAACAGAAATTTCCGTGTCTCTATGTACTATTAATTCATATATATATATATATATATATATATATATATATATATATATTTTAATTCAGATACTTCAATCCAAGGGAAAAAAGCAGGAAGGTAAATTCCAAAAAACCCGATCCTAATTAATATTAAAAATTTATTTTAATATTAAAAAATGATACAGGAAGAGAGCTCCATGTAATAAAATATTACAGAGCAAATATATATATTAAAAAAGGATTAATTCAAAGATGTTGAATAGCCATTTCGATATGAAGATCACGGGGGACGACACATCACCTCAGCAACAGAAAAAACTTTCAGAAACTGGAAAGAAGCTCCAGTTTCTGAAAGGTTTTTTCTGTTGCTGAGGTGATGTGTCGTCCCCCGTGGGGATCTTCATATCGAAATGGCTATTCAACATCTTTGAATTAATCCTTTTTTAATATATATATATATATATATATATATATATATATATATATATATATATATATATATATATATATATATATATACTAGCAGTATAACCCGGCGTTGCTCGGGTGTAATGAAAGCTTTAGTTTAAAACTAATCCATGGTCCTGGAGCTCAGAATCTTTGGATGTTGACACGAAAGACTAAAAAGCAATAGTTGTTTCCAGTTAAAGCGAAACCGTAGACTGAAAGAAAAATGAATGGATGTAAGTCAAATTTTGATTTCCTGGTATCAATATCAAATAAGTTTTTTCGTTGTAAACTGAATTTTGAAGGCTAAATAAGTCCTCTGAGTAAATGGTATAATGGTTGAGACTAAGAACTACAATTATACCTACTTAGAGCCAAACCCGAAGCAAAAATTAAAATAAAAGGGTTGAAAAAAATACAGACATACAGGCAGATAAACAGACACACACAAACATCTTGCTTTTTATATATATATATATTATCGATTTTCTGCACTATTGTAAGAACTACAAACTTGAAACTTCTGAATATTGTTTCTTATGTCTTTGTCTATGAGTGTATCAAATTTGATTAAAATCGGACCACCCTTTCTATAACCTAATTTTTTCGATTATAGATGTTCGATATTTATCGGGGGTACCTCGACACAAAACCTAGCTAAGAACACTCGCAGACGCTTATACTACAACTGTGTAAATTTTCAAGAAAATTGTTTCAGCCGTTTCGGAGTCTATAAATATCGGATACACATACACACAGACACACACGCACACACAGACAAACTTCCATTTACAAATAAGTTTATATATATATATATATATATATATATATATATATATATATATAAATTCGACTCCACTGGCATGGTTTTAATCGTATTTGACAATGTTAGGACAAATGCAAAAGTCGAATCCCCCTTAATGGATACTTATTGGAAAATGTCATGGAGTGTATCCAGGTCTGCCTGTCATTCGTATCAGTAACGAAGCAGACACTTTCAATGATTCCTGAGATATTTGTTGCATTGTACGCTACACCTGTTCTCATATAATTCAGTTTCCCAGACGAATCGGTGATTCTACTTCCGAAGTACACTTCGCTGCAAAGTACTGCTCCGTATGATGGTGACCAAATTTTAACATCGAATAATATATATTCTCACGGAACAAGAACTCGGGGAGCCGAGTTCGAATTCCGGTTGAAATCCTTGCATTCAGTTACGCGCAAATACTCTTAGGAAAGGTATTAATCCTTCTCTTCCTCCCAGTTATGGGTTAAATAACAGGACAGATTGGGTTCTATAGCCTTGGCTGGCAACCAGTCTACCGTAGAAAGCAATGGCAACCTACTGCGGGATAATCTTCTGCCCAGTCAGTCATGTCTCTTTCGAGACATGATCGCTCAAGCGTGTTTCACGTATGGCACTTAACTGACTGAATATAAAGTGCTAAGGTGTGACTTAATACTTGATTCGGTAGTAGACATTTCTATCATCCTTAGGTGTACCCAGACATAATCCGATATTAAATCACCTAACAACAAACAAGTTGTTGTTCAAGTAAAGATGGGCGACTCGACGAAACTCTTTTTTATGATAAGGACCCTTATGTGTGTGTGTGTGTGTGTGTGTGTGTGTGTGTGTGTGTGTGTGTGTCTTGAATTTTTGTTTGTTTAACATTATTACTTTTTAATGGATACTCATATTTGAGTGGAAAGTTTGTTTATATATAGAGTGATGTATATAAATAAATATACATTTGGGGAGGTTGTACATATGTGTAGTATTTTTTTATAATCATTTCACCCCAAGCAAGGCATTCCACTGCCACTATTGCGCAGGAGGTCACATGGAGGAAAGTGATGAGAAAGGATGGTTAGATATAGGAAATGTCAGAAGGAGGGTGATAGACGGGTAAGGATACCGAAGCTGAGGGTTGGGTAGAGGGGAAGAGGTGTTTGAGAGGATGGATGCGAGTTATTGTGTTAGGTGGTGTCTATTGACCTTAAATTTAAACTCCTGAAGATTGTAGCTGTCGGGGAAGCAAGTATGTGGAAGGGAATTCCACAGGCGTGAAGTGCGAGAAAAGAAGCTATTGGAGTAGAAATTGCGGTTAAATTTTATCGGTTTGACTGTAAAATGGTGGGACCTAGTTGCTAATCTAATATCTCGTGTAAATTCGTACCTAGGGGGCACCAGTGATCTAAGTTCATCGGAGCAGAAGCCGTGAAAGTAGTTATAGAAGAGGCACAGGGCAGCCACGTCACGCCGGTGAGAGAGTGACTGCAGGCGGTCTGCCAAGTCGGTGTCGATCACATTACAGACTCTCCGTTGTATTTTATCAAGAACTCCGAGGAGAATAGCAGGGGCACCCGACCAGATGTGGCAGCAGTATTCAATACACGGGCGGATGGTAGATTTATAGATGTGCAGGATAGGTTCAGACGGAAAAAACTTCCGGGCCCTGCACAGAGAACCGACTTTCATAGCAGCGAATTTAGCAATGGATTCGATATAGTCATTCCACTGGAGGTCCGCTGAGAGTATGAGGCCAAGGAGGCGGAGTGTTTTACTCTCTGCGAGGCAAGCCTGTTCCATGCTAATGGGAGGTAGATGCGATTGTCTATGATGGTTAATTGATAGCAGCTCCGTTTTGGAAGCATTAACATTCACGAGCCATTTCTTACACCAGTCCACTACGGATTTGAGGTCCTTTTCAAGCTCGGCAGCGAGGTTCCCTTTGTCGCCCACACCAGATTTTTGATCAAGGCGGGAGTAAATTGTGGTGTCGTCGGCGTACATTATTATTATTATTATTATTATTATTATTATTATTATTATTATTATTCTGTTGTTAAAAATCACAGTGCCCAGTGTATAAACAGAGCTGTATTATATACATTAATCTTGTCGGGTGCCCCTGCTATTCTCCTGGGGGTTCTTGACAAAATACAGCGAAGAATCTGTAATGTGATTGATACCGGCTTGGCTGACCGCCTGCAGTCACTCTCTCACCGGCGTGACGTGGCTTCCCTGTGCCTCTTCTATAAATACTTTCATGGCTTCTGCTCTGACGAACTTAAATCACTGGTACCCCCTAGATGTGAATTTGCAAGAGATACTAGATTGGCAACTAGGTCCCACCCTTTTACAGTGAAACCGATGAAATGTAATCGCAATTTCTACTCCAACAGCTTCTTTCCTCGCACTTCCCATCTATCCAACTCTCATCGTCGGTATCCTTACCCGTCTATCATCCTCCTTCTGACATTTCCTATACCCAATCGCTTTATGTAACCCCCTGCGCTGTAGTGGCAGTGAAATGCCTTGCTTGGGGTGACACACAAAAAAAATATTCATGTTATCCTGCGTCTATAGCACGACTCGGAGTTTCATGCGTTATGCAATCATCTGGTGTATATTTCAAACTGGCAGTTTAATAGATCTGAATTTACGTTCACTAGATGTTCATGGGAATTAAATCTTGTAAAGTTAAGTTACTGCTTTTTTAATAACAAGATTAAAAATTTAGATATTCTGCGGTTACATGTGGGTAAAAATTTTAATTTAAAATTTAAAATTAAAATAAAGATAATATAAAAATAAAAAAATAATAAAATAATAAAATGCAGGGAGAAGAAATCAAAGGGGTGTAAATCATGAGTCTTGAAAATATTTAAATATTCAAATATTGTATGGACATAAAAAATGTAGGGAAAATTAAGATTTCAAAATTCTAAAATTTTAAAATTTTAAATAAAATTAAAAAAAAAAAAAATAAAATAAAAATGAAAAGAAAAATTAAGACGTAAATTTAGAATTAAGAATAAAAGATTAAACAATGTAAGGAGCAAAAATAAAAGTGGGTTTAATTCATAATTGTTAAAAGTAATATTGCGGGAGAAAGAAAGAAAGAAAGAAAGAAAGAAAGAAAGAAAGGAAAGGAAGGAAGGAAGGAAAGAAAGAAAGGAAAGGAAGGAAAGAAAGAAAGGAAGGAAGAAAGAAAGAAAGAAAGAAAGGAAGAAAGAAAGGAAGAAAGAAAGAAAGAAAGAAAGAAAGGAAAGGAAGGAAGGAAAGAAAGGAAAGGAAGGAAGGAAAGAAAGAAAGGAAAGGAAGGAAAGAAAGGAAAGAAAGAAAGAAAGAAAGAAAGAAAGAAAGAAAGAAAGAAAGAAAGAAAGGAAGGAAGAAAGGAAGAAAGAAAGGAAGAAAAACGTAAAGCAAGAAAGAAAGACAGAAAGGAAAAAAGAAAGAAGGAAAAACGTAAAGCAAGATCTATATCAATTTGGGTCTAAGAAATTAAGTAAGCATTTTTGTATGACAACATGTGATTATTACATCATTTTTTATTAAGCAAATTTGGATTATTGATATGGTTTTTCCTAAAAGACATAGATTACATTTATCTCCTTTTTCTTTGTAATGTTTGGATTTAGCTACGATATTCTAAGTAATAATTGGGTTCTTACTGTTGTTATTTAATTTCCAATAATGTATGGATAAAGCAGTACTTTTGCTGTATTTACTCTTGTTAAGGACAACATGTGGTTGTTAAATCTCATCTTCCACCTGTTAGAATTACTTCCAAAGTAAAATTTAACCTCATTATCAACCAAATGAATTCGAGCTCTATAAACAATACTTTCGGACATACATTGGCCATTCAAGGGAAAGGTTTTATTTTTCGGCAGTTGCATTTATTTTTAGAATGATCATTTTTGCTATTAGTTCGGTGACGGGTGCTGTTTATATGAGCCAAATATTTATTTGATATCATAGCATTATGTTGTGAGATATGTTTATCTATGTTTTTAACGCAACTATAAATAACCTTGACAATGTTTTTGTTGAAACTGCTTTTTTTTTAGTATGGGTAAATGGTAGAAATGTTTAATTCACAAACATTTCTACCATTCATCCACATTAAAGAAAAATCAGTACATTATAATTTCCACTAAACTTAATCGTTTAAGAAATTGTTTGGAAAATATTTGTCTTCCGGCAGGAATCAAACTCTTAAAATTAGGAAGAGGTCGTCGTAAGACCAGACATACCTTTATCAATCGACCCACGAAAGACTTCATTCATTTTATCGAACGATTAATATCTCCTCAGATTTTATCGAATGTAAAACAAACTCAACCGAAGAGAACATCACAGAAACGACAATTTACAATTGTCTGCTAATATATATATATATATATATATATATATATATATATATATATATATATATATATCCCTGCTGTCACGCACATGGTGGCAGAGAGAGTGTGTGTGTGTGAGAGAGAGAGAGAGAGAGAGAGAGAGAGAGAGAGAGAGAGAATAGCGAGTCACTATAGTGGGTTGCTTATCTATTCTTTTCTCTTAGTAGTGGAGAGTCTGTTCTAGTGAAGGGTAGTTGTATAATGTTGCAGGTTAACGGAATTTGGCCTTGTTGTAGATAGCCCACTATAAGTCATAAAGAAAGGTTATAAACCAAGAAAAGCAAATTGAGTTGAAAGATAACATTTTATATATAACACTTTTCAATTAATGTTTTTACAATTGAAGTAATACATGAAGCATAGGTCCAACGGGGGTTAAAAAGTTCATGGCAATAAAACGCTGAAAGAGAATTAATACTTAGGAATTTGGGAGCGTGTAAGTAAGGACTGTCTTTGATGTATTCGCTCCTTAGGTCAGTAAGTAGTTTTTGAGGCAGGGAAGAAGGAAAGAGGTAAGGGAGGCGAGCGTAGTAAGCCGCTTGACTTAGGTCAAGGGAGATACTAATTACTCTCTTCTCCTCGAGTCGGTCTGCCTGGCGATGCTTTCTGTATCCGCTTTTTATATCTTTTTTTTGGATCACAGTAGCTCATCTGGGATTTCAAACTTGTATTTGGTTCTGGGCTTCCCATTAGCCGATAAATAAAATTCGCGGAGGCTCGCGAACTGGAAATTTAATATTTAATTAATATTTAGTTTTCAACCTGAACATCTGCGCGGAGCCGGCGGCGCAGCGACGACTTTTGGTCGTGAAAGCGCAAACATCCGGTCATTAGCTTTTGCTCGGTATCAACACAGCAGCACTGGCTCAGTTCATTGTTTTTACTACTAGTTATTAAAGTTCATGCCGCGTGTTTACTCTTCGTGATTAAAATACTCTCAAGAAAACAATCTGAAAGACATCTTCAACAAAGCTGACACAAATTACCTTTTAGAATTTCTAAAAGCAACACAATTATAGAACAAAATATTGTTGCAAATGAAGATAGCATAGAACCATAACCATCATACACACCTCACAACACAACACCTCTACTTACATCTCGACAGCAATCGACTCACAAAAGATCAACAAGCAGTAAACAAAAGCCAAACAAAATCTTCAGAATTAAATTACCCAAAAGGATAGATATGCTGGTAAAACAAACAACTAAACTCTTTCTCGGTGCTTAATTATTTTATTTCTTTGCAAAAATTTTGTCGAATTGTGAAGAACCCTCTCTATTTTAATATATATATATATATATATATATATATACTAGCAGTATAGCCCGGCGTTACTCGAGTGTAATGAAAGCTTCAAAACTAATCCACGGTCCTGGAGCTCAGACTCTTTGGACATTGTCACGAAAGACTAAAAAGCAATAGTTGTTTCCAGTTAAAGCGAAACCGTAGACTGAAAGAAAAATGAATGGATGTAAGTCAAATTTTGATTTCCTGGTATCGATATCAAATAAGTTTTTTCGTCGTAAACTGAATTTTGAAGGCTAAATAAATCCACTGAGTAAATGGTATCATGGCTGAGACTAAGAACTACAATTATACCCACTTAGAGCCAAACTCGAAGCAAAAACTAAAATAAAAGTGCTGAAAAACTGATTTTGATCAGACACGGTAGGATATCGTGGTATCAATTTCCAATATCGGAGTTAAATAAGTCATCCAAGGATAGAACTGCAACCTTGAAACTTCTGAATATCGTTTCTTATGTTTTTGTATATGAGTGTATCAAATTTGATTAAAATCGGACCACTCCTTCTATAACCCGATTTTTCGATTATCGATTTTCGATATTCATCGGGGGGTACCTCGGCACAAAACCTAGCTAAGAACACTCGCAGACGCTTATAGTACAACTGTGTAAATTTTCAAGAAAATCGGTTCACCCGTTTTGGAGTCTATAGGTAACGGACGCACACACACAGGCACATATACACACACACAGACAAAGTTCCATTTATAAGTAAGTTTAGATTACTTCCTGTCACACTCAGGCAGGGAGATAACTGTGAGGAAACATCTATTAATCCATTCAAATATTTTCCGTCATTTTTTGAGGGCAGGGGTTCACTCGTATATAATAATTGACGAGTTCGACTGGTTGATCATTACAATTACGTCGTGAGTTCGCTCTTGTTTGCCCAAACTAAGGTTTCTTTAGAAAATAACTGTAGCTTGTTTCGTGCACTACGTTCACAAGTAATTTTACATTTGTTCTCGGTAATAAATTCTCTTTTACGATCTTGATATTTGACGACATTTGTTTTCAGTAATATATTTTCATCTACGACCTACATTTTATATTTTATTACAGATTCTCTCACAATAGGTTCCCAACCTTTTTCGATGCGATTATCCCAAAATACAATTTCGCTATTATCCATTACTCCAATGAACAAATACCCGTAATATAGGAAAAGAAGTAATTATATTTTCATACATCAAAAGCAGACACAGTTAATGGAAATTATTCAATACAATAGTACCAATCAGAGGTATAGTAGCCGTAACCTAGCCGTGATTCTTAATGTTAGTGTTGAGCTTATATTTCCTGTACCAGTTTATTTATTCTTGGCTTTGTGACTGAAAGGGCTATTCGGGTGTCGTTTGCCACATTGACTCTGTTACGTTTCTTGGTTTTTATTCCAAGGACATGTAAAATTATAAGCTAATTGACTCTTCCCAAACCAAACATCCATTATCCTCAAAATATGGGCTCATTACCCTACTGGGGTAATTTACTCCGGGGTTGGGAACCATGGTACGTTCTCTCTTATCTCTCTCTATATAAATGGATATGTCTCTGTGTATGTTCGTGTGTCTCCATTCTAACGAACCCTACTGCTCCGAGGCTCTTCGTCCAATTTCAAGCAAAGCTGGGTCACCTGTCGATCAACACATGAACCTTTAATGTACGCAAAATTTTTTCGAATCAATTTACAGGGTTCGTCAAAATCAACGACAAACATAATTTCGGGTGGTCTTGCGCACTTTTATGCATATCTCTACGAACCTAAAGTCGAATTCAACCAAAATCACTAGTAGATCAAAGTCTGATGCCATTATATGCAAAAAAACATTTCAACTCACACATAGGGTACGTCAAAAATTAATGGAAAAATTTGCTTTTTGGGATCGTTTATTTATCCGAAACGCTTAGCCGTATTCCAATAAAAAAAGTGTGTGTTTTTATTTGAAACTTCTACCTTATCATATGAGATGTGCGTTGTGGCGGAGTGGATATCGTTTCGGAACGAGAAATCGGGGGGCAGAATTCGAATTCCAGTTGAATTCATTGCATTCACTTATGCGCAAATACCCTTGGGAAAGGTATTAATCCATCTCTTCCTTCCAGTTATGGGTTAAATAATAGGACAAATTGGGTTCTATATCCTTCGTCGGCAACCAGTCTACCGCAGAAAGCAATGGCAACCTACTGCGGGATAATCTTCTGCCCAGTCAGTCATGTCTCTTTCGCCCAAGCGTGTGTCACGTATGGCACACAAGGGACTGACTGAATATAATAGTTAGAAACAATTAAAATTTGTACTGGTTATAAAGTGGGGGATCAGTTTTCTATTGTTATGAAGTAATAAACTAATCCCTCACTATTATACTTAATATATTATAATCTACTTCTTCTCCCTCCCTCCAGCTATGAGTTAAATGGCAGGACAGATTGGGTTCTATAGCCTTGGCTGGCAACTAGTCTACCGCAGAAAGCAATGGCAATGGCGGGATAATCTGCCCAGTCAGTCATGTCTCTTTCGAGACATGATCGCCCAAAGCGTGTATCGCGCATGGCACTTAACTGACTGACTGATCTTATCATATGCCATAACTATTTCACGTTTTCTACAAGATGCCAATCTTTCCGACCTTGCAGGGACAATGCATCCATTTCTTCTGCGACATAATGTCAACGCATCAAATTACAGGCTCCCGTAATGCCCGCCCGCCTGTTCCTGTTCTTCCAATTGTAAATACACCATTTCCTTTTATTGGCAAAATTGACCAAATATGAATCCCATTTTACAAATACTTCGCATTTTTTTTTAACTTACGCGTCACGGCAACCTCACACTAGAGATTTTGAATAAGCACTTGACCTTACCATTTCAACATAAGCACTTGACCTTACCATTTCAACATAAGCAGTTGACCTTACCATTTCAACATAAGCACTTGACCTTACCATTTCAACATAAGCAGTTGACCTTACCATTTCAACATAAGCACTTGACCTTACCATTTCAACATAAGCAGTTGACCTTACCATTTCAACATAAGCACTTGACCTTACCATTTCAAAATAAGCACTAAAAAACCCCGAGCAACGCCGTGCTATACAGTTACTATTGTATATTTTACGACATTTGTTTCTCAGCAATACGTTCTACTTTACGACCTATATTTTATATTTTACGACATTTGTTTCTCAGCAATAGGTTCTACTTTACGACCTATATTTTATATTTTACGACATTTGTTTCTCAGCAATACGTTCTGCATTACGACCTATATTTTATATTTTACGACATTTGTTTCTCAGCAATACGTTCTGCATTACGACTTATATTTTATATTTTACGACATTTGTTTCTCAGCAATACGTTCTACTTTACGACCTATATTTTATATTTTGCGACATTTGTTTCTTAGCAATACGTTCTACTTTACGACCTATATTTTATATTTTACGACATTTGTTTCTCAGCAATACGTTCTACTTTACGACCTATATTTTATATTTTACGACATTTGTTTCTCAGCAATACGTTCTACTTTACGACCTATATTTTATATTTTACGACATTTGTTTCTCAGCAATACGTTCTGCATTACGACTTATATTTTATATTTTACGACATTTGTTTCTCAGCAATACGTTCTACTTTACGACCTATATTTTATATTTTGCGACATTTGTTTCTTAGCAATATTTTACGACATTTGTTTTTCAGATAATCTTTCCTGGCGTTAAAATTAACAAGCCATTCCTTGCCCAAGTTAATAACAAACTGTAGGCTATTTTTTTTTTGATAGATCACCTGCCAATTTCACCTTATCGAACTGATCAGACGTATTATTGAAACAAGAATAAATGGTGTCATCAGCATCACGATATTACGTAATTTCCTGCAAATAAATTTGGAAGAATAATCTGAATGTATAATTCTTGAAGAGAAAAGAAGCGAAAGATGGTGACATGGTGTAAAATATACATAATGGAATAACCTATAATGGAATTCTTCTAAGAATAACCTGTAATGGAATTCTTCTGAGAATTTTTTTCCTCCTATTAAAAAAATATTACATTTAAGGACCTAACATTTTTTCGTCCTTTTTTCTTTATTTTGTAATCTAAAAGATTTAAAATATCATTTTTTATGGTTTTTGTATATAATTAAAACAAAGGCAAGTAAATAAATTAAATTATTCTTAACAAAAATCAATTTTTGCGTATTTTATTCGCTTGGCGAGCAGCCATTTCCCACCCGTCAGGAGTTTGCGACTATATATAAAATACGCATATAAAATGGAGAAACTGTAGACGATGGTGAACACCGGAAGCCAATTACCCAAAATACTTCCGTTAAATAAAGTTATCTTAATTATTTACTTTTGTTGGTCTTGGCGCGAAATTGTCTTCTGTGGAAATGTGATGGCCAATTCGATGGCCAATGAGGCAGTTTCTCGAGTTCGATTGAAACTGCTGATAACACGTACAAGCCTCTCGTGCACGTGTACATACACCTGCCCACAGTAGCGTAGGGTGGGTTTTGAGCGCTCGGGGCTATTTGGACTACCGAGTCTCTTCCTTAGTCAGGAGCTGAGATAAATTCTAGTTTCGTACGTATTTTCTCAACCTAATTAATTTTTCGCACCTCTAAAAATTTAGTGCCAGGGGTAATCTCTCGACCCACATCCACGCTACGAGGGAATTCCCGACATATATTCAGACAATTTTTTCATTAAATTAAACTAATGAAAAAACTTTAAACTATAATTGAAATATACGACCCACTTATTTTTGTAAACACTCGAGTCAATAACTTAACTTTAACTATGACAGTTCATTTTAGCAGACTTTGTTCGAAACCCTTGATTTTGGGGCCAATTGAATTTCAGTATCAGATTCTCTGAATAAGCAATCATCAAGCACGAAATTTAAACATTTCTTTTGCTGAAACCTTAACATTCAAATAAGATGAAGTGATTGCTACTAATCATTTCGTTAACCCGAGCGTTTGTCATTGTAGTTTCGGAATTTTTATGTTATATATTGTCTTCAGTTTTCGTTTTTGGTTTTGTTGTGGATCTTCGTCGCCAGTTTGTTGTGGCAAATCTTAACGCAAATCTTCGTCGCCAATTTGTTGTGGCGAAACTTCGCCGCAAAGTTGTAGTGACCGGTTTGGCCGGAAGTAAAACACGAAACACAGGAGCTTCTTTTCTCTCACTTCCCGCCTGCGAAACTCCTTTCCGTAGACTTGCTTTTTTGACGGCTACCACCTCCAGGAATTTAAATGCAATGTCAATTCCCATCTCTTATTCACTTGACTCCAGTTCTTTCTAAATCACCCCGTTTATCTTGTTCTTTTCCTTTCTCTCTACTGGTTTGTCTTTCTATTCACTCTCCTTTTGCTTAAACTTTTAATCTCTTATGTATCCCCCTGTGCATCAGTGGCGGTACCGCCTTGCTTGGGGTAAAACGATTAAAAAATATTCTAAAAATTATTTACAAGATTTCAAATAATAATACAATTGGTAAGAGCGCAATTTCAGTTTGCCAGTTAAGTGCCATACGTAATACACGCTTGGGCGATCATGTCTCGAAAGAGCCATGACTGACTGGGCAGAAAACTTTTCCTCGCAATATCGCACAGGTTGGGTAACCCTGGTCTACACTATAGAAAATATATATGAAAAAAAAATTAATTTGTGTTCCACCTTCTATAGCATTTTTCTGTGTTCATTAATATAACCACCGTTTGCGTTTTAACATATCACTCTACACATACTACACTTTTCCCACTTTGTCGTTCATTTTTCTAAATAAATAAACACCATCAACCAATAGACTCATGATAAACGTTTCTGGAAACCAAAATACAGATGTGAGCACAGTCCGGCAATATGTACGACTCAACACCGCGCGGCACTTTATAGAAGTTAACCTCCGAAATGGTGATTTCTTAAGCGTAGCTTAAATGTGGCACAAAGCCGAAACTATAGGGGACCATGTAAGGATCGAACTCGCTACTCAGCTGTAATCGTTCTAGCGAGAGAAGATTGCTGACCTGTATACCGCGTCGAAATGAAGAGCTTCTGAAAAATGCATGGTGAGTACGCGAGGGAACTGTGTTCTTCGACCTGGTACTTCTCTTTAGGATGCGCAGATATCGGCTTGGAACGAGAAATCGGGAAGCCGAGTTCGAATTCCAGTTGAATTCATTGCATTCACTTACGCGCAAATACCATTGGGAAAGGTATTAATCCGTCTCTTCATTCCAGTTATGGGTTAAATAACAGGACAGATTCGATTCTATAGACTTGGTCCGCAACCAGTCTATCGCAGAAAGCAATGGCAACCTACTGCGGGATAAATTTCTGCTCAGTCAGTCATGTCGCTTTCGAGACATGATCGCCCAAGCGTGTTTAACTTATGGCACTTAACTGACTGACTTCTCTGTATCCAGCAATTTTATCCAGCAACTGTGACCAATGTATCTGTTGTACATTTCCTTGATATATACAGAAGACATCAGTTGTGGCTGCTTGATCGATGTATAGGGAATGGTTTTTAAACAAATCGCTTATAACATTACATATCACCATTTATTCGAAACATAACTAAAAAAAATAAACAATTAATGGGAGGTAACTCGATAGAGGAATTATCCCCCTTGTCTTTTAGATAGTTACTAAATAATGCTTCTGACAGCTGTACAACGTTTTCTATATATATATATATATATATATATATATATATATATATGACCGTAAGCATATATATATATATATATATATATTGGGCCCGTATAATGATAATATATGCGCTTAAAATCTGCCTTCTTCTACCGAACGGCCATAGCCCAGAGGTCTGCGATCTGTGGGAGACTTCTGCACCGATTGTTTGTTATCAGCAGTTCCAAAAAGTGTGGATGGTGCTACACAAACCTTTACTACTTTAAACAATTCTTTATGTGGTAGTCTAACCGAGTTAGACGCTCATACATCGTAATCAACGGAAGAGTCTATAATATATATATATATATATATATATATATATATATATATATATATATATATATATATCACTTGGAAGCGTGCAATTTCAAGACCTCGGTTTCTACCTTTCAGTGTCTTCAGGTGATTTACAATATAAGAACCGAAAGGTAGAAACCGAGGTCGCGTAATAACTAGTTTCCAAATTAAAAATATTAAAAAAATTCTACAATATAATTGTGTTGAACACTTTTAAATAAAACTGTGTACTAGTCTAATTTAATTACAAACGAAAACTGACTCCTTAACTACATATACACTACCGGCCATAATTATTAGACAGCCCTAGTATTTTTTTAAAGCATATATTTCATCCTATTTTTTAGTATTTATTGCCAAATGGATAATTCTAAATGAAAATAGAATGATTCTTTTGTTATTATTGCAAAATTTTACAAGGCAGCCAAGAAGCCTTTGCTTCGGCCAGCCAATAAGAAGAAGAGACTATTATGTGGAAGAGAGCACGAAACTGGACACCTGAACAGTTCATTTTATTGTGAACTATATTATTGTGCATTTAATTTTAAAAAACTGGGGTGGCCTAATAATTATGGCCGGTAGTATATATATATATATATATATATATATATATATATATATATGAATTAATTGTACATTGCGATAAGAAAATTTCTATGTTTCGAGATAGATTCTCTTCATCAGGCAATGTTTGATGTTGGTTGTGCAGCTAATTTACATTTAAAAAACCTGTTTGCCAAAATACCCTGTAGCGAATAATAAATTAATTAAATCAACTCTCTTCACTTTTACAAAAATTCACAAGGACGTGTGAAATCCTGGTTTTCCGAAACAGAGAAAGGATTGACCATCTGCTTAAAAAAAAAGTCGAAACCAGATTTTGAAAATAGGTGTTAAAATGATTATTGACCAATGGGAGCGACTTGTAAGACTTGGAAGGACTTGGCGATCCAGTGTGAAATTCAAAAGGACTATATAAATGACCTCGGCGTCAGTCAAGAGTCAGAGATGGGAGCAGCGAGAGACACCGCGAAAATGTAACGAGTGAAGCTTCAGGTCAACTCGGACATTGTCCTCTTTCTCTTTCTCTTTCTCTTTATCTATTTCAACAATTACTACTCGAACATTTTGTACGAACTCTACTCTTAACCTCTTAATAATATTTTTAATTGAACATTAACTTCTACAACTTATGTTATTCCTCCTTTTAATAAATTTCTATTTTAATTTGGTGCAGTGGTGCAGTGGATATCGGCTCGGAACGAGAAATCGGGAAGCCGAGTTCGAATTCCAGTTGAATTCATTGCATTCACTTACGCGCAAATACCCTTAATCCGTCTCTTCATTCCAATTATGGGTTAAATAATAGGACAGATTGGGTTCTATAGCCTTAGCAGGCAACCAGTCTACCGCAGAAAGCAATGGCAACCTACTGCGAGATAATCTTCTGCCCAGTCAGTCATGTCTCTTTAGAGACATGATCGCCCAAGCGTGTTTCACGTATGGCACTTAACTGACTATTTTAACATTAAAAATGTATATTTTATTATTCCACTCTTCTACACTAATTCACACATTCCAACTGACTACCAACCTACCAACTACCAACCTAAACTACCAAAAAATGTGGTAGAAACTACTAAACTACCAACCTTCTGATGATGAAAAAGCTTCTGATTATTATTATTTTTTTATTTTATTTTTTTTAATCATTTCACCCCAAGCAAGGCATTCCACTGCCACTATTGTGCAAGGGGTTACATAAGGGAAAGTGATGAGAAACAGTGGTTAGTTATAGGAAATGTCGAAAGGAGGGTGATAGACGGATGAGTATACCGAGGATGGGTGTTGAGTAGATGGGTAGAGTGTTTGAGAGAATGGATGGGAGTTAGTATGATAAGAGATGACTATTGACTTTACATTTAAATTCCTGGATATTGTAGCTGTCGAGGAAGCAAGTATATGGAAGGGAATTCCATAGGTGGGAAGTGCGAGAAAAGTGATGAGAATCTATCTATCTATCTATCTATCTATCTATCTATCTATCTATCTATCTATCTATCTACTTTTTTAAAATAATAATTTCGCCCCAAGCAAGGCATTTTACTGCCACTGTTTTGCAGGGGGTTACATAGGAGGAAAGTTATGAGAAAGAGTGACTAGTTATAGGGGTGTCAGGAAGTGGGTAAGAGAAGGATGAGAATACTGATGAGAGTGGAGTAGACTGATAAAGGAGCATAAAAGTGAGGATGCATGTCGGTGAGATAAGAGATGACTATTGACTTTACATTTAAATTCCTGGATATTGTAGCTGTCGAGGAAGCAAGTATATGGAAGGGAATTCCATAGGTGGGAAGTGCGAGAAAAGTGATGAGAATCTATCTATCTATCTATCTATCTATCTATCTATCTATCTATCTACTTTTTTAAAATAATAATTTCGCCCCAAGCAAGGCATTTTACTGCCACTGTTTTGCAGGGGGTTACATAGGAGGAAAGTTATGAGAAAGAGTGACTAGTTATAGGGGTGTCAGGAAGTGGGTAAGAGAAGGATGAGAATACTGATGAGAGTAGAGCGGACTGATAAAGGAGCATAAAAGTGAGGATGCATGTCGGTGAGATAAGAGATGACTATTGACTTTACATTTAAATTCCTGGATATTGTAGCTGTCGAGGAAGCAAGTATATGGAAGGGAATTCCATAGGTGGGAAGTGCGAGAAAAGTGATGAGAATCTATCTATCTATCTATCTATCTATCTATCTATCTATCTATCTACTTTTTTAAAATAATAATTTCGCCCCAAGCAAGGCATTTTACTGCCACCGTTTTGCAGGGGGTTACATAGGAGGAAAGTTACGAGAAATAGTGACAGGTTATAAGAGGTTGTCAGAAAGTGGTTAAGAGAAGGATGACTGTGGCCATGAAGTGCGTGATCAGTTTATATAATGATTGTAACGTAGAATTGATCCCCCACTTTATATCCATATTATAATAGTATAGAATTTTTTTTTTATAATCATATCGCCCCAAGCAAGGCATTTTACTGGCACTGTTTTGCAGAGGGTTACATAGGAGGAAAGTTATGAGAAAGAGTGACTAGTTATAGGGGTGTCAGGAAGTGGGTAAGAGAAGGATGAGAATACTGATGAGAGTAGAGCGGACTGATAAAGGAGCATAAAAGTGAGGATGCATGTCGGTGAGATAAGAGATGACTATTGACTTTACATTTAAATTCCTGGATATTGTAGCTGTCGGGGAAGCAAGTATATGGAAAGGGAATTCCACAGGCGGGAAGTGCAAGAAAAGAAACTGTTAGAATTTGCGGTCACATTTTATCTGTTTCACTGTCAAAGAGTGGGATCTAATATCTCGTGCAAATTCATACCTAGGGGGCACCAGTGATCTAAGTTCATCGGAGCAGATGCCGTGAAAGTATTTATAGAAGAGGTACAGGGTAGCCACATCACGCTGGTGAAAGAGTAACTGCAGCCGAACTGCCAAGTCGGGATCGATCACATTACAGATTCTCGGTTGTATTTTGTCAAGAACCGCGAGGAGAATAGCAGGGGCACCCGACCAGATGTGGCAACAGTATTCAATCCACGGGCGGATGGTAGATTTATATATGTGCAGGATGGATTCAGACGGGAAAAACATCCGGGCCCTGCACAGAGAACCGACTTTCATAGTAGCGGATTTAGCAATGGATTCGATATAGTCATTCCACTTGAGATCCGCTGAGAGTGTGAGGTGAAGGAGGCGTAGTGTTTTACTCTCAGGGAGGCAAGCCTGTTCCATGCTAATGGGAGGTAGGAGCGATCGTCTATGATGGTTAATTGATAGCAGCTTCGTTTTGGAAGCATTAAAATTTACGCGCCATTTGTTACCCCAGTCCACTACGGACTAGAGGTCCTTTTCAAGCTCGGCAGCGAGGTTCGCTTTGTCGCACACACCGGATTTTTGATCGAGGCGAAAGTAAACTGTGGTGTCATGCCTACTTGGGATCTTATAGCACCGGGGAGATCATTAATGTAGATCAGAAAGAGCGTAGGACCTAGGATATAGCCTTGAGGGACACCCGCGTTCGTATGGTAGTTTTGGGAATGTCCGATTAATACTACCTTCAATTAGAGAGGAATGACTGGATTAGGTCAAACAAATATCCAGTTATACCATAGCTCTGCAGTTTGCGTAGAAGGCCAGCATGCCAGACTCTGTCGAACGCTTTGAAGATATCCAAGGCAACGGTTCGAGCTTCGCCATTCTTGTCGAGAGCCTGGTATATATACTCAGTGATGGGCGTTAGCATATTAGCAGTAGACCTGGTGAAGCGGAAACCATACTGTTTGTCCGAGAGGAGCCTGTGGGCTGTGAGATGCTGAACCACCTCGGCGTTGATAATGGCTTCGAACACTTTGCCAAAGATCGGAAGGAGGCTGATAGGGCGGTAATTAGCGGAGTCCGAGGGTTCTCCAGTATTGTTAAATATAGGAACTACAGAGGAAGACTTCCAACAAGCAGGAAAGCAGAAAGCAGATAGGCAGAAGTTGTAGAGCTTAGAGAAGACATAGGAGAGTTCAGGGACACATTTCTTCAAGACTATGATTAGGATTCCGTCCTCTCCGCTCGCTTTGTGAGGGTCAAGTTTTGGATTATGTTAGAGGAAGTCAGGTGTAGATACTCCAGACGAATCCAGTCTCGAGTTGGTCAAGAATCTGCGAGCAAAGCATTCAGCCTTGTCCGCTTAGGAGGTGATGACCTCAAATTCATTGATTAGCCGGGGTATAGAGGATTTACTCTTGTTAAGCATGCTTTTACAGAGTCGCCAGTAGTCTTTGGCGCCGAACTTACAGGATGCTATGCGCTGCTTCATTCTGGCAGCAAACAACATCTTAGCTTCGTTAAGTATCTTTTTATACTTATTACGAGTTGAGACGAAAAAGCGCCTGTTTTGGTCCGACGCGTGGCTTCGATAGAGCCGGAAGAAGTGATTCCGGTGGGCAATGGCGGCCAAGCAAGCTGGCCAGAATAAGGGAGACGAACGGGATTTAAGCTGAAATTTCCTGGTTGGGATGAAAGCATCGATGCCAGCCTTAACCCAAGAGGAGACCGCAGATGCACAGTCTTCAAGGGGAAGACTAAAAAAATTTTGTTCCAAGGGACGTCACACAGGAAGTCGCGGAACTAGTCCCAGTCTGCTCTTTGGTAGCAGTAGGATATTCTACTGGTCTGAGTTTCTTGGGTAGAGTGGGAGTGGAATGAGATGTTAACGGAAACTACGGCGTGGGCAGAGTTTCCGAGAGGACAGTGCTGCTTGGCAGTGCAAGAGTCTGGGATGGAAGTGAAGCAGAGGTCTAGTAGCGAGTCTCTTCCATTAGGGTTATTGGAGAAATGCGTGGGGAAATCCACCACTTGCGTAAGAGATTGGGTGATTGAAAAATTCATGGTGTGGACACCAGCAAGATCGGTGACAGAGTTTTCCAGCCACTTGGTGTAGTGGGCGTTAAAGTCACCAAACATGAATATATAGGTAGATGGATGAGAAAAAATGGCCTTATCGATATTGTTAGCGATGCTATCAAGTACCGAACAGTCAGAGGAATAGGAGGGGCAGTCGAGAAAGAAGTGATAGCTAACCGAGCTTAGAAGTGAGAGATGGAAGCACATGAAAGAATGATCCAGGGATTCAAGAGAGGTCACCCTAGCTAGAGGGAGGTGTTCACTGACATAAACACCAAGCCCATGCATATGGACATTGGCGTCCTTCCTGAGTAGGGGAAGGTAGCCAGGAACGTAAAACTCAGAAGAGGGGTTAGAAGGGTCAAGGTGAGTTTCGCAGAGAGCTAAGATATCAGGTGAGTTAGTTTGAAGGAATGATTCTACGCTGTAAAAGTTAGTGTGGATACCTTGACGCAGGTTGGGTTTTTTTTGATGAGCTGGTTTAGTTTTGCTATTTTATTTGCTTGTATTCATATTGATTTTTTTAGAGAGGTCTAGAGTAGAATCAGTCGTCACTGTATGCAGCATGTGTAAGATGGAGACTGACGCAGCCTGCAGCATAATGTGGCCTCGGGGTTGCCCACCGGAGGTTCATGCATGGACGCCCGTCCATGCGCGATATGGCATAACAAGAATCCTGATATTATTCGACTGTTGATCAGAGCAGCCTCTCAAGACGCTACGCAAGAGTTCGGGCTCTTAACTACCATTCGGAAGCAGCAACCAGGAAACTGCCATCCAGGTACCCTCAGAATGAAGAGACGTTGCCACTATACTCAAATACTGCAAAGAGCTTGCGACTGAACTAACACTAAGACCGAAGGAGAAGGGAAAAGAACCGAGAACCCCTTCCTAAACAAGAAATAAGGCGATCACTTCTACTCTTGTTCAAAATAAGAGAGTGGAGTGTGAAACCGGGCGATAGTAGGTACTATCTACTCCAATTAAAAAAAAAAAGAAGAAATTTATTAAGTTTTAACTTGTATAAGTCGAGAGGATCCTTGGAAGCCAAAATAATTTACAGAACCCCTTCTATAGCAAGTTTAGAGAAACAAACAGATAAAGACGAAATAGACAACACTTTGGCTGCCCAAAAAATGGCCGACACATTTTTTAACTGGAGGAAAAAATTTAGTTTTCTAAAATAGAACCGTTGCTATGTGCGGAAAGACAAATGTACCGTAAGAGTAAGTAGCAAAATACATTTCCTTACTTAAATTAGTAACAATAAGAAGAAAAAGAAAAAAAGGAAAAAAGAAGCGAGTGAGCCAAATTACCACTCAGAAAACTTGACCGGAAGTCGAATGAAAATTCCGAAACGCAATAATGACAAAATACAATTCCACACGTTTTTCAGATACTGTAGGCGAGTCAACTGCTTGTTAAGAAGCCCGAACACACACACACACACACACAGAGAGAGAGAGAGAGAGAGAGAGAGAGAGAGAGAGAGAGAGAGAGAGAGAGAGAGAGGCGCATAAAACTTGTAAGCTGTAGGGAGTTCGGTTATGTATGACTCAAGGCCGAATCAAAGAAACATTAACCAGCTCCCTAAAACTACTGTAAAAACAACAACCTTAGCGCTAAACATTATCACAATCTAGTATGTATATATATATATATATATACATAGGTTTTACGACATCCCCTTATGTTATCTTATGTCGGAATTAACTTTCTAAAGTTCATTTGTTCGCCCCCATTCGAATACTCTCAATTATCATTACAGCCATTGTCAAACATTGCATCCAATTTGAATCGGGGGTTCATAAAATCCCATCTATGCTTCGCCTACAGGAATAAATTTTCATTCGCTTAAAAGTAATAACGTTCAAACCGAAATTATTGGTAGCTTTTTTATAATTTCAATATACGATTTCTCATGGAGAAAAATAATTCATTTAATGTTGGCTTACAAGCGAAGTAGCCAACATTAAATGAATTATTTTGCATTCAATATTGATTGATAGTCGAAAGTAATTGAATGGATGCAAAAAAATGAATGTTAATTCTGACATAAAACCAATAAATTTGGAAAAACTAAATCAAACTTGGATCTTGTTGGGATTGTTTAATAAAACTTGCGTCAAAGAATTCCTGCTGCCTAAATATAACTCTTATTAGGAACTTGTGGTGATACCGACCGAACAAAAGCGATGGACGGGTTGTTTGCTCTCTCACGACAAAAGGCAAATGACCAAAAGTCGTCGTTGCGCATCCGGGTTCACGCAGATGTTCCGGTTGAAAAATAAAAATGAATCAAATATCAAATTTCCATTTTATATACCAGCCAATGGGAAGCCCAGAATCAAATTCAAGTGTGAAATCCCAAACAAGCTGTTTTTGATCCAAAAAGCAGATATAAAAAGCCGAGACAGAAAGCATACAGCGGACAGACCGACGGAAGCAGACCTCAGGAGAAAAGTGTAATCGATATCCTCTTGACTTAAGTCAAGCGGCTACTACGTTCGCCTCCCTTCACCTCTCATTACCTTTTTCCATGTCTCAAAGCTACTTACTGACTTAAGGACCGGCTACATCAAAGGCATTCCTTACTCACGACGGTCGCAACATTCCTAAGCCTTAAATATCTTTCAGCTTATTATTTGCCATGAACATTTGAACCTCCGCAGAACTTATATTCAAGTATTACTTTAATTGTAAAAACCTTAATTGTTATGTGTATATATAAAAATGTTATTTTCAAACTCAAATTGCTTTTCTTGATTTTATAATCATTTTAAGACTTATAGTGGGCTATCTACCACAAGGCCAAATTCCGTTAACCTGCAACGGTATACAATTACCCTTCACTAGAACGGAATTCCACTAACAACGGGAAAACAATAGATAAGATATCCACTATAAACTGATTTGTTTGAACATTATTTTTGATCGATACTTGCATTTAAGTAGATATTCTGTTTATAATCAAACAGTATTATATATTTATTTCTACCGGCCTGTTTATTCCCGATAAATTTTTGTTACGAAAAATCATGAAAAATCATCCTTCTGAATGACACAAACAGAATATCTACTTAAATACGAGTATCGATCAAAAATAATGTTCAACAAACAAATCATTTCAAATTGTCGGTTGTTTATAACCAAGTTTCGTTAATCTTCGTTAATATACCATATTATTTAATATATATATGTATGTATAGTAGCGATTTCGAAGACTGTGAAGCCAACATCGCTAACAGTCAGTAGAATTCTGACAGAGAGGCGTTTAAGGCAAGCATAGTTTGTAATAAAGTGGTCGATAGCTAAACTTATTTATGGAACTTCGCGTGTGTGTGCGTATGTGTGTGTGTGTATGTGTGTGCGTGTGTGTGTGTGTGTGTGTGTATCCGTTACCTATAGACTCCGAAACGGCTGAACCGATTTTCTTGAAAATTTACACAGTTGTACTATAAGCGTCTGCGAGTGTTCTTAGCTCGGTTTTGGGTCGAGATACCCCCGATAAATATCGAAAATCGATAATCGAAAAAATAGGGTTACAGAAGGAGTGGTCCGATTTTAATCAAATTTGATACACTCATAGACAAAAACATAAGAAACGATATTCAGAAGTTTCAAG
The DNA here is from genome assembly GCA_037127315.1 of Ascarosepion bandense. Classification (NCBI taxonomy): domain Eukaryota; kingdom Metazoa; phylum Mollusca; class Cephalopoda; order Sepiida; family Sepiidae; genus Ascarosepion; species Ascarosepion bandense. Next base: position 81,350 of record JBBBDQ010001330.1, on the reverse strand, counting down.
GTTGCAGTTCTTACAATAGTGCAGAAAATCGATAATATATATATATATATATATATATATATATATATATATATATATATATATAAAAGGCAAGACGTTTGTGTGTGTCTATGTTTATCTGCCTATATGTCTGTATTTTTTTCAGCACTTTTATTTTAGTTTTTGCTTCGGGTTTGGCTCTAAGTAGATATAATTGTAGTTCTTAGTCTCAGCCATGATACCATTTACTCAGAGGACTTATTTAGCCTTCAAAATTCAGTTTACGACGAAAAAACTTATTTGATATCGATACCAATAAATCAGAATTTGACTATGACCATTTATTTTTCTTTCAGTTTATGGTTTCACTTTAACTGGAAACAACTATTGCTTTTTAGTCTTTCATGTCAACGTCCAAAGATTCTGAGCTCCAGGACCATGGATTAGTTTTAAAGCTTTTATTACACCCGAGCAACGCCGGGTTATACTGCTGGTAAATAATAAAAACAAAGATCTGACAACAAGTAACGTTTACGGTTATTACATATGAAACCATAAATGTGTGCGTCTGGGCACCTCTAGGTGGTGTAATGGTTAGCAAGTCTAGAATCATTACAATTGAGTAGTGAGTTCGATCCTCACTGGGTGTCCCTTACTTTCGGCCTTGTGCCACATCTAACTTAGAAAATCATCAGAAATGTGTGCGTTTATGTATACATATGTGTGTAGGAGTAAGTATATGAGTGTATATACACGTATATACGCATTAGTGTAGGCGTACGTGAGTATGTATGTACGTAGAAGCATTTAACATTCAAACAATAAAACGATGACACTTATGCGAAGAATGAAAAATCAGTCAAGACCTAATAAAATTTCTGAGGAAAAAATAAAAAAGAAGGGGAAAAAGAAATAAAGAAAAGAAGAAAACAAAAATATAAAAATGCTTACGACAACCAACACCGGTTAATAGGAACATCAACGTAAAACCAAATAAACGAACAATTCATAACATCTGATGACTGTGCCTCTGAGGTCTCGTCATGGGTGAAAGCTGGCATTGATGCCTTCATACCGACCAGGAAGTATTGCCTGAAACCTCATTCCTCTCCGTGTTTCTCTCCTGCCTGCTCAGCCTCCATTGCCCACAGGAACCATTACTTCCGTTTATTCCGGAGACAGTCATCTGATCACAATAGGCGCCTGTTCACGTCTGCTCGCAATGAGTGCAAGAGAACCCTAAATGACGCCAAACGGTTGTTTGCTGAGAGAGTGCGACAGCGCATAGCTGACTGCAAGTTCGGCTCTAAGGACTATTGGAGGATTTGCAAACGAGTGCTGAACAATAGCAAATCCTCAATGCCTCCTTTAATCCATGAATTTGAGGTTCTCACGTCATCTGCGGACAAAGCTGAATGCTTTGCCCGCAGATTCTCATCCAACTCCACATTTGACTCATCTGGAGTACACCCACCCGACTTCCCTATTAGAACTGAGGCCAAACTGCACGACGTATATATTACCCCGACAGTAGTATCCAGAGTAATCTCAAAACTCGACCCCCATAAGGCGAGTGGAGACGATGGAATCCCGGTGATAGTCCTTAAGAGGTGTGCTCCTGAACTTTCCCCTGTCCTCTCTAAACTGTTTAACCACTGCCTTTCTGCTTCCTGTTTTCCTGCATGTTGGAAGGAGAGTATGTAATGTGATAGGTACTGATCTGGCGGCTAGACTGCAGCCACTTCCCCACCGTCGAAATGTGGCCTCCTTTTGCCTGTTCTATAAATACTTTCATGGCTTCTGCTCGGACGAACTTAAGTCACTGGTGCCTCCTCAACAGGTGTTTACTCGTGCAACCAGATTGGCAACTGGGTCCCACCTATTCACAGTTAGGTTAGCCAAATGCAGACGACAATTCTACTCCTGCAGCTTCTTCTCTCGCACTTCCCGCCTGTGGAACTCGCCCCCATATTCTTGCTTTCCTGACGACTACAACCTCCAGAAATTTAAATGCAAAGTCAATACTCATCTACTAACCACTGGACTCTAGCTCTCTCCCCACCCTCGTATAACCTTCCCTTTCTCTCCACCTATGTATCTCTCATCGCACCTGCTTTCTCAGCTTTCTATTGCCCCTTTCTAACTAGTTTGTACTCCTTACTCTTTTCTAATTAATCTTTTTAGTTATGTAGCCCTCTGCACATCAGTGGCGTTTCCGCCTTGCTCGGGGTGGAATGATTAAAAAAAAGAAAAGAAAAGTATAAAAAGTCAAACATTTAGAAATTTTAACAGTAAATTGGAAAAAGCCCCTGAAGAATATTCGGGAAATTTCGTCTACGAATCTCTGGAGTCGGGGGACTGAAGGCAACATCAATCACTTAAGTGAAAACATTTTGCTCATATTAAATTAATATTGTAATTGTTGTTACAATGGTTTAGAAATTCATAGTATCACTACACAAACATTTTCGCGTTTCGAAGCTAACCTTGTTTTTTGGTTGCTTCTCATTGGATGAAGAATTTGGAATGAGAATTATCTGGTGAAAAAACGGTTTATTTGTGGTGAATATGCTTTTTTTTTAGGTGAAAGTCGGGTTGGGAGCTTATTTGGATTCTGTTGGCCTTATTTAAGTCTTAGAGTTAGGTGTTGGGGGAGGTGGTTAAGTTCAGGACAGGTTTCCTATTTATCTCGTCTGGATGAAGTAGTAGTGGCGTCGTTGTTAATGATATGAGTGGTGTGCGATTTTTTGGATGGTCTAGTCGATTCTATTATGGTTTTTAAGGTGCTGCTATTTGGTTTAGGGGTGGGTACGTGTTGTTTTGTTTTGGGGCTGGTCACTTTATCGTTTAGTTTTGGTTATTTTGTATTGGGATAAATGATTTTTTTTTCAGTGTCGATAGTTTCTTTTATTTTTCTACCATTTACAAGTAGATGGACTTATTGTTGGTGTGGTGTGGGGTCTGTTGTCTTTTATTTCTACGTTTTTTGTTCTATTTATTAATAGGGTTGATTATGTCTATTTATTGCATTTTTTTGGGGTCGTGTGGGTGGGGTTCTTTTTGTTTATTTAAATTTTAACGAGAAATATTGGCGATGTTTGCATAATGCTGCTAATTCGTCTCTACGGATTAATAGTTCGCTACTGTTGGGGTACTTTAGAATGTGTAGCTTTTCACTTAAACATAAAGGGCAGATATCATCAAGTGAGTTGCAAGATCTAGTTTTTTCTAGGATTTTCCATTTTACTTTGGGTTTCTGTTTTGAATCCTTTAGCTTCTTATTACAAAATAAATATAAAATAAACTCAATAATCTCTCAATGCAACATAACATCAATTGAAAATCCCACTATAAATTTAGTGTATATCTGATCTAGTAAGAACACTTTTAAGCAGCGCTGGTACATGCACTTAACTTCATTAAAAAACAACTTATATCGAAACCAATCATCCCTTTCTACATTCTAGAGAGCTCATATATATATATATATATATATATATATATATATATTCGTCCGCATACATTTCTGTTTTGAGTATCACAGCTCACCAGTGTGGCAAGATATCCGCTTGCTTACAACCAGGATGGAAACTCGGCTGATTTTGCATCAATCAGAAATTCAGCCAGCTCGGAGAAGAGGAGATTTCAACCTGTCATCTACGCGGTGTATACACACGCCAGCATCCAAGGACTCAATTCATGACTAAAGAGTAATGCGTAAATCGCCGAAGCGGCTACTGTTTTAAAATTTTCCACTCTAGAGAGCTCAATCTGAGAGCATGCATATATAGTAAAGTCTGATTTTGGTTTTTGGGCAGCCTCTTGTGACCCTCGCCAATTTTTTTCTAGGTACATTTATATGCATTACGAATTAAAATAAGCACAATTGACTATTAAAGGATGAAAAAAACTACCAGATTTTCACGTCATTAAGGATTCTTTTTTGTCCGTCCAAATCTGTGAACTTGTTTAGTTCGTGCTAAGTCTTGAAAAACATAATATATATTTCATTACTTTTTGTTCTTAATGTTGTATGTGTTGAAATTATTCAACAGTTTAAGAAGAAAAGTGTTTAAGTTGGTGTCAGATATTGCCGTCAAGCATTGTTGATTTATTAAATGATCTATTATGGCATGTTTCTAATTTGTATTTAGATAAATTGTATTTAATTTCAATATTTGTAGTTGAATTTTTCACCTATATTGCATGCGATCTATTAATACAGCTTTTACTTTTTTTAGAAATTTATAAAGTTTTTAGAAATATATAATTAATACTTGATTTTTAACATCTAGAACTAATACAGTTTCTTTTAGCAATTTATATATTTATTAGAACTATATAAATAATGCTGGATTCTTAATAAATATAATCAATACAGGTTTTTTCTTTAGAAATTTATATATGTTTTTAGAAATATATCATTAGTACTGAATTTAAAAAAAAAAAAACAATAATTAAACCTGGATTTTAATTTTGATTTTTATGATTCTTACTGGTTTTCACGATGAGTAGTAAATAAAAGTGTTGGAATACTTTTTTATCAAAAATATAATATAATCTCTCTTCTTTAAAGATTCTTTGTTTTATGTTTCCCAATCGACAATGTAGTACTATTTCATAGATTGTTCATCGAGAATGCATAGTTATCTCCCTTACACACTTTGAATTATCTCCCTTGAAATAACTAATCCTTTATGCCATGCAGCCATTGTTTTCTTTCCTAGATTTTTATTGTTGAGGTCATTTTTTCTAGCATTCTCAGTCGAAACTTTATTCATAATAAGTTTTATCCTATCACCACCGTGATTTATTATTATTATTATTATTATTATTATTTTAAAAGCAATTCGTGATGCGACTCTATTTCAAACACAGTTACATAACCACAAACTGATGATAAACACGACCAAACTTTATTTCTTACTCAATAAAAAACCAGTACAAGAACGCAAATATATATATATATATATATATATATATATATATATATATATATATATATATATATATATATATTCCACAATACAACACGCACCGTTAAAATTGTAGTGACTATTATTATTAATCATAAGTTAACATTAATATCACCGTGTCTTGAAGAGACAATTAAAACTATATTTATCGATTCTAGAGTTTACTTTTGTGCTCAGCTGTCGAAATATCTTTGCTTCGTTGTTAAGAAAATACACACTAGTACGTAAATTTTCTGTGGGAAATAATTTTGTGAAGTGAAATAAAGATTTATTTGACAACATCCTACACTGTCAGATATTTGCTTTTTCAAGGGAGATGATTCTGATCAAGGGAAATGTGTCAAGGGGGGTAATTCACTATTCAAGAGAAAACACCGAAGATGCAAGCTACGAATTGGAGATGTCAAAATCTAACAAGTACTGAAGCTTGAATATCTTTGAAGTGTATTAACAGGAGTGATTTACTAAGAGTGGCACATATGTGGCAGAAGGTCGAGAGTATAGAGCACCAACTGAGGCTTGAACTCACTACTGAATAGTAAGGATTTTAACGAGACTAGTTTTCAAACCATTACACCACATTTTGACAGAGGGCAGAAAATATGACACCGAAATCCGAAGGCGCATTGTATTTGTGGCAAATACCTTCTAAAAGCTAAGATATTAAGAAATTTTGTTAGAAAGTGCTGAACAGCTATGTATATAACAATTTTCTTATATGTTCCTAAATGCTGGATAATTTCATTAGAGATTAAGAGAAACGTGGATCTACATAAGTATTTTGAGAAACAGTCAGTTAGTTAAGTACCATCCATAATACATATTTGGGTAATCATGTCTCTTTCGATCCATGACTGATTAAGCAGAAGATTTTCCTACATTAGATTGCATTTCTTTCTGTGGTAGACTGGTTTCTAACCAAGGATTCTGCTATTCAACCCAGAGTTAGAGAGAGAAAAGATGGATTCATATCTTGCGCGTAATTCAACTAGAATTCAAATTCTCATTCCGAGTCGATATTCATTAGACAACAATGCACATTTCTCTATTTTCAGAATATTTTGTGAAATTTCTTGGAAATTATTTTATTTATTTTTTTTTTTTTTTTCGTCTTTTGGCCGTCTTTGTTTTTTTTTTTTTGTCACTTAATTTGTGTAAATAATTTTGCTATTCAAGGGTATTTTCGACTAATGATAAATAGCATCACGGTTCAATTATTTCCATTAGTTTTGTCTTGTAGAAGATTTAAATTTCTGTCTTCGAGAGATTGAATTCTTAACGGTTTGGTAAGCGAACGCAAGCAACATAACTCGACCATATTCTGTAAAAAACGGTTTAATTTCTATTTTTGTCTTCAGAAATTGAATTAAATCAACTTTAAGTGTTAGCCGTTTGTGGTAAGTCAACCGGGATTCAGTCCATTTTTCAGTCTGTTTTTGTGAAATTTTTGGAAATTATTTTATTTATTTATTTATTTTTTTTTTTTCGTCTTTTGGCCGTCTTTGTTTTTTTTTTTTTGTCACTTAATTTGTGTAAATAATTTTGCTATTCAAGGGTATTTTCGACTAATGATAATAGCATCACGGTTCAATTATTTCCATTAGTTTTGTCTTGTAGAAGATTTAAATTTCTGTCTTCGAGAGATTGAATTCTTAACGGTTTGGTAAGCGAACGCAAGCACATAACTCGACTATATTCTGTAAAAAACGGTTTAATTTCTATTTTTGTCTTCAGAAATTGAATTAAATCAACTTTACAGTGTTAGCTGCTTGTGGTAAGTCAACCGGGATTCAGTCCATTTTTCAGTTCGTTTTTGTGAAATTTCTTTGGAAATTATTTTATTTATTTTTTTTTTTTTTTTTTCGTCTTTTGGCCGTCTTTGTTTTTTTTTTTTTTGTCACTTAATTTGTGTAAATAATTTTGCTATTCAAGGGTATTTTCGACTAATGTTGATAAAAGACATCACGGTTCAATTATTTCCATTAGTTTTGTCTTGTAGAAGATTTAAATTTCTGTCTTCGAGAGATTGAATTCTTAACGGTTTAACAAGCGAACGCAAGCAACATAACTCGACTATATTCTGTAAAAAACGGTTTAATTTCTATTTTTGTCTTCAGAAATTGAATTAAATCAACTTTACAGTGTTAGCTGCTTGTGGTAAGCTCTTAACCGGGATTCAGTCCATTTTTCAGTCTGTTTTTGTGAAATTTCTTGGAAATTATTTTATTTATTTTTTTTTTTTTTTCGTCTTTTGGCCGTCTTTGTTTTTTTTTTGTCACTTAATTTGTGTAAATAATTTTGCTATTCAAGGGTATTTTCGACTAATGATAAATAGCATCACGGTTCAATTATTTCCATTAGTTTTGTCTTGTAGAAGATTTAAATTTCTGTCTTCGAGAGATTGAATTTTAACGGTTTGGTAAGCGAACGCAAGCAACATAACCTGACTATATTCTGTAAAAAACGGTTTAATTTCTATTTTTGTCTTCAGAAATTGAATTAAATCAACTTTACAGTGTTAGCTGCTTGTGGTAAGTCAACCGGGATTCAGTCCATTTTTCAGTCTGTTTTTGTGAAATTTCTTGGAAATTATTTTATTTATTTATTTTTTTTTTTTTCGTCTTTGGCTGTCTTTGTTTTTTTTTTTTTGTCACTTAATTTGTGTAAATAATTTTGCTATTCAAGGGTATTTCTGACTAATGATAAATAGCATCACGGTTCAATTATTTCCATTAGTTTTGTCTTGTAGAAGATTTAAATTTCTGTCTTCGAGAGATTGAATTCTTAACGGTTTGGTAAGCGAACGCAAGCAACATAACTCGACTATATTCTGTAAAAAACGGTTTAATTTCTATTTTTGTCTTCAGAAATTGAATTAAATCAACTTTACAGTGTTAGCCGCTTGTGGTAAGTCAACCGGGATTCAGTCCATTTTTCAGTTCGTTTTTGTGAAATTTCTTGGAAATTATTTTATTTATTTTTTTTTTTTTTTTTTTTTTCGTCTTTTGGCCGTCTTTGTTTTTTTTTTTTGTCACTTAATTTGTGTAAATAATTTTGCTATTCAAGGGTATTTTCGACTAATGATAAATAGCATCACGGTTCAATTATTTCCATTAGTTTTGTCTTGTAGAAGATTTAAATTTGGCCTCGAGAGATTAATTTAAATGTTTGGTAGTTGAACGCAAGCAACATAACTCGACTATATTCTGTAAAAAACGGCTTAATTCTATTTTTGTCTTCAGAAAATTGAATTAAATCAACTTTACAGTGTTAAAGGTTGTAAGTCAACCGGGATTCAGTCCATTTTTCAGTCTGTTTTTGTGAAATTTCTTGGAAATTATTTTATTTATTTTTTTTTTTTTTTTTCGTCTTTTGGCCGTCTTTGTTTTTTTTTTTGTCACTTAATTTGTGTAAATAATTTGCTATTCAAGGGTATTTTCGACTAATGATAAATAGCATCACGGTTCAATTATTTCCATTAGTTTTGTCTTGTAGAAGATTTAAATTTCTGTCTTCGAGAGATTGGAATTTAACGGTTTGGTAAGTGAACGCAAGCAACATAACTCGACTATATTCTGTAAAAAAACGGTTTAATTTCTATTTTTGTCTTCAGAAATTGAATTAAATCAACTTTACAGTGTTAGCTGCTTGTGGTAAGTCAACCGGGATTCAGTCCATTTTTCAGTCTGTTTTTGTGAAATTTCTTGGAAATTATTTTATTTATTTATTTTTTTTTTTTTTCGTCTTTTGGCCGTCTTTGTTTTTTTTTTTTTTGTCACTTAATTTGTGTAAATAATTTTGCTATTCAAGGGTATTTTCGACTAATGATAAATAGCATCACGGTTCAATTATTTCCATTAGTTTTGTCTTGTAGAAGATTTAAATTTCTGTCTTCGAGAGATTGAATTCTTAACGGTTTGGTAAGCGAACGCAAGCAACATAACTCGACTATATTCTGTAAAAAACGGTTTAATTTCTATTTTTGTCTTCAGAAATTGAATTAAATCAACTTTACAGTGTTAGCTGCTTGTGGTAAGTCAACCGGGATCAGTCCATTTTTCAGTCTTGTTTTTGTGAAATTTCTTGGAAATTATTTTATTTATTTATTTTTTTTTTTTTTTTCGTCTTTTGGCTGCTCAGAGCTTTTTTTTTTGTCACTTAATTTGTGTAAATAATTTTGCTATTCAAGGGTATTTTCGACTAATGATAAATAGCATCACGGTTCAATTATTTCCATTAGTTTTGTCTTGTAGAAGACTTTCTGTCTTCGAGAGATTGAATCTTTAACGGTTTGCAAGCGAACGCAAGCAACATAACTCGACTATATTCTGTAAAAAAAAACGGTTTAATTCTATTTTTGTCTTCAGAAATTGAATTAAATCAACTTTTACAGTGTTAGCTGCTTGTAAGTCAACCGGATTCAGTCCATTTTTCAGTCTGTTTTTGTGAAATTTTCAAAATTATTTTATTTATTTATTTTTTTTTTTCGTCTTTTGGCCGTCTTTGTTTTTTTTTTTTTGTCACTTAATTTGTGTAAATAATTTTGCTATTCAAGGGTATTTTCGACTAATGATAAATAGCATCACGGTTCAATTATTTCCATTAGTTTTGTCTTGTAGAAGATTGAATTTTCTGTCTTCGAGAGATTGGAATTTTTTAACGGTTTGGTAAGCGAACGCAAGCAACATAACTCGACTATATTCTGTAAAAAACGGTTTAATTTCTATTTTTGTCTTCAGAAATTGAATTAAATCAACTTTACAGTGTTAGCTGCTTGTGGTAAGTCAACCGGGATTCAGTCCATTTTTCAGTCTGTTTTTGTGAAATTTCTTGGAAATTATTTTATTTATTTATTTTTTTTTTTTTTCGTCTTTTGGCCGTCTTTGTTTTTTTTTTTTTTGTCACTTAATTTGTGTAAATAATTTTGCTATTCAAGGGTATTTTCGACTAATGATAAATAGCATCTACGGTTCGAATATTTCCATTAGTTTTGTCTTGTAGAAGATTTAAATTTCTGTCTTCGAGAGATTGAATTTTAACGGTTTGTAAGCGAACGCAAGCAACATAACTCGACTATATTCTGTAAAAAACGGTTTAATTTCTATTTTGTCTTCAGAAATTGAATTAAATCAACTTTACAGTGTTAGCTGCTTGTGGTAAGTCAACCGGGATTCAGTCCATTTTTCAGTCTGTTTTTGTGAAATTTCTGGAAATTATTTTATTTATTTATTTTTTTTTTTCGTCTTTTGGCCGTCTTTGTTTTTTTTTTTTGTCACTTAATTTGTGTAAATAATTTTGCTATTCAAGGGTATTTTCGACTAATGATAAATAGCATCACGGTTCAATTATTTCCATTAGTTTTGTCTTGTAGAAGATTTAAATTTCTGTCTTCGAGAGATTGGAATTTGAACGGTTTGGTAAGCGAACGCAAGCAACATAACTCGACTATATTCTGTAAAAAACGGTTTAATTTCTATTTTTGTCTTCAGAAATTGAATTAAATCAACTTGTTATGTTAGCTGCTTGTGGTAAGTCAACCGGGATTCAAGTCCATTTTTCCGTCTGTTTTTTTGTGAAATTTCTTGAAATTATTTTATTTATTTATTTATTTTTTTTTTTTTTTTCGTCTTTTGGCCGTCTTTGTTTTTTTTTTTTGTCACTTAATTTGTGTAAATAATTTTGCTATTCAAGGGTATTTTCGACTAATGATAAATAGCATCACGGTTCAATTATTTCCATTAGTTTTGTCTTGTAGAAGATTTAAATTTCTGTCTTCGAGAGATTGAATTCTTAACGGTTTGGTAGCGGAACGCAAGCAACATAACTCGACTATATTCTGTAAAAAACGGTTTAATTTCTATTTTTTAATTTTCAGAAATTGAATTAAATCAACTTTACAGTGTTAGCTGCTTGTGGTAAGTCAACCGGGATTCAGTCCATTTTTCAGTCTGTTTTTTGTGAAATTTCTTGAAATTATTTTATTTATTTATTTTTTTTTTCGTCTTTTGGCCGTCTTTGTTTTTTTTTCGTCACTTAATTTGTGTAAATAATTTTGCTATTCAAGGGTATTTTCGACTTTTACTAAGTTAAAACTTTGTAAGCCTCAGTCACTTTTTCCTTGTTTTTTTTTTTTTTTTTTTTAATTGGAGTAGATAGTTTCTACTATCGCCCGGTCTCACACTCCACCCCCTTCTTTTGAATGAGTTTAGAGGTGATCACCTTGTTTCTTGTTTAGGAAGGGGTTCTCGGTTCATCCCCTTTCTCTGGTCTTGGTGTTAGTTCAGCTGGAAGCTCTTTGCAGTTACGGAGTATGGTGGCAAAGTCTTTACATTCTGAGGGTACCGGGTTGGCAGTTTCCTGGTTGCTGCTTCCGACTGGTAGTTAGGAGCCCGAACTCTTGCGTAGCGTCTTGAGAGGCCGCTCTGATCAACAGTTGAATAATACCGGGGTTCTTGTAGTGCCATATCGCGCATGGACGGGCGTCCCTGCATGAACGTTCGGTGGGCAACCCCGAGGCCACATTATGTTGTAGGCCGCGCCAGTCTCCATCCTTCACAAGTTGCAAATGATTGACCGACTGATTCTATTCTAAGACCACTCCTTTAACTGAATTACTATGGAAAAAAGCAAACATAATAACAAAACTAAACCAGCTCATTTGAAAACGCCCAAACCTGTCTGCATCTCTTTCACTAACATACGCGGCATCCGCACCAACTTCCCCAGCGTAGATTCTTTCCTCCATAATAACTCACCTGATATATTAGCCCTATGTGAAACTAATCTTAACCCTTCTATCCCCTCATCTGAGTTCTGCGTTCCTGGCTACCTTCCCCTCTTCAGGAAGGACTCCAATGTTCATATGCATGGGCTTGGTGTCTATGTCAGCGAACACCTTCCCTTAGCTAGGGTGTCATCTTTTGAATCCCCAGATCATTCTTTCATGTGCTTCCGCCTCTCACTTCTCAGCTCGATTAGCTATCTCTTCTTTCTGTACCGCTCTCCTTCCTCCCCTGATTGTTCGTTACTTGACATCATTTCTGACAATATTGACAAAGCCATTTCTACCCATCCCTCTGCCCATGTATTCGTGTTTGGTGACTTTAACGCCCACCACACCAAGTGGCTGAAGAACGCTGTCACTGACCCTGCTGGTGTCCACACCATGAACTTTTCAATCACCCAATCCCTTACGCAAGTAGTGGACTTCCCCACGCGTTTCTCCGACAACCCTAACGGAAGGAACTCACTTCTAGACCTCTGCTTCACTTCCATCCCAGACTCTTGCACTACCAGACAACTCTGCCCACTTGGAAACTCTGACCACACTGTAGTGTCCGTCAATATTTCACTCCACTCCCGCCCGACCCATGAAACACAGACAAGTAGAATATCATACTGCTATCAAAGAGCAGACTGGGATTCGTTCCGAGACTTCCTCTGTGACATCCCTTGGAACAACGTCTTTAGTCTTCCCATCGAAGAATGTGCATCCGAGGTCTCCTCCTGGGTTAAGGCTGGCATTGATGCCTTCATCCCTGCTAGGAAATTCCAGCTTAAATCTCATTCGTCTCCATGGTTCTCACCCGCTTGTTCGGCTGCCATTGCCCACCGGAATCATTTCTTCCGACTTTATCGTAACTATGCGTCGGAACAAAACAGGCGCCTTTTCACTTCAGCTCGTAATAAGTGTAAAAGGGTACTTAACGAAGCTAAGATGTTGTTTGCTGCCAGAATGAAGCAACGCATAGCATGCTCTAAATTCGGCTCTAAAGACTACTGGCGACTCTGTAAAAGAGTACTTAACAAGAGCAAGTCCACAATACCCCCGCTAATCAACAAATTTGAGGTCCTCACCTCCCCAGCAGATAAGGCTGAATGTTTTGCCCGCAGATTCTCGAACAATTCGAGTCTGGACTCGTCTGGAGTTTTTACACCCGACTTCTCACCTAGAACCGAGGCACAACTGAATGATGTCCACATTACACCTTCGCTTGTCTCTAAGATAATCTTAAAACTTGACCCTCACAAAGCGAGCGGTGGTGACGGAATCCCAACCATAGTCTTAAAGAAATGTGCCCCTGAACTCTCCTCTATCCTTTCTAAGCTCTACAACCTCTGCCTATCTGCTTCCTGCTTTCCTGCCTGTTGGAAATCTTCCTCTATAGTTCCTATATTTAAAAACACTGGAGAACCCTCTGACCCTGCAAATTACCGCCCTATCAGCCTTCTTCCGATCTTTGGCAAAGTGTTCGTAGCCATTATCAACGCCGAGGTGGTTCAGCATCTCACAGCACACAGGCTCCTCTCGGACAAGCAATATGGTTTCCGCTTCACCAGGTCTACTGCTGATATGCTAACGACCATCACCGAGTACATATACCAGGCACTCGACAGGAATGGCGAAGCTCGAACCGTTGCATTGGATATATCTAAGGCGTTCGACAGAGTTTGGCATGCTGGCCTTCTATGTAAACTGCGGAGCTATGGTATAACTGGACATTTGTTTGAACTAATCCAGTCATTCCTCTCTAACCGCACAATGAAAGTGGTATTAAACGGACATGCCTCTCAGAACTACCATACAAACGCAGGTGTCCCCCAAGGCTCCATCTTAGGTCCTACACTCTTCCTGATATATATTAATGATCTGCCTGATTCCATAAGAACCCAAATAGGTTTGTACGCCGATGACACCACAGTTTACTCTCGCCTCCAACAAAAATCTGGTGTAGGCGTCAAAGCTAAACTCGCAGCCGAGATTGAAAAAGACCTCCAATCCATATTGGACTGGGGTAAGAAGTGGCTAGTAAATTTTAATGCTTCTAAAACGAAGCTACTGTCAATTAACCATCATCGACAATCTCACCTACCTCCCATTAGCATGGACCAGGCTTGCCTCCCAGAGAGTAAAACACTACGCCTCCTTGGTCTCACACTTTCAGCGGACCTCAAATGGAATGACTATATCGAATCCATTGCTAAATCCGCTGCTATGAAAGTCGGTTCTCTGTGTAGGGCCCGGAAGTTTTTTCCGTCTAAATCTATCCTGCACATTTACAAATCTACCATCCGCCCGTGCATTGAATACTGCTGCCATATCTGGTCGGGTGCCCCTGCTGTTCTCCTCGGGCTTCTCGATAAGGTTCAGAGGAGGGTCTGTAATGTGATAGATACCGACTTGGCAGACCGCCTGCAGTCTCTCTCCCACCGGCGAGACGTGGCTTCGCTGTGTCTCTTCTATAAATACTTTCACGGCTTCTGCTCCGATGAACTTAGATCACTGGTGCCCCCTAAATACGAATTTGCACGAGATACTAGATTAGCAACTAGATCCCACCCTTTTACAGTGAAATCGATAAAATGCAGCCGTAACTTCTACTCCAACAGTTTCTTTCCTCGCACTTCCCGACTGTGGAATTCTCTTCCAAACGATTGCTTCCCCGACGGCTACAATCTTCAGGAGTTTAAATGTAAGGTCAATAGACACCTCCTAACACACTAACCTGCTCCCATTCTATCAAACACTCTTCCCATCTGCCCGACACTCATCCTCGCTATCCTTACTCATCTATTACCTTTCTCCTGACATTCCCTATGTCTATCCACTCCTTCTCTTTACCTTCCCCTATGTAGCCCCATGCGCAATAGTGGCAGTGGAATGCCTTGCTTGGGGTGAGATGATTAAAAAAAAAAAAAAAAAAAAAAAAAAAATATCATGGGCACAACATGTAAGCAATAAGGGTGTTTTAAAAGGAAGAAAGGCACATACTTAAAATCAGAAAGATTTCAATACTATTCATGATCAGAGTCACTTTACAATCATATAGATGGTGAATACAGTTAAAATTTCTAGGAAAAATAAGGACAGAAAGCTTGGAAAATTTGACACTCACAGGGCTTATTGAGAGCAGGAAAATAATCGAAAAACTGATTAACCTACCCAGTGAGCTTATAGAAATGGTTGATAGAAGAGGTAGTGAGAAAGGTTTGCGTGGATTTCTCCACTGGCCTAAACGAAAATCGACCTAAGCCAAGTATTTCTGCTGATTGTAGTGGACGATGAATGTTACAAGTTACTTACGATAAACACACATCAAGAAATGTATGAATTCAATCGTTTTGACTTTCGGTATAAAGTAGCCCCAGCTATTTTTCAGCAAGTAATTGATACGATGTTGAGAGGACTTTCGGTATAAAGTAGCCCCAGCTATTTTTCAGCAAGTAATTGATACGATATTGAGAGGACTTGTCTAAACAGTCGCTTTTCTTGACAACATATTTCTGAAAAGTGAAAGCTTTAGAAGAACACAAGAAAAATGTTTTTGAGGTTTTCAGAAGAATTTAGGACTATAGATTCAAGCTGAAAGACAAAAAATGCGAATTTTTTATTAATAAAATAAAATATTTCGGATAAATAACTGATAAACATGGCACGAGCCAGTGCTATAAAAGACATGCCTGCTCCTGAAATTGTCAGCTTTCTTCAAAGATTTTTGAGTTTGGCAAGTTATTTCAACGTATTTGTGCCAAGTATGCATTATTTGTGAGCTCCGTTAAAAGAACTATTAAAAAATGTCTCTTCTTTGATATAGGTACCGCCAAAAAATCACTGCTCATTTTCGATACCTCAATTTAAATTAAATTTTTAAAAATAAAAATGTTTTCTTGAAGCTTTAATTTTAGCTTTAATTGAAAGCCAAGCGATTAAATTTACTAATTACAGTAAGAAAAATAACCTGGTTTAGTTCAAACCGAAATTATATTGATCGGAATCAAAAATTTAACTGCCGAATTTTAAAAATAAATTTACCGCCATTATTGATTGATCAACACATTATGTAAACAGTAGCTAAATTTCTGTTTTAAAAATCTTGCAAAAAAAAAAAAAAAAAAGAAGAAACCTCATTGACACGTTATTTTAGTCGATTTTTATAACTGAAACTTACCTTTATCTGATTTCAAACAAGTATTAAGTGCTTACTGTCTGGAAATTTACGAAATAAATCACTCTTTAACGACGGTAGCCCTCTTGTCAGCTTTATCTAAGGCGACAATTGATTTATTGACAAGTAGTAGGTGTGGATGACGTTTGGATGGCGACCGAAAGTGACAAAAATTTCAGGTAGCTGAAAACGTAACATTTGGAAATTAAATTTTTTTTGTTGTTTTTTAACTAAATAGTAAAATTAAAAATTTAGCATAATATTTTCAGCAAGTATAATATTTTATACAATTTTAGTTTAGATTTATAGCCAGTCTATGCTTTCTGAATAAATAAAAATTTAAATTTCTTTTAAAAGAAAGAATTAAATTAAAATAACCGAACTAAGTTATATTATGTTATTTATTAATAAACCCTTGAGTCACGTGACCCTTTACAGATTTATATCACTTATGGGCACCCGTACATACAAAAAACGGGAAATCAACATGCAAAAATAAACAGTTTTTAATTAAATTCCAAATAAAGAGCTACCCATTTTAGGTAACTGTTTAAATTTTTCGGTTAATAAATATATTTGCCACACATTAATTAAAAAACATCTGAGAGACCTATAAGGAGAAAATTGTAAAAGACTTATGAAACTTTTTAAATTACTTAATAAAAAATAAATTAAAAAATATTAAAAATAAAAACAATTCTTGTAAAATTCATTACTAACGGAAAATTTTTTTTTTATTCAGACGATGACACAATTTTAATTTATGTTTATAAAAGCAATTAAAAGTTTTCCCAAATAAAAACTGGTATAGTTTTATTGCATTTTTGTTTTCTTAATTCAGAGCAGATTTTCTAAAAGGTGGCTTGCTTTGAAGAAAAAAAGACAGTTGATTAGCTTTCCTTAATGACTCCTGAATTTAATGAAAACTATCTATATGTTGTGACCTAGTCGCATCTTTCGACATTTCTGGAAATTATATATTGGTGGGTAACAAATTAAAAAAAAATGTTTTTTTTACCAATATTTTATAAAAATAATTCTTTCAAAAATCATTTCAGTCATTTGTGAATAGGTCCTGAAATTTTCATCAAAATCAGACAATTATTTGAGGTGTCTTTCACAGTCAAAAAATGCCTTCGCGTAATATTACGTTTGACGTGATAAACATCTAGCGACGAATGACCGCTTTTACTGACGAGAGAAAAATTTCTTTTTATACCACTACATGAGCCTTTTAGAACCTGTTAGAAAAATTTGAAAAATTTGAAAAAATAAAAAAATACTTTGATCTATCCTCTTTATGATAGCATAAACATTTTGCCGAGAAAACTTTGAGGCCTTTTACTTTCAGACTATGCTCATTTTCCCACGCTAAAATTGGAGGTACCTACATGTCCCTCTATGAACCTTCGTCTCAATTTTCATATTGTAGCATTCATATAAAATACAAATTTTATTGCAAACTAATAGTCACTTTAATTTCAACGGTGTGTGTTGTATTGTGGAATCTTTTTGGCATTCTTGTATTGTTATTTTATTGAGTAAGAAATGAAGTTTGGTCGTGTTTATGATCAGTATGTAACTGTGTTTGAAATAAGAGTTGCATCATGATTTGCTTTTCAAATAAAAACAATAATAATTAAAATAGATCACGGTAATTATAGGATAATATTAATCATGAATAAAGTTTCGACTGAGAGTGCTAGAAAAAATGACCACAACAATAAAAATCTAGGAAAGAAAATAATGGCTGCATGGCATAAAGGATTAGTTATTTCAAGGGAGATAATTCAAAGTGTGTAAGGGAGATAACTATGCATTCTCGATGAACAATCTATGAAATAGTACTACATTCTGAAGTGTGAAACATAAAACGAAGAATCTTCAAAGAAGATAGATTATATTAGATCTTTGATAAAACAGTATTGTGACACCCATTACTACCCACCGTAAAAAACAGTCGGAATCTTATATTGGATTTTATCAAGGAGTTCAAAGTAAATAGCAGAGGCACTGGACCATGTGAGGCAGCAATATTCTATGCTTTGACAAATGCTAGACATAGATAAGTAAAATATTGGTCCTAGGTATGACGGTAAATTGCATCCGGCAGCAAGGCCTCTGATTGAGAGGTTGTGATGAGCATGGAACCACCTTTTAATTGTTGTTGTTCCAGGTCCACCTTGACCCGGAGTGGTAGCCCCTGTTAGGGTCCTAGCTATCAGTAAAAACTTAACCTCCAAACTGGTGTTAAAACACCATAAAAGTATAAAAATAGACTTATATATAGAAATATATACATTTTTGAAGAAAAAAATATTGCCAGCATTACAGCACATAACTAGAAAATATCTTCAGTTTTCTAAAAAAAAAAACAAAACAACTTTTTTATCAAAACCTGACTAAATCAACTTCTTACTGTAACTAAACATTAAAGAATACATTCAAACCCTAACTTTTTTGACATTAAATAACCCACAGAGGTTGATATGCCGTTAAACAAAACTCAAACTGAAACTCTTTACAAATTAAAAAATAATACCCTAATATTGTAAGATTTAACTTCTACAAAAATAGAGTGCACTTGAATTCAAATCTCGGTCAGTTTGTAATATGCACCTGATGATTGAGTAGAGCATGAAACGAATCGTGCCACCGACGTGAGATAATATGTATGCTTATTAATATATAATTAATAGCTCCGTTATGCATTGTATATATATATCTAAAAATGATTAAACCAATAAATAATAATAATCAAATTAGGCTCATCACATATTATAAAAAATTAAAACAATTGACCTCATAGTCTCTAATAACCCTACAGCCACACAACTAAATCCTCTACAGAAAACCAATGTAGTGCATCAATTTACATTCCCGTTCAGACATTGTATCTCTGGTACTAATAATAAACCCACTACATATACATAACCATGTACGTAATATTAGACAGATTTTAGTCAACAATACAATAATACTCACTCATACACACAGTAAAAAGAGCCTTCAGATATTGGATGCCATCTACATCAGATCAAAACAACTAACACTTAATAAAATAAAATTTAAATCTGGTCAAAACACATTACATTGCATTTAAATATATGGCTCTGTTAACATTTCGAGTTCTCACGCGGTGTGACGTCATAGAACCGTATTAAAAAATTACGAACTGCGTTTGCTATTTTTGGTGACTGTTATCATTGCTTAGCAAAGTTTTAGGTCAACACAAATCATTTTTGATGGTGGATGTTTTTATGCTAACGTCCCTGTAACCTCTCTGAAGATGGCTCATGTGAGCTGAAAGCTTAGAACCAACTTAATAAAAAATATCCAAATGTTGAAAAATTTTTGTATTTATTTTCACCTAAAATTATAGCCAAAATACGATGTTTAGAACGGCTCATGATTAAACATAATAGACATGCATTTTCTGTTATATTTAACAGTATATGTTTAGAAAATTATCTGCTGCCTCGATACACTATATATATATATATGCATATAAAAGAAAACTTAACACATCATTTTTATTAGTTATAAATTATAATTCAGTTAGAATTTATAACCAATCGATATGACGTGTTGAGATTCCTTTATAAATATAATATTGCTCTGGATAACATCCATTAAGCTCTTTATACAGATATAACACTTAATATTTTATACTGGACATATATATATATATATATATATATATATATATATATATATATATATATATATTGTGTGTATTTTGGCAGCATTTTTTCATTAATGCAGGTTTCATTGAATAATATAGACAAGTTTTGTCTATTAATTTTGTGTAGGATCCGTTCATCACCATCAAGTATATCAGATGGTATGAACGGATCCTACACAAAATTAATAGACAGAACTTGTCTATATTATTCAATGGAACCTGCATTAATATATATATATATATATATATATATATATATATATATATTTATTAATCATTTCACCCCAAGCAAGGCATTTCACTGCCACTGTTGCGAAGGGGGTTACATAGGGGAAAGTGATAAGAAAGAGTGGTTAGGGGGCTACATAGGGGAAAGTGATGAGAAAGAGTGGTTAGATATAGGAAATGTCAGAAGGAGGGTGATAGATGGGTAAGGATACCGAGGATGAGGGTTGCGTAGATGGAAGAGTGTTTGAGAGAATGGGTGCGAGTTAGTGTGTTAGGAGGTATCTATTGACCTTACATTTAAACTCCTGGAGATAGTAGCTATATATATTTTCCAAGTACTCTACTATTCTTTATTAGGCGAACATTGCTCTCTTCGATTCATGAATGACTTAGAAGAAGGTTTACTGCAATGGTCTACCATTATTATCAACAAAAGACTGCTTGCCAAACAAGGCAATAGCCTGTCTAGCTGTTTAAACACTGCAAGGAATGTGAGGGTAAGAAAAGTATTCATAACTTTATCAAGTATATTTGCGTTTAAGTAAATGAAACAAACTTGACTGGATTTCGAGTTCTGTTCTTCAGTTTTTTTCATTCCGAGTTAGGAATTCATCCTTTGAGTGTTCTTTCTCTCAATCTGCACTGTGAGTGTCAAATTTTTCAAGCCCTCTCTCTTCATTATGTGCCCTAGTAGCCAGGATTGAAACCCGACTGAATTGACATCAGTCGGCGATTCTACTTCTGAGTTATGGGCGCTAGGTACAGGAAGTCAGACTTTTATCCTGTTATATAACATTTAAGCATACGGCAGTAGCTGAGAGTGTTCAAATTCATTACCGAATGAACGATGCGATGCTTGAGTAGCTACTGTTTTTTCAAAGTCTACTATTCTTCCAGAGTGCTCAATCAGGGTGTGAGAGCTTATAAGGATTTTTCTGTTGCTGAGGTGATGTGTTATCCCCCGTGGGGATTTTCATATCGAAATGGTCATTCAACATCATTGAATTAATCCTTTTTTGATTTATATTTGCTCTGTAATATTTTATTACATGAAGCTCTCTTCCTGTATCATTTTTTAATATTAAAATAAATTTTTTAATATTAATTAGGATCGGGTTTTTGGAATTTACCTTCCTGCTTTTTTCGCTTGGATTAAAGTATCTGAATTAAAATATATATATATCACTCCAAGCAAGACAAGAACGCCACTTGTGCGCAGGGGGTTGCAGTGAGAGAAAAGAAAGAGAGGGAAAAAACAAAACATAACTGGGTTATGGGCGCACGGTAGAAGAAGGCAGACTTATTAGCATGTATATTATCATTATACATGCCCAATAACCAGAGTGCTCTAATCCATTAGTGAATGATCGATGCGTATATATATATATATATATATATATATATATATATATATATATATATATATTTGTTTGAATATTATTTTCAATCGATACTCGTATTTGAAAAGATATTCTGTTTTTAATCAAATACTATATTTACTTCTACCGGCCTGATTATTTACAATAAATTTTGTACGAAATAGTCGTCACAGGTTCGAATCCTGCCGAATGACGCACATTTTCGTACAAAATTTATCGTAAATAATCAGGCCGGTAGAAATAAAAATACTGTTTGATTAAAAACAGAATATCTACTCAAATACGAGTATCGATTAAAAATAATGTTCAAAGAAATAATTTCAATATGTCGGTTGTTAAACCATTTCGTTAATCTTCGGGATTTTTCGTAATATTACTTAATACAAGAAACAAAATATATTCATGTTTGCGTCATTCCATGAGCACTTAACAAATTTATGTGAGACTTTTCAACGATTGGCAATATCTTGCATGATACTGTAACAATTACAGAAACATATGACTTACATTTTTAACTGAAATTTATGTAAGGGTTGCTGGAAGGTTTCAATAATTAACGCAGTTCTTCAAAGGACACGTGAATTCATAAACAATGATAAGGATTCTCTTCATCAAAAACAACAATTCATCCGTGAGATCCAAACTTGTTGGAAATTTACAGATATAACAGGTCTCCTGATTGGCCGAAGACCCGAACCTCGTCTTGGACTTGAGGCGGGCCTTTACGCCAGGAAGAGGCTCGCGCCTTTTTTTTTAGCCTTTTTCTTTTTTCTTTCCTTTTTGGACGGACTAGCTTGCTCGGTTGGCACGGACAGCTTCGGAGATCTACGTGCCGAGATTCAACCAGCGGGGCCAACAATTGGCACCCTCATGTCTCGCTATATCGAGACCATCTCTCCATAGTATTGGAGACCCATTGGGCTAACAGCCTCAACCTTATCAGAGAAAATATCTCGACATCCTTCCTTTCTTATAAGGAAACCCTTTGGGCAATGCCTATCCATCTGAGAGAAAAATTCTCTAAGAACTATCGACTTTCGACCGAATGGAACTGCAGAAGAAGCTGACCCCAGAATTTCCTGTACGTCGCGGACCGCCGTTCCTCGTGTTTTCCCATACCCTTCTCAGACGAAGGAACTAACAAGCTACGCAGCGAGAAGGACTATACCAGGCTACGAAGTAGCCGCAAAATCAGTTTTTGCAAGACAATAAATTGTTTTACTTTATCAGGTATGTCTTGTTTGTCTGACTGTTTCCTTCCACTGCCTAAGCACTGAGTTATGTGAGAATATTTCTCACAAACTAAAGAAACCAACATTATTTACGAATTCAAATGTTATTCGAAGAACTGCGTTCTTGATGCTAATTTCGTAAATAATTATATCGGCCATACCATAACGAAACTAACTCGAAGGCTGACACTATATCGCTCTCAATAGCCTTCAATCTCATTAAAACAAATCCTATCCGTAGCATACACGTCGGTAACACAAATAGCATAACAGCATCCACATGCTAAAAAGGTAAAAAAAAAATAATGGAGGCCTTATTCTTCTTCTTCTATGTGTCTTGTCCCTTCAGGACGTAGGCGATCATGGCCTTCCACTTTTCCCTATCCCCGGTGGCATGCCTTCTCCTGTTACACCATGCAATCCTTGTTCCGTCATCCACCTGATTAGGTCCTTCAAATATGTTATCCATTGCTTTTCCCTGTCTCTTTTTCCCTCTATCTGGCCTGTTAGTATCAGATTCTCCAAGCCCTTCTTCCTCATTGCGTGTCCCAGGAACTTCAGCTGTCTCTTCCTGATGCTCAGTATTAATTTCCTTTTCGTTTCCATCATTTCCAAAACCTCATCATTGCTCACATGCTCGATCCATGATATTCGCAGCATTCTTCTGTATAATCACATTTCAGTTGCTTCAAGTTTTTCCTTAATCTTTGATGATATTGTCCAGCATTCACTGTCATATTGAAGGACAGACAGCACGTAGCAATCCAGTACTCTCTTCCTAGTTTCTAGCGAAATTGTCCTGTTTCTTAATACTTTACTCAACTTCTGGAATGCTTCCCTCGCCATGCCAACTCACCTTCGGATCTCTGTGTCGCACTTTACGTCTTCTGTTATAACGCTTCTCAGGTATTTAAATTTTTGTACCTAAAGCCCAATACTCAACAGTGTCAACTACGAACACGCTAACATGCTTACCGTGTCCTGTACATAACACGTAACACTACTCCATATTATAGATAACACCAGTTACATTCTGTTACATGTAAAATAACATTCATCCACGAAAATGGCTAAAAGTATAGCCGAAAGCGCTCGGATAAAAAACATTTCTCCGGATATCGTGGACTGAGCATGCAAGCAACGATGAGGTGTTGGAAAGAATGGCAACAAAAAGGAAATTAATACTGAGCATCAGGAAGAGACAACTGAAGTTCCTGGGACATGCAACGAGAAAGGAGAGCTTGGAGAATCTGATACTGACTGTCCAGATAGAAGGAAAAAGAGACAGTGGGAGGCAGTAGATAACATATTTGCAGGGCCTGATCAGGTGGATGACGGAACGGGGGTTGCGAGGAGTAACAGGAAGAACAGGAGCAAACATACTAAGAGCCACAAGGGATAGGGAAACGTGGAGGATCATGATCATCTACGTCCTGAAGGGACAGGGCACATAGAAGAAGAAGATATAATTTATATCATCAAAAGAAAGAAATCATAAGATCACATGAAAAATTACATAAAAAACTTTACCATTACAACTTTTCTTTCATTTTTAATAAAACCATACATATATATATATATATATATATATACATATATATATATATACGTTGGCTGTCATTTTTAATGAAACCATATATATATGTATATATATATATATATATATATATATATATATATATATATTACAGAAATAGGGGTTGTTCCAACGAGGGAAATTAGTATAGGTTAAAAAGTGTGAGAAGCCGTAAACGTTTTATTTAATGTGTACGTTTATTGTTATTATTATTTGTTTTGGATCTAGATATCTAAAGTCAGAAAATTTATTTGCCTGAAGAGAGTCAACTTTGAACTCGAAACACGTGTAGCGACACATTTATAATTATGGGCACTTAAAGTTTCATAGAGAAGATAAATAATACTATTAATAGTAATAGCAATGAATCTACACTTTAAACAAAACGTTTACCGCTTCTTATACTTTTTCACACACACACACACACACACACACACACACACACACACACACACACACACACGTATGCGTCTACCATTCGTCATTGCTCTGTATAGAGCTGCCTGATTTAGTCGGTGCTCACGCTATATAAGTAGAGATTCTTGATAAAATTAAAAAATAATCTGCAATATTATTGGTCATGACCTGTCATCTTAGCTTCAGTCCTTTTCTCACAGCTGTAAGAAATATTTCGCTGGCTCCCAAGCAGTTTCGTTTACCCAATTTCACCGATGTTATGACTTTTAAGGAACTTTTAAATATTTTCTCTAAAACTTCGTCGTTGCTCACGTGTTCGATTCATGTCATTCTCAGCATCCTCCTGTAGAACTACATCTTGCGTGATGCTGTAATCTGTGAAGAGTTTGTTTACTTTATTGTATTTGGAGAGGCGCTTTTCATACAATCTTTTCTGTACGGGCGAGAATATAACGGAGTTGTTGAACGTAAAAATCGTTCAAAGCCGTGTGTTGATTGACTTGTCTTCGGCCAGACGGAAGACAAATATTGATACAGAGCGAAAAGATCAATATCGTTAGAGAATCACCTGACACACCCCACATCTGTGGAAGCCTCGAACACCTTCCCTCCTTGGAATATGAGAAGCACTAAAGAAAATATTGTCCTCATTTTATTCCATGGTTTCTCATCCGATATTTATCGGCCGCATAATCCCGCTCACCCCAACCATGTCTATTCAATCTTCGGTTGTTTATCTAATATCGAAAATAATCTTTCAGCGACAGTAACTCGAAATTTGTATGAAATCGAAGCAAAACACCGTACAGAATCACTGCTGGCTATCATGAACTAGAAACTGGCATCGCTCTGTTTTCATGTTCATCTCTGGTAATACTCCTACAGACATTGATGTTAATATTCATGTCCTAACATGAATAACTTGTGTTGACCACACCAACTGATTAAAATATCATTCCACCAAAGCTTTTAATATTCCCATTTAATTCAGTTCTCAACCAAATTTCAAACAGGGTTTTAGATAGGACACCTCCTTAGCTACATTTTGAAAAAAAAAAAAAAATTTGGTTCAGTAGAAAAAAGTTATATCAAAATATGTGAAGTCTGTAAAGGGGGACTGACTGCATAATTTTCTAAGTGACTGAGTGACTAACGTGTCTATTAATAAATCTTATCTAATCTAAACTTATTGAAAATGGAACTTTGTCTGTGTGTGTGTGTGTGTATGTGTGTCTGTGTGTGTGTGTGTCCGTTACCTATAGACTCCGAAACGGCTGAACCGATTTTCTTGAAAATTTACACAGTTGTACTATAACCGTCTGCGAGTGTTTTTAGCTAGATTTTGTGTCGAGGTAACCCCGATAAATATCGAAAATCGATAATCGAAAAAATCGGGTTATAGAAGGAGTGGTCCGATTTTAATCAAATTTGATACACTCATAGACAGACATAAGAAACGATATTCAGAAGTTTCAAGGTTGCAGTTCTTACAATAGTGCAGAAAATCGATAATATATATATATATATATATATATATATATATATATATATATATAAAAGACAAGATGTTTGTGTGTGTGTCTGTTTATCTGCCTGCATGTCTGTATTCTTTCAGCCCTTTTATTTTAGTTTTTGCTTCGGGTTTGGCTCTAAGTAGGTATAATTGTATTTTTTAATCTCATCCATGATACCATTTACTCAGAGGACTTATTTAGCCTTCAAAATTCAGTTTACGACGAAAAACACTGATTTGATATCGATACCAGGAAATCAAAATTTGACTTACATCCATTCATTTTTCTTTCAGTCTACGGTTTAGCTTTTACTGGAAACAACTATTGCTTTTAGTGCTTCGTGCCAACGTCCAAAGAGTCTGAGCTCCAGGACCATGGATTAATTTTAAAGCTTTCATTACACCCGAGCAACACCGGGCTATACTGCTAGTTCTTTATAATTCTTCTGTTTAAAATTTTGCATGCGGTTTTCAACACTGAAATTCTGATATCTTTTATTATGATTTTTTGTTAATCAAACTTTGCTTATCACTTATCATTTTGTCAGAAGTGATTCTCAGAATTAATTATTTATAATCAATTCTTTATTGTTTTTTTTTAATCAATTGCATATAAACTTTTTTAAAAACATTTTTGAATGCGGTTTTTAGCATTAAATTTATATTAAATAAATAGCAATGCCTGGAAAAACCATTGATTACATGGAAAAATGCGCCCATGAAAAGTAATATTCTTAAAATTATATTAAATCTGGTAAAGAAGAGAACAAGTTATTAAACCTGGAAAAGGACAAGATATTCTATTGTAGTAAAAAATAAGAAATTCCTTACTTAAAATATTGCAACTAAAAATAAAATTTGAATGGAATATTTTAAGTGATAAATTTCTTATTTTTTACTTCACTAGAAAATCTTTTTCTTTTCCAGCTTTAATAACTTGTCCTGTTAATTTCCAGGTGTAATATAATCTTAAGAATATTACTTTTTATGTAATAATAACACGTTTTTGGTGTTACTAAATGGTGTTTAGACTTCAGGAAAAAAACTTTCCAAGAATATACCTATAATCACGAAGAAAGCACCATTAAACAAGATATTCTTCTTTTTTGTCCCGTGTCCTTTCTGGACGTAGGCGATCTTTGATTTCCATTTACTCCTATCCCTTGTGGTTCATAACACATTTCCTCTTGGTATCTCACCCAAAGCCATTCTCTAGCTCAAGCCCATAAAAAACACCGACCTTTATGCTACCACAGTTTTTATCAGATTTAATTCTTCAGGCAGTTAGTCGAGGTCGATGATTCAAATATTTTATGTCTTAAATTGCCATTCATTTTCGTTTTTTAAAAGTTGTATTGAGCATTCTCTTAACAGAGTCGTTCTTTTTGGTAAATACTTTTTTTTAAGTGTGGGTTAAGTGTATCTGGTACTAATAATAAACCCACTGCATATATTGGTTTTACTACAAGCACGCTCTCCCGTAGACTTACCTGTCACCTTTCTGATCAGAGTACAATTAAAAACATTTCTTAGAAAAACATAGCCATGTAAGTATTATCAGACAGATTTTAGTCAACAATCCTCACTCAAACACACAGTAAAAAAAAAACCTTCAGGAGGCCATCTACATTAAGTCCAAACAACTCACACTTAATAAAATCACGTTAAAATCTGGTCATAGCACATCATATTGCATTTAAATATATGGTTATGTTAACATTTCGAGATCACACGCCGTATGACGTCATAGAACCACATTACAAATTTACGAACTGCGTCTGCTGTTTGGCAACTGTTAAGGTTGCTTTGCAAAGTTTTATGTCAAAACAAGATAAAAAATAATCTTTGATGGTGGATGTTTTTATCTTAACGTATTTGTAACCTCTCTGAAGATGGCTCATTTTCATCTTAATAAAAAATTATCCAAATATTGGAGAATTTTTGTCTTTATTTTCACCTAAAATTAAAGCCAAGATACGATGTTTAGAACGGCTCATGATTAAACATAATAGACATTCATTGTCTCTTATATTTAACAGTATATGTTTAGAACACACCCACACACACACACACCCACACACACACACACACACACACACACACATATATATATATATATATATAAGCATCGAAAAATAATTCAAACGTTCAAAACAGTAATTTAAAAGAGTGCTCTATATAAAAATACAGCAATGAATATTTATTATTAATTATTACTTTAGAGCGTGTAGAAACTACAAACTAATACAAAATTGTAAATTTTGTTTCGACATTGAAATAACGATGTCTAAGTAGTTAATCATGATAGTAATAAAAGTTTTATGAAAATAATTTAAAAAATGTATATATATTGAATTTGTGAAGTACACCCCCCCACACACAGATATATATGTTGAAATTGCAAAGTATATATACATATTTTTTGTAAGCATGTACTGTTAAATATAAGAGACAATGAATGTCTATTATGTTTAATCATGAGCCGTTCTAAACATCGTATCTTGGCTTTAATTTTAAATGAAAATAAAGACAAAAATTCTCCAACATTTGGATAATTTTTTATTAAGTTTGTTCTAAGCATTTGAATACATGGTTCTGCTGTCATTTCACGCTATCACGCGCTGTGACGTCATAGAACCGCATTGCAAATTTGTGAACTTGCGTTTGTTATTTTTGGTAACTGTTGCCGTTGCCAAGCGGAGTTTTATGTCAACATAAAATAAAATCGTCGCTGATAGTGGATGTTATTGTGTTACCCTCTTAATAATCTCTCTGAAGATGGCTCATGTGAGCCGAAAGCTTAGAACAAACTTAATAAAAAATTATCCAAATGTTGGAGAATTTTTGTCTTTGTTTTCAACTGAAATTAAAGCCATAATACAACGTTTGGAACGGTTCATGATTAAACATAATTGACATAATTGACATTCATTGTCATTTATATTTAACAGTATATGTTTAGAATATATATATATATATATAGGAAAAACTATTAAAAAGTTGTAAGTTTAAAAATGTATTTTTTTGACAGTATTTGTATATTTCTATTATTATATTTTATATTTCACACCGTCCTCGGTCCTTCATCAAATATAATAATAGAAATAAACAAATCCTGTCAAAAAATACATTTTTAAACTTACAACTTTTTAATAGTTTTTTTCTATACATATTAAGACAGTATACGTGGAAAATCTTTGTAAATATATCTGTTGAAATATGCTCTTACTGTGTTTTTTTCATTTTTGCGTAATTTAGAAAATATATCTATTCTCTCTCTCTCTATATATTTTTTGCTAATCATATACAGTTAAATATAAGAGACAATGAATGTCTATTATGTTCACTCATGAGCCGTTCTAAACATCATATTTTGGCTTTAATTTCAGTTGAAAATAAAGACAAAAATTCTCCAACATTTGGATAAGTTTTTATTAAGTTGGTTCTAAGCTTTCGGCTCATGACTATTTGGCGAGAAAGTGGCTCTGATCAAGCTGCCAGATCGGGACCGATCACATTACAGATTTTTCTTTGGAGCCTGTCGAGTACCATGAGATGAATAGCAGGGGGCATCCGACCAGATATGACAACATTATTCAATGCACATTCAGTTGGTCGATTTGTATATGTACAAGATGGACTCAGGTGGGAAAAACATTCTGGACTGACATAGTGACTTAAACTTCCTAGCAGTGGAGTTTGCTATTGATTCAATGTAATGATTCCATTTGAGGTCGGAAGAGAGAGTGACGCCGAGGAGACGCAGTGTGTTGCTTTCAGGGAGATTCACTAGGTCCATGATGATAGGGGATAGGTTTCCTTTGGTGGTTTATAGATAGTAACTTCGTTTTAGAAGAATTATAATTTGCAAGCCATTTTTACCTCAGTCTACCACAGAGTAGAGGTCCTTCTCGAGATCAGCAGAGAGGTTATCTTTGGCCGCCTCGACAGATTTCTTACTGAGGCGGGAGTAAATGGTCGTGTCATCAGCGTAGTTGCCTACTTGGGATTTGATCACGCCAGAAAGATCAATTATGAAGATCAGAAAGAGCGTCGGACTTGGGATAGAGCACCCTGAGACACCAGCGTTTGTATGGTAGGATGTGGAGGCATGCCCGTTCAAGAGGAACTTCATTATTCGTTTTGATAGGAAATATTGGATCAAACCAAGTCAGCGTCAGTTATACCATAACACTGTAGCTTGAGCAGAGGGCCAGTGCGCCAGACCCTATCAAATGCTTTGGAGATATCCAGGGCAACAGCTGGAGCTTAGCCGGATTTATCGAGGGACTGGTATGTGTACTTGGTGATGGTCGTTAGAATATCTGTAGTAGACCTGGCAAAACGGAAGCTTTACTATCTGTGGATAGTTTATAGGAGGTGAGATACTGCTCTACACTTCCAAATAATTTTAATAATTATATATATAGTCGGAGGATTTGAAATAATTAAGTAATTTATCGAGTTTTATTAGACCTCAACAGAATGCAGAAAGCACTAGACGGCCGTTTTGTCCTATATTTGAGACTCATCAGTAGTGCACATCCCCTACGAGGAATTGAAACCCAGACAGTTACGTTATTACGCAAATGTCATACCAACACGGGCCCCGTGACGAAGAGGTAACGAATTAAACTCGATAAAGTGCCGCTCATTCACATATTCCGTGGTGGAACTCATACAACTTCTTCACCCATAGGACGGTGCCTCCCAGTGCCACGACTACTCTCACCAAGACACTCTCTCCAGAGCATTATAAGCTGGTTCAAGCAACGGTATACAAACAGAAATGGTAGGAGTATTTGAAACAATTAAGTAATTAATCGAGTTTTATTAGACATCAAGAGAATGTAGAAAGCACTGGACGCTTTATCGAGTTTAATTCGTTACCTCTTCGTCACCGGGGGCCCGTAGTATAGTTGGTATGACATTTGCTTAATAACGGAACTGTCTGGGTTTTAATTCCTGATAGTGGATGCGCACTACTGAAGAGTCCCAAATATAGGGCGAAACGGCCGTCCAGTGCATTTTGCATTCTGTTGAGGTCTAATAAAACTCAATGAATTACTTTTATATATATATATATATATATATATATATATATATTAGGAAAGTGATTCCTCAGAAATTACTTTCTTTAAGACACTGTGGATAGGGAAAAATAAAGCAGATATGGGTTATCGATTGCTTGGTCGGTTGATTTGGAATATCGGCATATGGAGGTTATTTATTGCCGAAATCTAAATATTTTGAAAACAATCTTATGGCTTTTACTACAGATAAAATGTATTGTGTTATTGATTGTTTTACTCCTAAATGTATCGTCGGTAATTCTATTGTAAAATGTATTGTTGGTCATTTTACTATTAAAAATTTTGTTGGGAATATGCAATTTTGTTAAATTCTTCATATAAAACTGTATTGTTCATAGTTTTTATTATACAATTATATTTTTATACTTTCATAGTGTTTTGTTTGATGGGTTAACTATTTTCCCATAGCGGATACTCTAACAGGTGCTACCAATCCGGGTCAGAGTGGAATTGAGAATAACAGCAATTAAGAGGTGGTTCAGCACTCCTGAAAGCTCCGATCTTCTAATCAGAGACCTTGGTGCCGGATGTAGTCTATCGTCATACACAGGATTAGTGGGCTTCCGTCGAGGGACTGGGATGTGTACTTGGTGGTGGTCGTTAGCATATCGGCAGTCGACCTGGCAAGACGGAAGCCATACTCTCTGTCTGGGGATAAAGCTGAAGACAACAGTCCGAACAGTGTAAATTATTTAAATTACTATACACGTATTCAAGTTTAAAAATCCGTCAATATTTTCGTTTTAAATTTGTAGAACTCAATAAAATAATTCGTGTAGATGCATACGTAATAATATGGAAAAGAGGAGATGAAAATTCTAATTAAAGGTCGAGGATAATAGATTAAGCAGGTGCAAAAATTGGAATACCTGAGGGAAAATGGAAAGTGTGACACTGAGATCAGAAGGTGTATTGGGATGTCCAAAGAAACCATTCCAAAAGACAAGTACTGAGAAAAAGGAAGATTTCGTTGGAAACAAAGATAAGGCTAATGAATGTTACGTGATATCTGTCCTCCAATATGAGAGCGAATACTGGACAATATTCTCAAAGATGAAGGAAAAACTCGAAGCAAGAGAAATATGGTTCTACAGAAGGATGCTGAGGATGCCGTGGACTGAACATGTGAGCAACGACCAGGTTTTAGAGAGGATGGAGACCAAAAGAAAATTTATGCTTAACGTCAGGAAGAGTCAGTTGAACTTTCTGGGACACATTATGAGGAAGGAAGCTTGGAAAATCTGATACTCACAGGACGGATAGATGGAATAAAACGGCGTGGCATACTTGATGGGCTTAATCAAATGGATGGTATAGTATGGTCTGGGAGAAATAACAAAACAAAATAGGTTAAGAACTACAAGAGAAAGGAAGATGTGAAGGGCCATGATCACCTACGTTCTGATAGGACACGGCACAAAAGAATTATTGAAAAGTGGAGGCGGCTGGCATTCTAACTTATGGTTAAAAGTGTGTATTAAGCTTTATATGATTAACACCAAACAACGAATTTTCTCGAGTAGACGGAGTGGTTTGGGTGCACAGATACATATTAAATGGCGGCCCTGATTGACAGTGAATTTTCAATTGACTATGATGAAAGGCTAAACAGATTTTGACATCAAATGTGATAAGAGAGGACAATATTTGCAGTTGATGATATCAGTTGTCGAATGGAGAGAAAAAAAAATGAAAGGAAAACTTGGTTTCAAGGAAACTGTGCAGTAAATGACTAATGAAAGAAGTGACGTGGGGTGGGGGAAAGACAGGTCGGGTTCGGGGTAGCGATATCAGTATATGGCAGAAGGAAAGAAATTGAAAACTTTAAGCTGGAGGAACAAAGGGTAAAGATTGATGTCGGAAAGAAGAACGACTGACTAAATGAATGAGGGGAAAGCTGAAGTAGATTGAAGAAATGTGGGTTAGAAAGAGAATGAGATGAGAAGGAAGAAAATTATGAAGAAGAAAGGGCCCTTGAGAATGAAGGAAAGAAACAAAAAAAGAACATTAAAAAAAGAAGAAGAAAGCAAAAGCAAAGATCGTTGTAAACAAAGAAAGAGAAAAAGATAGATATGGGGAGATAGAAAGAGAGTTAAAGAGAGCGGAGTGATATATATATATTAACATGCCCTGTGGACATAGAAGAATCCGAAGGAGTATCCTTTACATATAATGGTAGGATAACTCTCTAAGAGAGCTCTAAACATATATGCATATAAATACATATAGAGCAAATATAAGAAAAATTAAGACAGACGCGTTATTTCATGGTAATTCGGAAGTATGGCCTATTTCAGGCGAGCCATCTTCAGCTTCCGTCTTTATCCGTCTTATCCTTCGTTGAATAAAGACGGAAGCTGAAGATGGCTCGCCTGAAATAGGCCTATACTTCCGAATTACCATGAAATAACCCGTCTGTCTTAATTTTTCTTATATATATATATATATATATATATATATATAAACCCAACTACCTACTCAGTAAAGTGCTTCATGGGACACCTGTAGGTAGTGTAATGGTTAGGAAGCTTTTCTCGCTAGAATCATTACAATTGAATAGTGAATTTGATCCTCACTGGGCGTCCCATACTTTTGGTCTTGTGTCACATCTAATCTGCGCTTAGAAGATCACCAGTGAAGTGCTTAACACCCAGATTATCTGGACAGAGCAAATAACGCTTCACAACATCAACGATTAAGAAAATGAGACGGTGTGTCTAGACATGGCGTAATGGATTGCAGGCTTGTCTCGGTATAACAGTTATGCCTGAGTAGCGAGTTCGTTCCTAACTAGGGGCAGCATATTTTGTTCCTGTGCCCGATCTTACAAAAAGACTGGTGTGTGTGTGTGAGACAGAGAGCGAAAAAGAGCAGTGTGAGAGTTAAAATTGTGGGATATGAAGATATATATGTACATATATATATAGGAAAAACTACTAAAAAGTTGTAAGTTAAAAATGTATTTTTTGACAGTATTTATTTATTTCTATTATTGCATATATATATTTGATATTTCAGACCGGGCTCGGCCTTTCATCAGAAACAAATGATTTTAAAATTTAAACTAGAAGCGTCCGTTGCGAGAGCGTTCGTCACGTGATGTAGAAAGCAATAGAGTTTGAATATTTTTAAACATAAATCTAACTGTAATAATATTTTTAAATGTTGTTTTAAAGAAAAAAGTTTTTAAGTGTATCTAAAAAATGTTTAACTATTGAAATATTTATAAAGATTCAAAATACCTGAGTCCCTATTTAACCCTAGCCTATATGTTTTTATTTTTAATCATTTCACCCCGAGCAAGGCGGAAACGCCACTGATGTGCAGGGGGCTACATAAATGTAAAAAGATTAATTAGAAAAGAGTGAGGAGTACAACCTAGTTAGAAAGGAACAATAGAAAGCTGAGATACCAGGTGCGATGACTGATACATAGGTGGAGAGAAAGGGAAGGTTATACAGGGGTGGGGAGAGAGCTAGAGTCCAGTGGTTAGTAGATGAGTATTGACTTTGCATTTAAATTTCTGGAGGTTGTAGCCGTCAGGAAAGCAAGAATACAGGAACGAGTTCCACAAGCGGGAAGTGCGAGAGAAGAAGCGGCAGGAGTAGAATTGTCGTCTGCATTTGGCTAACCTGACTGTGAATGGGTGGGACCCAGTTGCCAATCTGGTTGCACGAGTAAACACCTGTTGAGGAGGCATCAGTGACTTAAGCTCGTCTGAGCAGAAGCCATGAAAGTATTTATAGAAGAGACAAAGGGAGGCCACATTACGACGATGGGGAAGTGGCTGCAGTCGAGCCGCCAGTTCAGTACCTATCACATTACAGACTCTCCTTTGGAGCCTGTCAAGAACACTGAGGAGAACGGCAGGGGAACTTGACCATAAATGGCAGCAGTACTCCATGCATGGACGGATGGTTGACTTGTATATATGCAGGATGGATTCAGGTAGAAAAAACATCCTGGATCGACATAGTGACCCAACCTTCAAAATCCAGTATTTTTCTTTCTTTCTGTGTGAGTATAAAGACAGTATACATGGATTGTCATTATACATAGGTAGAGAGATTATCATTATACATAGGGAGAGAGAAAGACAATAAAAGAAAGATAAAATACTTAGAGAAAGAGAGAGAGAGAGAGAGAGAGAGAGAGAGAAAAGAAAAGGTGAAACCAAGAGAGCGAGAGATAAAGAGGACGTGAAATGGTAAAAGAGAGAGAATAGGAGGAATATAAACAAAGCAAGAGCGAGGTACGGAAGGTAAAATAAAAGGAAAAAATTGGAAATGTAAATAAAGAGAGGGAGAACAGTGACAAGTAGAGAGAGAGAAAGAAAAAACATGAACAACGATAGAGGAAAGAGGGAAGAAAAATCACAGAGAGACAATGAATGGAAGGGTAGGGAATAGAAGAGGAAGAGAGAGAGAGAGAGAGAGAGAGAGAGAGAGAAAGAAAGAAAGAGAGAATGAGAGAGATAAGGTAAAAGTAGAAGGATTAAGAGAAAAAAGGTTAGACGAAAATCGACAGTGAAGAAGAGGCGAAGATAAAAGGATACAGAGAGGAAAAACGAATATAGTGAGAAAGACATTCGATGAGGGACAAAGAAAGTGAACAGATGAAACTAAAAGAGAGGAAGGAAAGACAACCTCCCACCACCACCACCAAAAAAAAAAAAAAAAAAAAAAAAAAAAAAAAAAGAGAAAAATTTTCAAAGGAAGACAGGGAAAAGGAAAACAGGATGACTCACAAAATAGAAACAAGTCTAAATAAGAGAAAATTAAAAAAGAAAAAAACAAAAAACAAACGAACTAAAAAAAAAAAAAATAAATAAATAAACAAAACATAAAAGCTGCCGACGCAATTGTTAATAAAGAATTAAAAAAAAGAGCCTGTGAAACGCCAAGATGAAAGAGACTTTGGAATTGGCGCCAATATAACGGTCGGTAGCAGAAGCGAGTTTTGAGTTGAGCGCAATAGAATTATTTCAAGAAAAAGAAATTAGGAAACGCTCATTAAGAAGAATTATATAGAGCACAGAGAATCACGATTCAACTCTTAACTTTCTTTTCAATTAATATATATATATATATATATATATATATATATATATATATATAAGGAAGCGGATTGTCATACGATCATAGAAAATTTTAATTTTTATATATATATATATATATATATATATATATATATATATTAATCGTATCACCCCGAGGAAGGCAGTAACGTCACTGATATGCAGGAGGCTACATAAGAGAAAAAGATTAAGTAGAAGAGAGTGAAGAGAAAGACGAACCAGTTAGAAAGGAGCAAGAGAAGGATGGGAATACAGGTGTGATGACAATTGCAAAGGTGGAGAGAAAGGAAAGGATATACGGGTAGTGAAAGAACTAGAGTCACGTGGCTAAGAGATGAGTATTGACATTGCATTTAAATTCCTGGAGGTTGTAGCCGTCAGGAAAGCAAGAATATGGAAGCGAGTTCCACAAGCGGGAAGTGCGAGAGAAGAAGATGAAGGAGTAGAATTGTCGTCTGCATTTGGTTAATCTAACTGTGAATGGGTGGGACCCAGTTGCCATTCTGGTTTCACAAGTAAACACCTGTTATACTTGTGAATAAGGAACGAAGAAAAAATTGACAACGTTCAAAACATTAATTTAAAACAGTGCCCAATATAAAAATAGAGCTCTGAATATGAATTATAAATTATAGTTTAGAACATGTACAAACTATCATCTACTACAAGTGTAAAATGTCTCAACGGGTAGAGTCACTACACTACCCGATGAGACATTGTCCTTTCAATGTCGAAATAAAATGTACACTTTGTAGTAGATGATAATTTGTACATGTTCTAAAGTATAATTTATTATATATATATATATATATATATATATATATATATATATATATATATATATTAAAAAAGGATTAATTCAAAGATGCTGAATGGCCATTTCGATATGAAGTCCCACGGGGGATAACACATCACCTCAGTAACCGAAAAATCCTTTCAGAAACTGGAGAAAAATTAGTCTACTTTTCCTTTTTAAATAGATTTGCAAGGAATTAAAAAAGAAAATAAAATAAAAGGAAAAATAAAGGAAAAGAAAAAGAAAAAGATAAATAAAATAATATAAAATAATATAATAAAATAATATATATATATAAATAGGCAGCATATCTTCATTCAAACATGTTTCATTGAATAATATACTTATATTATGTCTATTTATTTTTATAATAATCCTTTCTAGTTCTCTAATCAGGTTTTAACAAAGAACAGAATGTGCGACACTGAGATCCGAAGTTGTATTGGGATGGCCAAGGATGCATTCCAAAAGCTAAGCAAAGTATTAAGAGACAGGAAAATTTCGTTGGTAGCAAAGAAAAGAATACTGAACTGTTATGTGTGTCATTCTGTATGGCAGCAAATTTCTGGACAATCTCATCAAAG
Source organism: Ascarosepion bandense (assembly GCA_037127315.1). Classification (NCBI taxonomy): domain Eukaryota; kingdom Metazoa; phylum Mollusca; class Cephalopoda; order Sepiida; family Sepiidae; genus Ascarosepion; species Ascarosepion bandense. The sequence continues at coordinate 43,869 of JBBBDQ010001330.1, read as the reverse complement.
ATGAAGGAAAGAATTGAAGCAACCGAAATGTGTGTCTACAAAAGGTTACCGAGGATACCTTGGACATTTGAGCAGCAACATGGCTTTGGAGAGGATGGAAACGGAAAGAAAACTTATACCTAACATCAGGAACTAAAATTTCTTGGACACGTAATGAGGAAAGAGTGCTTGGAGAATCTGATACTCACAGGACAGATAGAGGGAAAGAGAGACAGGGGAAAGCAACGCGTAATATACTTGATGGGCTTAAGCAAACGAATGGCATAACAGTGTTTGGGAGAAATAACAAGAGAAAATATATTAAGAACTGCAAGGTGTAGGAAGATGTGGAGGATCACGATTGCCTACAATCTGAAGGAACTCGGCTCATAGATGAAGAAGAACCAGTTTCTTGATGTTAAGATTTAATTTCTTCATATCAAAACCAACCAGCATTCAACAAAATTTATTAGGAATGCAACAGCTACGCGTTGACGTGCATTTAACAAATATTTTCTGACATTTTACATATCTACCAATTTCTAGTTAGCTCCCTTGTATAGTTTTGTAAAAAAAAAAAAAAAAAAAAAAAAAAAAGAAAAAACTCCAGAGCTACAATAATATAATTTTTAAATAATTATAACATTGGTGATCACGCGTGTTTTTTCAAAATTACCATCACAGCGATCGCAGATGCAATAAATTTGTCTTTGTAATTCACTCATACAGATAAAGATTTAATTTGTCTTTGTAATTCACTCATACAGATAAAGATTTAATTTGTCTTTGTAATTCACTCATACAGATAAAGATTTAATTTGTCTTTGTAATTCACTCATACAGATAAAGATTTAATTTGTCTTTGTAATTCACTCATACAGATAAAGATTTAATTTGTCTTTGTAATTCACTCATACAGATAAAGATTTAATTTGTCTTTGTAATTCACTCATACAGATAAAGATTTAATTTGTCTTTGTAATTCACTCATACAGATAAAGATTTAATTTGTCTTTGTAATTCACTCATACAGATAAAGATTTAATTTGTCTTTGTAATTCACTCATACAGATAAAGATTTAATTTGTCTTTGTAATTCACTCATACAGATAAAGATTTAATTTGTCTTTGTAATTCACTCATACAGATAAAGATTTAATTTGTCTTTGTAATTCACTCATACAGATAAAGATTTAATTTGTCTTTGTAATTCACTCATACAGATAAAGATTTAATTTGTCTTTGTAATTCACTCATACAGATAAAGATTTAATTTGTCTTTGTAATTCACTCATACAGATAAAGATTTAATTTGTCTTTGTAATTCACTCATACAGATAAAGATTTAATTTGTCTTTGTAATTCACTCATACAGATAAAGATTTAATTTGTCTTTGTAATTCACTCATACAGATAAAGATTTAATTTGTCTTTGTAATTCACTCATACAGATAAAGATTTAATTTGTCTTTGTAATTCACTCATACAGATAAAGATTTAATTTGTCTTTGTAATTCACTCATACAGATAAAGATTTAATTTGTCTTTGTAATTCACTCATACAGATAAAGATTTAACATGCAGCGCTGTTAGATATTAAAATTAGCGTAATCGGATGATATTCCTAATTTTTACGCTCTCACACCCTGATTGAGCACTCTGGAAGAATCGTAGACTTTGAAAAACAGTAGCTACTCTGGCATCTACGCATTGTTTATTCAGCAATGAATTAGAACACACTCAGCTATTGGGCGTATATAATGATAATATACACGCTAAAACGTCTGCCTCCTTCTACCGAGCGCCCGTAGCTCTGAGGTAGAATCGCCGACTGACGCCAATTCGGTCGGGATTCCATCCTAAGTAAAAGGCGATCGGCTGTCTAACCGTACTGATGAGCTGTGATACAGCGAAACAGATCTATCTGCGGATGACTAAATATATATATATATATATATATATATATATATATATATATATATATATATTAATACAGGTTTCATTGAATAATATAGACAAGTTCTGTCTATTTTTTGTGTAAGATCCTTTCGTATGATCTGATTAGCTTGATAGTGTTGTGTGTTGTCATGCGATTTTTTGTCGTCTTTCAATGACAACACTATCAAGCTAATCAGATCATACGAACGGATCTTACACAAAATAAATAGACAGAACTTGTCTATATTATTCAATGAAACCTGTATTAATGAAAAAATGCTGCCAAAATACACACACACAATATATATATATATATAAAAAAAAAATATATATATATATAACATAGTGATGATCCACGTATACTGTCTTAATATGTATAGGAAAGAATATTAATAAAAAGTTTTGAATTTAAAAATGTAATTTTTTTGGACAGTATTTGTTTATTTTTATTATTGTATTTTATATTTCAGACCGCCCTCGGTCCTTCATCAGAAACGAGTGATTTTTAAATTTGAATTAGAAAGGTATTTCACGATAGCGTCCGAATATTTTTTTTGTTTACATCACGTGGTGTATTTGTTCACAACATGCGGCACGTCCGTAGAGAAAGTCTGTTTTTTTTAAAAATACAATAATAAAAATAAACAAATACTGTCCAAAAAAATTACATTTTTAAATTCAAAACTTTTTATTAATATTCTTTCCTATATATATATATATATATATATATATATATATATATATATATATATATATATATATACTAAAATAAAGCCAACTACCTACTCAATAAAGTGCTTAACGGGATACCTCTAGGTAGTGTAATGATTAGGAAGCTTTTCTCGCTGGAATCATTACAATTGAGTAGTAAATTTGATCCTCACTGGGCGTCCCATACTTTTGGTCTTGTGTCACATCTAATCTGCGCTTAGAAAATCACCAGTAAAGTGCTTAACACCCAGATTATCTGGACAGAGCAAATGACGTTTCACAACATCAACGATTAAGAAAATGACAGAGCGCGCTTTGATATGGCGTAATGGATAACAGGCTCGTCTCGGTATCACGGTTATGTCTGAAAAGCGAGTTCGATCCTGACTAAGGGCAGTATATTTTACTCTGAAAAAATATAAAAACTAAACAAAACGACAGTCTGTGTCGTTAATCCTGTTTCGCGATTTTCGGACGAGAACGCAACTGAAAAATGTGACAGTTTAGCATACCTTATTCCACTTCGCTTCGTCAAAAACGCCCGTAAGCGGCGCCTTTTAAGTATATAAAAAGGCTTTCCTGCTCTTGCTTCCAGATGTAGTTGAACGTCGATAAAGAACGGTAACGCCAGGTTGCGTTTGCTTCTTTGGTCCACAAATTATTGAACACACACGCACGCTTGTTTTTACGCTCAAACACACACCCACACCCACACCCACAAACCAACACATTCTTATATCCAATTTTAATGTCTTTTCCAATGATTTCAATTGTGTACACAAGTAATTTCTTTTCTTAATTACGTGTTTAAATTGCTGTTTGTTTTATATCTCAAGTGTTTTGTACCTTAATTTTATCCAGACTCACATGAATCCGCCAAATATGGTTTGCAGGACAAATGTAATATATTTATTAAAAACGTTCACACCTCTCAGCCAACAAGGAGAATCCCGCAACACAAGGAATTGCGATTATGTTTTTTATTCAATTTTCTTTGTGTTCGTTTAAGTGATTGTTTCTGGACACAAAATATGTAAAAACTGCCCGAATGTTCTATATATCCGAGCGCTTTCAGCTATTCTGTTAAGCATTTTCAAGTGAACTAGCAGTATAGCCCGGCGTTGCTCGGGTGTAATGAAAGCTTTAAAACTAATCCATGGTCCTGGAGCTCAGACTCTTTGGACGTTGGAACGAAAGACTGAAAAGCAATAGTTGTTTCCAGTTAAAGCAAAACCGTAGACTGAAAGAAAAATGAATGGATGTAAGTCAAATTTTGATTTCCTGGTATCGATATCAAATAAGTATTTTTCGTCGTAAACTGAATTTTGAAGGCTAAATAATTCCTCTGAGTAAATGGTACCATAGCTGAGACTAAGAACTACAATTATACCTACTTAGAGCCAAACCCGAAGCAAAAACTAAAATCAAAGGGCTGAAAAAATACAGCCATACAGGCAGATAAAGACACACACACAAACATCTTGCCTTTTATATATATATGTTATCGATTTTCTGCACTATTGTAAGAACTGCAACCTTGAAACTTCTGAATATCATTTCTAATGTCTTTGTCTATGAGTGTATCAAATTTGATTAAAATCGGACCACTCCTTCAATAACCCGATTTTTTCGATTTTCGATTATCAATATTTATCGGGGGTACCTGGACACAAAACCTAGCTAAGAACACTCGCAGGCGCTTATAGTACAACTGTGTAAATTTTCAAGAAAATCGGTTCAGCCGTTTCGGAGCCTACAGGTTACGGACACACACACACGCACACACACACACACACACACACACACACACAAAATTCCATTTATAAATAAGTTTAGATATGTAGATTTTTATATTTGGGTATCTTTAGTGATGGGAATGTTTCTTTATTTCCAAACACGATCAGGTCCGCTTATGACCAGAAAAGAAAACACTTATATGAAAACAAGAAAATTTTAATAAAAAAAAGCTTAATCGCAGTACTTTGACATTCAGTTTTAAGGAAACATATCCAAAAGATGTGGTGCAGTATACATCGGCTAGGAAGGAGAAACCGGAGAGCCAAGTTCGAATTCCAGTTGAATTCATTGATTTCACTTACGCCCAAATACCCTTGTGAAATGTATTAATCTGTCACTTCTCTCTCCAGCTATGGGATAAATAGCAGAACAGATTGGGTTCTATAGTCTTGGTTGGCAACGAGTTTACCGCAGAAAATAATAGCAATCTACTTCGGGAAAATCTTCTGCCTAGTCAGTCATTTCTCATGATCGCCCAAGCATATATCATGTATAGCACTTAACTGACTGATATAAAAGATTGATAGCTGCCTAAATACACAATATATTGTATTCTCTCTCTCTCTCTCTCTCTCTATATATATATATATATATATATATATATATATTACTTCAAATGTTATTATAGTTGATATTCCGTGTTTGAAATAAACGTCCCAAATTTATTTGTCTACATAAACAGTGAATATTATTTCTATCGGCGTTCAATAGGTTTATGGATTGAATCAAGTGTTTCTTTACGGTTTATCAACATTGTAAAAGTTATTTTAAATATTTTGGAAGATAATGATTTACTGATACGAGTCCATCAATCAGCCCATACCTGGGTAAGAAGAGATGGGTTCATATCCTTTCCTACGATATTTGTGCATAAGTAAATATGACGAACCCGATCGGAATTGGAACACGGCTTCCTAATTTTCAATTCTGATCCGTTATTCAAATGAAATATATAATCTACGAGTAATAAGCACCTGGTATTTCTAAGCTGTTACTCCTTTAGGTAAATGACCTAACTCGATGTTGCTTAACTTCAAGGATTGTTCGAGAACCAATGTTTATTTGGGATATAACATATACATATTCGAGAAATTTCTGTGTGGAACGCATGTTCTTTATTAAGAAACCAGCGTTATATCCAGTGTGCTTTACCATTCCGTCATGGAGAGCAGCGCAGCAAACTTGGTTTTATTTAAAATATAATAATAATTATTATTTTATCATTTTTATCATATAATACTGTTGGAAGTAATTCTTTTGAATTAATTGCTTGCAATATATATATATATATATATATATATATATATATATATATATATATATATATAGTACTGCGCAAAGGTAAGTGAACCCATTAGAAAATATTTTTAAAAAATTCTCATTTTTCAATAAATCTTAATTCAACTAAAATTTAAATGCAATGTCAATACTCATCTACTAACCACTTGACTCTAGCCCTTCCCCCACCCCGTATATCCTTTCCTTTCTCTCCCCCCTTGCAACTGTCATCACACCTGTATTTTCATCTTTCTATTGCTTCTTTCTAATTGGTTTGTAATCCTCTTCTCCCTCCTCTAATTAATTTTCTTTCAGTTATGTAGCCCCCCGCACATTAGTGGCATTTACGCCTTGCTCGGGGTGAAATGATTAAAAAAAAATATATATTCATTAAGAAAAGAAAAATTTTTTTAATGAATTGCAACGACTTTCAAAATTTTTTATCAAGTTGAAATAAAAATATTATTTAAAAATTAAGATGTTGTTCACATATTTTGTCCATGATATACTCAACATCCTTCTGTAGAACCACAATTCTTCTTCTTCTATATGCCCTGTCCCTTCAGGACGTAGGCGATCATGGCTTTTCACGTTTCTTTATCCCTGGTGGCTTTGAACAAGCCTTCTCCTGTTACAACATGCAATCCTCGTTCCGTCATCCACCTGATTAGGTCCTTCAAATATGTTATCCGTTGCTTTCCCCTGTCTCTCCTTCACTCCAACTGGCCTGTTAGTATCAGATTCTCCAAGCCCTCCTTCCTTATTGGGTGTCCCAGGAACTTCAGCTGTCTCTTTCTGATGCTCAGTATTAATTTCCTTTTTGTTTCCATCATTTGCAAGACCTCATCATTTCTCACATGCTCGATCCATGATATTCACAGCATCCTAGATGTTTAAATATCAGCACTTACTGTTGGCATCATCAATTTGCGACTCACAGTCTAGGTTAATATCTTATGTTGTTAAGATTTTGACTGCCAAACCCTTAGCTATGCAAATTGGGGCAGTCATTTGCGTATCGCTAGAAATATGCCTTCTGTCTTTGTTCTCTTTACTTACTATTTGAAATCGATTCCTATTTTGTGTCACAAGTAATTAAAAGAATGCCAATTGAAAATAAAAAATCTATAAAAAAATAAAATTGAAATTTTACTGTGTTCTTTCTGGCCACGTAAAACCAACATGAGGGCCTGCAGGTTAGGGGTTTTGTCCAACCCTGATTTAGACAAATCCCGCAAGGTAACTAAAACGTGATTAATTTTTACATCTCGTGTTATGGAAATTTATGATTTAAAAGATTGTAACTGGGGATCTGAAGATAGCTCAAGTCATCCAGTCCGGCAGCGAGACCACTTATTGGGACTTTGTGAGGAGCATGGAACCACCTCTTAATTGCTGTTATTCCCAAAGTCCACCCTGACCCGGAGTGGTAGCACCTGTTAGGGTCCCAGCTAAATGGGGGTCAAAACACTATGACAGTATAAAAATACACTTCTATGGAAAATATACATTTTTAAAAGAAAAATATTACCAACAATACATATTTTGAAGGCAAAAAAATATTATCAGCAATACATTTTTGAATTCAAAATTGGAAGGCATCTTCAGTTTTCTAAAAAAAAAAAAAATAATAAAATGTTTTTTCATCAAAATTTGATTAAACCTTCTCACTATAACAGAAGAAACCGATAAAATGCAACCACAACTTCTACTCCAACAGTTTCTTTCCTCGCACTTCCCGACTGTGGAATTCCCTTCCACACGATTGCTTCCCGGACGGCTACAATCTCCAGGAGTTTAAATGTAAGGTCCATAGACACATCCTAACACACTAACCTGCACTCATTCTATCAAACACTCTTCCCATCTGCCCAACCCTCATCCTCGGTAACCTTACTCATCTGTCACCTTCCTCCTGACATTCACTATGTCTAACCACTCCTTCTCTTTACCTTCAACTATGTAGCCCCATGCGCAATAGTGGCAGTGGAATGCCTTGCTTGGGGTGAGATGATTAAAAAAAACACTCTTCCCACCTGCCCAAACCTCATCCTCGGTTTCCTTACTTATCTGTCAACTTCCTCCTGACATTTCCTATGTCTAAACACTCCTTCTCTTTACCTTCAACTATGTAGCCCCATGCGCAATAGTGGCAGTGGAATGCCTTGCTTGGGGTGAGATGATTAAAAAAAACACTCTTCCCATCTGCCCAACCCTCATCCTCTGTATCCTTACTCATCTGTCACCTTCCTCCTGACATTCCCTATGTCTAACCACTCCTTCACTTTACCTTCCCCTATGTAGCCCCATGCGCAATAGTGGCAGTGGAATGCCTTGTTTGGGGTGAAATGATTATAAAAATAAATATATATACTATTTCCACGACTTCACTTCAAGACTTGTATATATTTATTTCTTACTAATAGTATTCATGGATTTTCTAGCCCGTGTTCAAGTTTGAATATTACGTTTAATATAACCTACTTTTCTATCTCCATATCTGTTGTGTTGTTCATTATTTTGTGTGGTTCCTCACCCGGAATCCACAACAATAATAATAAAAAAATGTTATTTAGTGATACGGCTTCAGTCTCTTTCTAACGGCCGCAATGTTGCTTCTCTATACCTTTTCTTTCATACTTTTATCCTTTTCATGGTAATGATTTTGTGATAGAAGTTTTATTCATAATATTCCCTAACGTTTTTGCATATACCCCTTTGTGCAAATTAATTGAAACAATTGCTTTATTTTCCTTTCTTTCAACATACGGCCAGTTTTAGACCCACTGTAGTAACAGAGTGTAACTGATTTTTCCTCAGATTAGGTCACTTGCATTGATGGGCAGCAATAGGAATGTATTTTCGGTGTGTATGATGAAATTTGTTTGGTCTTGAAAAAGATTGCAACATCGGTGATTGCATGATTTTCTATCACGCCCAGGCATTATTGTCTCGACTGTCGATTAGTTGTCCTACGGCCATTTTCTGCGATCGACGTTACACCAAGAAAGCGTACAAAAATGAGATGGCGGATATTGTTGGTGTCAGCCTTTCAACTGTCAGTCGTGTCATCAAGGCGAAAAAACAAACTGGATCCTTCAGTCCAAAACGTAAAGAAAAATGTGGCCGGAAGAGTAAAATAGTGTGAAGAGACGATGTGTCGGTGCTCAGAGAAACTGTGAAAGATCCTAGGAAGACAATATTCGTCTTGTCTCAGTCAATTTGCACAAAGGTGTCAGTGATTATAACGAACCCAACTGGAGTTGAATCTCGACTCTTCGAGTAATAATTCTGAGCCATAATCTATTGCACCACTCACATATTAAAGCTTACAGTACCTGATATTCCCAAGTGGTCATCCATTTAGATACTGACCAGATAGTTTAACTGCTATGATTGTACAAGAACAGATATTTCAACTTATGCGTTAATACGATCGGAGAAAGTATGAATCCAGAACTTGTACCCCCACCAGCTATGGGTTAATTAGTAAAACTTGTAACAGTAAATCCTTATTCAGTCAGTCAGTTAAGTGCCATACATGATACACGCTTTATGCGATCATGTCTCGACTGGGCAGAAGATTATCCCGCAGTAGGTTGCCATTCCATTCTGCGGTAGATAGGTTGCTAGCCAAAGCTATAGAACCCAATCTCTTCTGCCATTTACCTCATAGCTGAAGGGAGAAGAGATAGATCATATTACATTATTATATTAAGTATTAGTAGGGGATCAGTTTATTACTTCATAACAATAGAAAACCGATCCCCCACTTTATGCCCAGTACAAATTTTAATTATGTTTCCAACCATTATATTCAGTCAGTCAGTTAAGTACCATACATCATACACGCTTTGGGCGATCATGTCTTGTAAGAGACATGACTGACTGGGTAGAAGATTATCCCGCAGTAGGTTGCCATTGCTTTTTGCGGAAGACTGATTGCCAGTCAAAGCTACAGAACCCAATCTGTCCTATTATTTAACCCATAACTGGAGGGAAGAGACGGATTAATACCTTTCCCAAGGGTATTTGTGCGTAAGTGAATGCAAGGAATTCAACTGGAATTCGAACTCGGCACCTCGATTTGTCGTTCCGAGTCGATATCCAATGCACCACAACGCACATCCTCTGATCTTACGTTGCATAAAACCGCCAATTTCTATACCGAATCCCTGGAGAGCGCCAAGTAAAACGGTAACAACCCCAGCTCCCCCTTTTCCACCGTTCGATATTTGCCTTTTTCGCGACTCCCGCAAACAGTACTTTGTCCGTTTCTTTTTCATATTCAACTGGTCAGTTGGGAAATCAGTCCGTTGTAAGACGATTTTTCCTTTCTCTGTCAAACAACGACAAAAGCCTCGAAACGACTCCTTTCATCTTGTGCAGTGAGAAAAGAAGACAGCGGCGATAATTAATAATATTCTGAATAACAACATCTATCCTATGATAAAGAAATAAATGCACTTTTACTTTATCGGTTACGCAGCCTAACCTCTTCTATTTAGTTTAGTCTCCTGGTCCCCCTATATATGAATTTACTTGAGCCACAAGATTAGCAACTAGATCCCGCCCTTTTACTGTGAAACCAATAAAATGTAAACGCAAATTCTACTCCAACAGATTCTTTTCTCGCACTTACCGCCTGTGGAATTCCCTTCCGTTTACTTGCTTCCCCGACTGCTACAATCTCCAAGAATTTAAATGTAAAGTCATCATTTCATATCTAACCGACTTGCATACTCTCTCTCTCATGCTACTTTCTCCGTCCATTCCACTCTCATCAGTATTCTCATCCTTCTCTTACTCACTGTTGTAGATCCTAGGAATGGGACCCGCACAAATAAATGAACAAAGACCAGTAATTGAGATAGAAAATAAGTGTATTAACATAAGGATACATACTTGAATGAAGATTAATAGTCCAGGAATGCGGGTTAGTGAAAAGTATAAGTACAAGTCTCTGGAAGTGAAGCCGTAGCAATATTGAGTATGTCCGCGTCGGAAGCTGATGAGTGAAGCACAGAGCAACTATGAACTATTATGTACTGACTGCTAATCTCTCTCTGGACTCTCGTATTCTCCGGTTAACTCTCGGTAAAAACACGGTATTCGGTTTTTATTTACTCTCCCACGCTCACTAGGGCAAAATGTGGCACAAGGGCTTCTAACGTGGGTTCTCCGGGCCATATAGCTCAGCCAAATATATCTGTCTAATTTTTGCCCAGTCGTAACTCTACCCCTCGGCGGAGCCACGACTAGGTTAATGCTCTCCGCCTGGAAGCAGAGAGATTGACAGTGTCAAACGAATTACCGCGAGAAAACGCGAAATTCTCCCGTCTCGCTTCTATAGCAGTAGTATATGTATACACTGGACGAGTCCGTCTTTATGAAAAAGGAGAACCCAACAACACCCACTTCCTGACACCCACTATAACCCATCACTCTTTCTCATAACCTTCCGTAACCCCCGGCGCACCAGTGGCAGTAAACTTTCTTGCTTGGAGCGATATGATTATTAAAAAAAAAGTTTAGGATTAGGTTTTCAGTCCCTACGAAAGTATTTTCTTTCACTTTCACTTCCTGTAGCCTCCTTGCGTCTTAGTGGCGTTATCCCCTTTCTAGGGTAGATGGATTAAAAATAAATAAATAAATAGAAATAAACTATGTATGCATATTTATTGCGACTATTCAAAACTTATAGTCGGAAATTTTTTCGATATTTGCTAAAGTGTACAGCTACACTTACTACACTTACGCACAAATACCCTTGGGAAAGGTATTAATCCGTCTCTTCCTTCCAGTAATTGGTTAAATAATAGGACAGATTGGGTGCTATAGCCTTGGCTGGCAACCAGTCTACTGCAGAAAGCAGTGGCAACCTACTGCAGGATAATTTTCTGCCTAGTCAGTCATATCTCTTTCGAGACATGATTGCCCAAAGCGTGTATCACGTATGGCATTTAACTGACTAACTGTACAGCTACATTCATCAGAAAGTGATGGCGATAAGCTTCCTTAGCAGTACGAAAATCCTTACCAGTGGCAGTAAACTGCATTGCTTGGGGCGATACGATTAAGGGAGAGAAGTAAGATAATAAAATAATTTAAAAAAAATTCAGGGGACGCATTGCTATTGCGTAATATAATGACGGTAACTGTAATATTAGCTGTTTCTTTATAAGGAAACATTTCGCACTCATTGACCAAACAGCCAGTACTACGGCTGGTTGAAATCCATAAAAGCTGTTAGATTATTAATTAGGACCTTGAATAAGTTTTCGCTGTTTTCCAACAGATGGCGTTCCCAAAATTTCGTGCATGTAATTTCAGACATTAACGCATTTATAAGCAAGCTAGAAATTCATTATATGCAATTTCGCCGAAGTGTAAACAACTTTTTTTTCATAGTGTTAAACATGTCGCATATTGTGCTAAAGAATGTCTATTTGCGGGGAATTTTACTGCACCGCTTTCTTCAAAAGAAATATGCACACAGAATTCTTGTTGAGACTTACGGCTATCATGCTCTGTTGGAAACAATATGTAGAGATTGGCTTAGATACTTCAAAAAATAATGATTTTGATGTTGAGAATAAAGAACTCTCTGGTGCAACGAAAAAGTTTGAAGACGAAGAATTGGAGGCATTGCTTCATAAAGACTCGTGTCAGGTGCAAGCTGAGCTTACAGAATCATTAGGAGTTAATCCCACAACAGTTTCAAAACGTTTCGAAGCATTAGAAATGATTAAAAAGCAAGGACATTGGGTGCCGTACGAGTTGAAATTGAGAGACATTTTTTCACGTGTAAATAGCTGCTTCAATGGCAGAAAAGGAAACTATTTTTCAATCGTATAGTGACCGGCGATGAAAAGTGGATACATTACGTTAACCCTAAGCGTGGAAGATCGTTGGGTAAGCCCGGCCGTGCCTCGACATCGGGGTTCGAAGTCTATGCTTTGCATTTAGTGAGATCAGCTGGGTGTAGTTTATTATGAGCTGCTCAAACTGACCAAAACCATCGCAGAAGATTGCTATCGACTACAATTGGTGTGTTTGAACCGAGCATTGAAGAAAGATCGACGGATATACGAGCAGAGCAACGACAAAGTTATTTTGCAGCATGACAACGCTAGGCCACATGTTGTAAAACGATTGAAAGCCTACTTGGAAACGCTTAAAAGGGTAGGTAATATCAAGCCAGATATTGCCCTGTCCAAGTATCACTTGTTCCGATTGAGCGCACATAGCCTGGCTAAGCAGCAGCACTTTCATTCTTATGGAGATTAAAAAAAATGGCTCGACTCGTGGTTAGCTTCAAAGAACGTGTGGTTTTTTCCGACGTGGAATTTAAATTCTCTTAGATGGAAAAAAGTAGTCGCTAGCGATTAATAATACTTTAAGTGACAAGCTTCTTATTAATTGTTGTAAATAAAACACTACTCTTCATGAACAATCAGCGAGAACATATTGAAGGTCCTTATAGTTTACAGGAAAATAAGTTTCTCAAATCGACTGTTAACACTCTTTCCAGTAGCAATGGAGGTTACTTTCATAACATTTGATGAAATAGTGTAGAAACTTAATATGAGGATTATGCCTTTATTTTGTCTTCTAATTGGAGTAGATAGATCTATCTATCGCCCGGTTCACACTCCACCCACGTCTATTGAACAGGTTAAGAGGCTCATCCCTTGTTTCCTGTTTAGGATGCGGTTTCCGGCTTGCTATTTTCCAATCTTCTCACTTTGTTTTGTTTCAATTGGAGTAGATAGATCTATCTATCGCCCGGTTCACACTCCACCCACGTCTATTGAACAGGTTAAGAGGCTCATCCCTTGTTTCCTGTTTAGTATGCGGTTTCCGGATTGCTATTTACCAATCTTCTCACTTTGTTTTGTTTCAATTGGAGTAGATAGATCTATCTATCGCCCGGTTCACACTCCACCCACGTCTATTGAACAGGTTAAGAGGCTCATCCCTTGTTCCCTGTTTAGGATGTGGTTTCCAGCTTTCTCTTTTCCAATCTTCTCACCTTGGTTTCTTTTTTTGTCAATTGGAGTAGATAGATCTATCTATTGCCTGGTTCACACTCCTCCCACGTCTATTGAACAGATTAAGAGGCTCATCCCTTGTTACCTGTTTAGGATGTGGTTTCCGGCTTTCTCTTTTCCAATCTACTCACCTTGGTTTCTTTTTTTTTCAATTGGAGGAGATAGATTGATCTATCGCCCGGTTCACACTCCACCCACGTCTATTGAACAGTTTAAGAGACTCATCCCTTGTTCCCTGTTTAGGATGTGGTTTCCGGCTTTCTTTTTGCCAATCTTCTCACTTTGTTTTTTTTTCAATTCGAGTAGATAGATTTATCTATCGCCCGTTTCACACTCCATCCACGTCTATTAAACAGGTTAAGAGGCTCATCACTTGTTCCCTGTTTAGGATGTAGTTTCCGGCTTTCTCTTTTCCAATCTTCTCACCTTGGTTTCTTTTTTTGTCAATTAGAGTAGATAGATTTATCCACCCATGTCTATTGAACAGGTTAAGAGGCTCATCCCTTGTTACCTGTTTAGGATGTGGCTCCGGCCTTCTCTTTTCCAATCTACTCACCTTGGTTTCTTTTTTTTTTCAATTGGAGTAGATAGATCTATCTATCGCCCGGTTGACACTCCACCTATGTCTATCGAACAGGTTAAGAGGCTCATCCCTTGTTCCCTGTTTAGCATGTGGTTTCCGGCTTTCTCTTTTCCAATCTTCTCACCTTGGTTTCTTTTTTTTTTCAATTGGAGTAGATAGATCTATCTATCGCCCGGTTCACACTCCATCCACGTCTATTGAACAGGTTAAGAGGCTCATCCCTTGTTCCCTGTTTAGCATGTGGTTTCCGGCTTTCTCTTTTCCAATCTTCTCACCTTGGTTTCTTTTTTTTTTATAACTGGAGTAGATAGATCTATCTATCGCCCGGTTCACACTCCACCCACCTCTATGTTTTAATTCATTGCTGATTGAACGATGCGTATATGTTAGAGTAACTACTGTTTTTCAAAGTCTACCATTCGTCCAGAGTGCTCAATCAGTGTGTGATATATATATATATTTAAAAAAATAATGTGTTTTATACTATTTTTAGTATTTATTGCTAGAGGCAAATAGAATGCTTCTTTTGTTATTATTACTCTGCAAAATTTTACAAGGCAAGGAAACAAAGATGAACTCTTCCGAATCATTCTAAATTTTCTTCATTCTTTCATTGATGAAACTGTAATATAGGTAATTAGTAAATGTATATAAATTCAATTGATGCACATGTTATTGTGCAGTATTAACAAAAGGACCATTCTATTTTCATTTGCAATTATTCACTTGGTAATAAATGCTAAAAAATAATATTTAATACATAATTTTTTTAAACACTGGAGTGGCATAATAATCGTCTATCTTCTTGCTTTCTTTCTTTTTGCTTCTAATTAGATGTGAAACAGATTCGAAATTATGAGGTATCCAGGAAATTCGAACTCATAACTCAGTCGTAAATGATCTAGCGAGAGAAGCTTGTTAACCATTACTCTACATCAAAGTGCCCAAAATTATTTTTCTAAGCGTAACTTAGATGTTGCATACGGCAGAAATTATGGGCCACCCGGTTAGGATCGTAGTCCTTTCTTTCTTTTATGTACGCATTCTTTTTCTCAATAAAACCAAATAGGGTCCTTAATACGCTACCGGTCATAGTTATTGGGCCACCCCAGTGTTTTAGAAAAATGATGTAATTATGCCCGGTGGTGTATATGTATAATTAAATTTGTTTTAAAATTAATATTGTTTACATTGCTACACGGAAATTTCTATGTTTCGAGATTTTTAACTCGTCATCATTGCCTAAAAAATCTCGAAACATAAAAAAAAATCTGGAATCAGAATCTGTAAATTATATGAATTTTAAATAAAAATCAAATTTAATTATATGATTATATTATGGTCTACAATATTTTTTGTATTGAGCACTTTTTAAAAAAGTAATAAAAGTAAATGCTGGAGAACTCGAAATTGTAAAACTATTGGTTCTCTTCACCTGAATATATATATATATATATATATATATATATATATATATATATATATATACGAAGAATTGTTTGGAGTGGTGAAGGCTTGTGTAGCTCAATCTACACTTTTTGGAACTGCTGATAACAAACAATCGGTGGAGAAGTTCGCCACAGATCGCATGAACAGAAGATTTCAGTTATTTAACCCATAACTGGAGGGAATCGACGGATTAATACCTTTCTCAAGGGTACCAGTGCGCAAGTGAATGCAGAGTCTTCGACTGAAATTGGAACTTGGCTCACTGATTTTCCTTTCCAAGCTGACACCCGCCGCACCACAACGCACATCCGTCCATAAACGCACCTGGTATTCCCAAGCGGTCACCCATCTAAGTATTGAGCGGGAACCGGTGTATTCAACTTGATATGACCGTTATATATATATATATATATATATATATATATATATATATATATTAATACACTGCTATTGTCATAGGACAATATGTATATTTAATGTATAATATTATACATGTGTGTTCCTTCATATATATATTTACTAGCAAGATAGCCCGGCGTTGCCTGTGTAACTCAGAACATTTTTTAATTAGATGGTTAATGCAGCGTGTTACGATTTCCGAGCGCTTGTAGTCGCCGCCTCACTTTAAAACCAAGTTATATATAAAAAAAAAAATAATGAGAAAAAATTGTTGCTTAAAAATTGTTCGATAATTCCATAAAAAAATCTATTTTCATTTGCTCTGCGTAAACGTGAGTTGATGCTTTGTGCGACATTGTAAACGACATTTCATTTGTTTTTGTTTCAAAATTACGGGGGAAAATATTTAGATTTTTTGTTGAGTAAATGAATTTCAGAAATTTTAGAAGAATATTTAAAAATGTAGACATTTAATTTTAGAGGAAAAAGTTACTTTAATGCCACACAAATTACAGACAGTTGATTTCCTGCATGAAATGTTTAGCAAAAAAAAAAAAAAAGCTTTATTTTTTTATAATTTTATTTTCTGAAGTATGAAATATTAAATCTGAAAAAAAAAAAGATTTAAATAATTAAATTAACTATCGGCACTTTAGTTTTTTGCATATTTTGTTTTTGTTTGAAAAAAATTTTAAAAATTTCTTGTTTTTTCAAAATTACGGTGAAAAATATTCACATTTTTTTGTTGACCAAATGAATTTTTAAAACGTCCGAATAAAAATAAAAAATAAAGGATCATTTTTTTAGTCGCGTATGACACATATAATTTGATTTCTCTGACGTAATCTAGCGGTAAATTTTCCTTTTAGGACCCGAAGGCTAATATCCCTTCAAATTTTTCCAAAATGGTCTTATTTCCGTGCAAATGTATATGCTGGACTCAAATCAACAATTAGATATTGAAGAAACCTACCTTTTTTGATGTTAACGACCAGAAAAATCGGATTTCTCGCTCTTTTTGTCAGCCATTACCGGCTTAGTGAGAGTCATTCGCTGCTGAAGGATTTTAGGCGTAGGAAAAAATTAGGCCTATTTACTTCCTTTACAGAAAAGTCTTTGCAAAAAATTGCTACGCAAATACACGCAAATAACTTTTCATACACACAAATAACTTTTTATACACGCAAATACACGCAAGTTTCATCTGAAATTAAGTACCGAAAAAATATCGCGTAGTAATTTCTGCAAAAAACATTTTTGTAAAGAAAATAAATAGGCCAAAATTACGCCTAAAATCGTTCAGCAGCGAATGACTTTCACTAAGCCGGTAATGGCTGACAAAAAGAGAGCGAAGGAGTCCGATATTTTTCTGGTTTTTAACATAAAAAAGGATAGGTTTCTTCAATATCTAATAGTTGATTTGAGTTCAGCATATACATTTGCACGGAAATAAGACTATTTTTGAAAAACTTAAAGAGATATTAGCCTTCGGGCCATAAAACGAAAATTTACCAATCTAGCAACCATCTTAATTCTTAGGTGTTTTACGGGGCAAATGTAAACAATCGGTTCCATTGGCCAAAACGTGCGAAAGGGAAAATTGCTGAACTTAAACACAAAACGTGTGTCTAGCTCGCTTCCTTGTAAATATGTGTCCCTAGAAAGTTTGAATGGCGTAGCTTAATAAATGTAGGCGTGCATAGTGAACAGTCACACATAGACTCACTGATTTCCTTTTATAAACATAGATTAATTCACACACACACACACACACACACACACACACACACACACACACACACACACATATATATATATATATATATATATATAATATTTTATTGCAAATTTAATTTTTTTTTTTAATCATTTCACCCCGAGCAAGGCAGAAACGCCACTGATGTGCAGTGGGTTACATAAATGTAAAAAGATTACTTAGAAAAGAGTGAGGCGTACAAACTAGTTAGAAAGGAACAATAGAAAGCAGGTGCGATGACAGATACATAGGTGGAGAGAAAGGGAAGGTATTACAGGGGTGGGGAGAGAGCTAGAGTCCAGTGGTTAGTAGATGAGTATTGACTTTGCATTTAAATTTCTGGAGGTTGTAGCCGTCAGGAAAGCAAGAATACGGGAGCGAGTTCCACGGGCGGGATGTGCGAGAGCTGCAAGAGTAGAATTGTCGTCTGCATTTGGCTAACCTGACTGTGAATGGGTGGGACCCAATTGCCAGTCTGGTTGCACGAGTAAACACCTGTTGAGGAGGCGTCAGTGACTTAAGCTCGTCTGAGCAGAAGCCATGAAAGTATTTATAGAACAGACAAAGAGAGGCCACATTTCGACGATGAGGAAGTGGCTGCAGTCGAGTCGCCAGATCAGTACCTATCACATTACAGACTCTCCTTTGGAGCTTGTCAAGGACACTGAGGAGAACGGCAGGGGCACCTGACCATAAATGGCAGCAGTACTCCATGCACGGACGGATGGTTGACTAGTATATATGCAGGATGGATTCAGGTGTAAAAAACATCCTGGATCGACATAGTGACCCAACCTTCTTAGCAGTAGATTTTGCTATGGATTCAATATAGTGGTTCCATTTGAGGTCTGAGGACAGGGTAAGTCCGAGGAGGCGTAGTGTATTACTCTCAGGGAGAATCACTTGGTCCATGCTTATGGGAGGCAGGAGAGTTTGCCTGTAATGGTTGACAGACAACAGATTTCTCAGCTTGATCCTCGAGATCAAATATCTATACGCATACATCCAACTAAGCATGGAATTCAATAAGAAAGGAAAACAATTTCCTCATTGTGAAAAGAAACCGCAGTGTTTGGTCCGGTGTGATTTACCGTTCAGCCACCAAAACAGAGTTTACTACGACACTATTTTTTTCTTTTAAAAAAAGCACACATCCTCATTGACATATTTTTTTTGAAAGTACATATTTTTTTTTTAATCATATCACCCCGAGCAAGGCGGTAACGCCACTGATGTGCAGGGGGCTACATAGGAGTGAAAAGATTGGAAAAGAGAAAACCGGAAACCGCATCTTAAACAGGAAACAAGGGATGAGCCTCTACACCTGTTCAATAGACGTGGGCGGAGTGTGAACCGGGCGATAGTTTAGTCTATCTACTCCAATTGAAAATAAAAAAGAAAAGAAGAGAGTGAAAAGATTGGAAAAGAGAAAACCGGAAACCGCATCCTAAACAGGAAACAAGGGATGAGCCTCTTCACCTGTTCAATAGACGTGGGTGGAGTGTGAACCGGGCGATAGTTTAGTCTATCTACTCCAACTGAAAATAAAAAAGAAAAAGAAAAGAGTGAAAAGATTGGAAAAGAGAAAACCGGAAACCGCATCCTAAACAGGAAACAAGGGATGATCCTCTTCACCTGTTCAATAGACGTGGGTGGAGTGTGAACCGGGCGATAGTTTAGTCTATCTACTCCAATTGAAAATAAAAAAGAAAAAGAAAAGAGTGAAAAGATTGGAAAAGAGAAAACCGGAAACCGCATCCTAAACAGGAAACAAGGGATGAGCCTCTTCACTACCTCATCTCAGAAATATAGACAAATGGCAACAAAGATGTGGAAAATACTACCAATAATGTAAATACTGTAAATACTACCTCATCTCAGAAATATAGACAAATGGCAACAAAGATGAGGAAAATACTACCAATAATGTAAATACTGTAAATATTACCTCATCTCAGAAATATAGACAAATAAAAATATCCAGTTGAAAATAAATTCATTAATTCTTAAGATATATATCACTTGATAATAACGGCGAAACTAGAGCAGTAGTCTAGATATCTTGAAGGCGTTTGACAGGGTTTGGTACGCTGGTCTTCTATGTAAACTCCAAACTGCGGTATTACATGACGGTTTTACGTAATAGATTTTATGTAATTGTTTCTGTCAAGTCGTTAAATGAAGGTCGTTTTGATCGAGATCCTTTCACACGAGCCCGTATGTCCCCCAAACTCAATTTTGGTTCCTACGCTGTTTCTGATCTACATTAATGATTTTATTGATGTCATCTGTTCCCAAGTAGCCGTTTGTGCACATGGCACTACCATTTAATCCTGCCCCGAGTAGCAAATCTGTCAGAATTGACAAAGTAAACCTGGAGAGTACTGGATTGCTATGTGATGTCGGTTCTTCAGTGACTGCTGGACAATATCATCGAGAATGAGGACAAAACTGGAAGCAGCGGAAATTTGGTTCTACAGAAGGATGCTGCGGATATCATGGATCGAGCATGTAAGCAATGACGATGTTTTGGAAAGGATGGAAACGAAAAGGAAATTAATACTGAACATCAGAAAGAGAGGGGACCTAGGCATGGTGTAATGGTTAGTAAGCTCGTCTTGCTAGAATCATTATAACTGAGTAGTTCGATCCTCACTGGGTACCCCCTACTTTCGGCCGTGTGTTACGTCTAAGCTACGGTTAGAAAATCACCTTCCTCCAGGTTTTGGGGTTGGGCGCAGGGCTAACAACCCTGCCTCATAAAAAACAGTTTGTTACGGAAACAGCAAAAACGCTGTCCAACACACGATTAGGTGTAAGGAAAAGTTTATTTTATTTTTTATCAGAAAGAGACAGTTAAAGTTCATGGTACATGCAATGAGAAAGGAGGGCTTGAAGAACCTGATATTAACAGGCCAGAGAGAGGGAAAAAGAGACAGGGGAAAGCAGCGGATAACATATTTGAAGGACCTGATCAGGTGGATGACGGAATGAAGGTTGCGTGGTGTAACAGGAGAAAGCGTGTTAAGAACCAGTAGGGATAGGGAGATGTGGAGAGCCATGATCGCCCACGTTCTGAAAGGATAGGGCACACAGAAGAAGTTAACCACGGATCTAGAAACGCACCGCCAATCAGTGGTTAATTGAAGCAGGAAATGGTGTGTAAATTTTAAAGCTCCAAAACAAAACTGCTCTCATTTAACCATCAAAGAGAAACCTTTCTCACTGCCATTAACATGGCTGATGCTAGTCTCCACATTGTACTTTCTTGGCTTCAAGTTTTAAACCGAATTGAAGTGGGGCGACTGCATCGAAACAATTACTGCATTGATTACAACAAAAGTTGTGTCACTGTGTCACGCTAGAAACAATTTTTCTCGTCAGAATCCATTTAAAAAATTTATAAGTTTACCATTCGTTCGTGCATTGAATACTGTTATCATATCTACTTTGTTGCTCCTGCTATTCATCAGCAGATTCTTAACCCAAGAACACTAACCACGGGTACATAGTACCCAGCGCAAATGACGCCATTTTATTTACAATTTAATTATAATTTTCAGCACCTGATTTTCTTACCTAAATAATATGTTTTTAGTTCCTATTAATGTTAACTCAAAGTACAAATTTTGGAGTGCCTGTATGTAAAATATTTCAAATAAAGAATTATGTTTAATATTTTTTTGATATTTTTAAATTCGGGTATGATATACCCATGGTTAGTAGTCAGTCAGTCAGTTAAGTGCCATACGCTTAGGCGATCATGTCTCGAAAGAGACATGACTGACTGGGCAGAAGATCATCCCGCAGTAGGTTGCCACTGCTTTCTGTGGTAGACTGGTTGCCGACCAAGGCTATAGAACCCAATCTGTCCTGTTATTTAACCCATAACTGGAAGGAATAGACGGATTAATACCTTTACCAAGGGTATTTGCGCGTAAGTGAAAGCAAATACCCTTGGGAAATGCTTAGTAGTAGTATAACTCTAATTGATGGTTAGTGTTTCAGGGTTAAAAAATTCTAAGAAAGATCTGTAATGTAACTGATCTTGAATTGGCACCCCGACTTTCATCACTTTCTCACCAAGGTGGGGCGCCTCGAGGTGCTGCAATGGTTAGCAAGCTTGTCTCGCTAGAATCATGACAATTGAGTAGTGAGTTCTATCCTCACTGGGTGTCCCATACATTCAGCCTTGTGTCACATTTAAGTTGCGCTTAAAAATAACAACTTTCTCACCAACGTGGCTTCTCTCTGTCCAAATATTTTTTATGTTAATTGTTCTGATGAATTCTTTTCCCAGGTGCTCTGACGGAAAAGAATTTAGGTGTGCTACTAGATTGGCATCTAGGTCCCACGCGTTTACTGTTTAAATAGTTAAATGCAACCTCTACTTCTACCCCAACAATTGTTTTTTTCGTACTTCCCGCCTGTGGAATACCATTTTCTTGCTTTCCGGACGTATAAACTTTTCAAAGATTTAAATCCAACGCCATCTTGTCCATGGTTTGTCTTTTCCCCAAAACTCCCAATACGCAATCTTTTCACTCCCTTCTACTGGGTCCCGCTCGTTTACTGTTGAAATAATTCTTCTACCCCTTCGTGTACTTTCCGCCTTTTTAACTCCCTTCCGTTCACTTGCTTCCCTTATAGCTGCAATAATTCAAAAATTTAAATGCAACATCAGTTGCCATCTTCTATTTTCTTGAATCCTGTTTCTCTTTTACCTTCCTCAATACTCTAAATACTCAGTTTTTCTCTCACTTTAGATTAACTCGTTTACAATTGAACTAGCTAAATGCAACCGTCAGTTCTACTCGAAGAGTTTCTTTTCTCGCACTTCCCGTCTGTGGAGCTCCCTTCCGTTTACATGCTTCCCTGATAACGATAACCTTCACAAATTTAAATGCAACAGCAATCACCATCATCGGTCTTCTTGAATATCGTCTATGTTTTTTCCTTTCCTCAATTTTCCCAGTACCCCGTCTTTTCTCTCATTTTCACTGTATGTAACATCTGTGTATTAGCGACATTACTAACTTCCTAAAACCTGCTCCGAATAAAAAAAATATTATTTTTAATAATTCATTTTAAAACTTAAGTATCGGAAATAAGTGTAGGTATTTAACATCAAGTCATTTGAAACTCAGGGTTAAGACAATCATGCTAAATGCACAATGAAGAAATTTATTTTATCACACACACACACACACACACACACACACACACACACACACACACACACACACACACACACACACAGAGGCGCGCACGTACGTATTTAAAACAAAAGTAAAAATGTTATTATATATATAAAAAAAATGAAATTGAAGAAACTTCCATGAATATTCTTCAAGCAAACTGTAAAATTTCGGTAAATTATGGAAAATGCTAAGTGACATAATTTAATGTCTAGTAAACGAAAAGGGGTAAATCATGTTGAGCTTTATGTTTTATTATAATGCAATGATACAACTGACATTAATTTAGTTTGGGATGGATTCATGTATTATATAATTAAAGAAAAAGATATGAATTTCATTGCTTTCTCTTACTTAAAAAAAAAAACCCGTTTTTATATTCATGTATGTATCTTTAAAAAAATTCTTTTAGAAACGGAGATATTTAAAAATATCAACCGTGCAGATTTATATGTCGTTTAGAATCGATAGTGGTACACATGAATACAATTGATTTCCATGTATAACTAATGCATTTGATAAATTGCGTATTATTTTTTGCGTTTACAGATACAATTTTTTTATTTAAACTGCAAGTTTCCCCAGTGTATTGTGAGGCGCAGTTGTGATTGTTCATTATATATATACACTAGCAGTATAGCCCGGCGTTGCTCGGGTGTAATGAAAGCTTTAAAACTAATCCATGATCCTGGACTCTTTGAACGTTGGCACGAAAGACTAAAAAGCAATAGTTGTTTCCAGTTAAAGCGAAACCGTAGACTGAAAGAAAAGTAAATGGATGTAAGTCAAATTTTGATTTCCTGGTATCGATATCAAATAAGTTTGTTTTTGTCGTAAACAGAATTTTGAAGGCTAAATATGTCCTCTGAGTAAATGGTATCATGGCTGAGACTAAGAACTACAATTATACCTACTTAGACCCAAACCAGAGGCAAAAACTAAAATAAAAGGGCTAATAAACTAATTTTGATCAGACCGGGTAGGATATCGGGGTATCGATTTCCAATATCGGAGTCAAATAAGTCATCCAAGGGTAGAACTGCAACCTTGAAACTTCTGAATATCGTTTCTTATGTCTTTGTCTATGAGCGTATCAAATGTGATTAAAATCGGGCCACTCCTTCTATAACCTGATATTTTCGATTATCGATTTTTTATATTTATCCGGGGTACCTCGACACAAAACCTAGCTAAGAACACTCGCAGACGCTTATAGTACAACTGTGTACATTTTCAAGAAAATCGGTTCAGCCGTTTCGGAGTCTATAGGTAACGGACACACACACACACACACACACACACACACACACACACACACACACAGTTCCATTTATAAATAAGTGTAGATTTAGATTTGCCTATATTTCTGAGATGAGTTCGTATTTACACTAATTACATTATTCGGTCTATTGTCCTCATCTTTGTTGCCATGTTTACGATGTTTCGGTTAAAGACCGGAGCGTACAACAGCAGAAACGTGGTAAACATTGCAACAAAGACGAGGACAATAGACCAAACAATGTAAATAGTGTAAATTCTAAAATATTTCAAACTGAGACTTTAGTATTATAGATTCGAAGTAGACTTTAAAAGAGACTAGGGACATAATTCTAGACACGAAACAAGAGATAAACATCTAATCCTGTTCAAAAAACCGTGGAGGGAGTGAATCGAACGAGACGGACCTATATAATCTTATTAAGAAGAAACATATTGAAATAATATTCCACAATAATATTTCACAGTTCTGGCAGCGATGTTTTGAATCAGTGAGTTTAAGTAGACTTTAAAAGGAACCGGAAACTCAATCCAAAACAAGAGATGTTCAAAACACCAAAGGAGGAGTAATAACCGGATTATTATTATTTTTACCATTTATTGCTTTTTATTTATTAACCATGTAATAATTGTCCTCTTCAAAGTTTCATTTATAAATAAGTTTAGATTGAGATATGAACAACAGCTGGAGAACCTGTTTTATAAAATGAAACCTTCTGATCTCTCAGCGATTCTGAGTGTTTTGATCTGTTTGATACGCAATATTATTGCATTTATCAAAACCTTTTCTCAAACGGTAATCAGTTCGTTCATCCAGCAGGCTTTCTTTGCGAAGAATCGAGAACTGCCGGAAGATGTTAAAATCCAAAGAAAGAAGCTAACCCACCTCATTTGTTAGCTCTGTCCACACCCATTTTTTTTTTACTTCGCTGTTCGTACACGGTTTTTATTTCCGACCTCGAGGGGTAACAATTGTCTTCCGAAAATTTCGTCGGTTTGATTAGTTTTAGCCCGACCATTCTGCCGATTCCAAAATGTCGTCTTAGGTTTTTGATCATGCATTTTCGATTGCAATTGGTAGACTTAATCAGGAAAACGGTCTGAATGCAAGTCGGAAAAGAACAGATTTCAGTGGCGAGTGATTGCGATTTCGAAGTGATGGAGGCGGAGGTCAGCTGTATTTCGGCGTTGCCCGCAAGATATTTCTTTCATTGGACAATGACTGCTTTCTTATTTCTCTTTAAAAGTTTACCACTAAAATATTCCTCAGGTGTATAGATATATCTTATACTGACCAAATTACACAGAAAGCGCTTAAGTGTATCTCGCTTCTGTAGCAGCTGTTTGCGTTCAAATTCAAATCTGTTCAAAGACCTTAATAAATAACTATCGAAACTTATTTATAAATGGAACTTTGTGTGTGTGCCTGTGTGTGTGTGTGTCTGTGTGTGTGTGGCTGTTACCTATAGACTCCGAACGGCTGAACCGATTTTCTTGAAAAATTTACACAGTTGTACTATAAGCGCCTGCGAGTGTTCTTAGTTAGGTTTTGTGTCGAGGTACACCAGATAAATATCGAAAATCGATAATCCAAAAAATCGGGTCATAGAAGGAGTGGTCCGATTTTAATCAAATTTGATACACTCATAGACAAAGACATGAGAAATGATATTCAGAAGTTTCAAGGTTGCAGTTCTTACAATAGTGTAGAAAATCGATAACATATATATATAAAATGCAAGATGTTTGTGTGTGTGTGTGTCTGTTTATCTGCCTGTATGTCTGTATTTTTTTCAGCCCCTTTATTTTAGTTTTTGCTTCGGGTTTGGCTCTAAGTAGGTATAATTGTAGTTCTTAGTCTCAGCCATGATACCATTTACTCAGAGGGCTTATTTAGCCTTCAAAATTCAGTTTACGACGAAAAAAACTTATTCGATATCGATACCAGGAAATCAAAATTTGACTTGCATCCATTCATTTTTCTTTCAGTCTACGATTTCGCTTTAAGTGGAAACAACTATTGCTTTTTAGTGTTTCGTGCCAACGTCCAAATAGTCTGAGCGCCAGGACCATGGATTAGTTTTAAAGCTTTCATTACACCTGAGCAACGCCGGGCTATACTGCTAGTAATAATTATAAAAATAAACAAAAGCCTATGCATCTTTTGTGTTCAGTGTGTTTTCATGAAGTTGGGGATCATCGCTCTCTACAATTTCCTATTATTTGTATCTGCTAGCAGCATTTCTTAATTTTCCTCTGTCTCCTTTTTTTAATCATTTTACCCCAAGCAAGGCGGAACCGCCACTGATGCGCAGGGGGCTACATAAGAGAATAAAAGTTTAGGCAGGAACAGAGCGAAGAGAAAAACAAACCAGTTACAGCGGGTGTCAGAGAAAGGGCAAGAGAAGGATATGAACACAGGAGTTACGAAGGTAGTGAGAAAGGAAAAGAACAAGATACACAGGGCGATGTAGAAGAGACTGGAATCAAGTGGATAAGAGATGTGAATTGATATTGCATTTAAATTTTTATAGGTTGTAGCCGTCAGGAAAGCAAGTATACAGAAGGGAGTTCCACAAACAGGAAGTGCGCGAAAAAAAAAAAAAAGCTGGTGGAGTAGAATTGTCGGCTGCATTTGGTTGATTAACTGTAAAAGGGTGAGACCTTGTTGCCAGTCTGCTTGCACGAGAAAATGATCTGAGTTCGTCGGAGAAGCTTTGAAATATTTGGAGAGAGAGAGAGAGAGAGAGAGAGAGAGAGAGAGAGAGAGAGAGAGACTTTCCGCCGGTGAGAAAGTGGCTGGAGTCGAGCTGCCATGTCGGGATCAATCACATTACAGGTTCACCTTTGGCGCTTGTCGAGGACATTGAGGTGAACTGCAGGGGTAACTGACCAGACATGACAACAGTATTCCATGCACAGTGGGATAGTTGATTTGTGTATGTGCAAGATGGATTCAGCCGGAAAAAAGCTTCCTGGCCCGACACAGTGACCCAACCTTCTTAGCAATGGATTTAGCTATTGATTCAATGTAACGATTCCACTTGTAGTCGGAAGATAGGGTAAGGCCGAGGTGGCACAGTATATTGCTTTCAGGAAGACTTTCTTGGTCCATGCTTATGGGGGCAGGAGAGATTGCCTGTGATGGTTGACAGATATCAGTTTCGTTTTAGAAGCATTGAAATTACTTGCATTTAATATGTCCTGCGTGTGTCAAATTTTCTCACTCTTCTTTCCTCATGCGCCCTAAAAGCTTTAACTGTTTCTTTCCGATTCTATGTAATAGTGTTTCATTGCTTCAATTTTCCTTAAAACTTCATCAGTGTTTACTTGTTCTGCGCATTTTTCTGTGGAACCATATTCTGTTGCCTGAAGTTTTTTCTTCACCTGTGAGGAGATTGTCTAGTATTCACTAATATATTATATAATAAAGATAAATATTTAGCACTTTTTTCTTTGTTTCCAATGAATCTTTTCAGTTTTTTAATATAAGTTCGGTGCAAAATTTTTTGCCGATTTAAAATTTTATATTGAAAATGAAAAATTGTGTGTTTTTGAAAATCTTTATTCATAACAATAACGACCTTTGCTCTCTATAATTTGATTCCATCTGTCAACAAGCTTATAAATGCCTTGCTTGTAAAATTCTTTAGGTTTGGATGTGAAATATGAATCTAACTCATGTTCATTCTCCTCTCGTGATGTTAACTTAATCTAAATGGTTTTGTAATCCTCGAAATAAGTGATAATCCGAGGGAGCTATGTCAGAAGAATATGCAGGATGGGGGGCCAGATGGCACTTCTGATCACCTTTCCAAAATTGATGTCTGAAGGTGTCGTGAAAGCAAAGATTCGCAACAAGAAACACATTGTCACAGGTTCTGTGGAGGACATGGGTGAGAATATTGCAGAAAGATGTGAATGATGCTTTAAAATCTGAAAAAAAAGTTATAAATTAATCATAGTGATATGTTAAGTAATAACAATATGCATAAAATAAATTACAATGATTTAAAATGCTTCTTTTAAAAACAGGCAAAAAACATTTGCACCGACCTGATACGTTGCTCAAATTCTAAAACACTTCTTTCGCTATCCCAGTACGACTTCAGATTTCTATCTCACATTATCTAAACTTATTTATAAATAGAACTTTGTGTATGTGTGTGTGTGTGTGTGCGTATGTGTATGTGTCTTTGTGTGTGTGTGTCCGTTACCTATAGATTCTGAAACGGCTGAACCGATTTTCTTGAAAATTTACACAGTTGTACTTTAAGCGTCTGCGAGTGTTCAATACAAGAGCCACTCAAGGTAGGGGATTACCGAGTGATATTGTTAAAAGAAGGAAAAAGGAAATAAGAAGTGCCTACTGTGAGGATATAAGGGACAAATATCATTTGACCTTGGACATAATGAGACAAATATTGTAGATAACACGGAAGCATTCTCTCGGGAGTTTGTTCCACAACCTAACAGTCCTAAGGATTAAACAGTCTGATCGAAATGTCTCCCTTATCAAAGAAACACGATGTAAATTAACAATCGATAGAACCGATGAACACGGTATGGTGACTATTAAATTGTAGCTCAGCCAAACAACAGCCATAGAAATATCTTATGCACACGTGATTTTAAATTGGGTTATGATAAATAAGAAACCATAGGGAATTGGAATTGCATATTTAAGACGATACCATTAGAGGACGAACAATATTGTTTTAATTCCAAATTAAACATATTTATAAATGGAACTGTGTGTGTGTGTGTAGCGATACCAGGAAATCAAAATTTGACTTACATCCATTCATTTTTCTTTCAGTCTACGGTTTCGCTTTAACTGGAAACAACTATTGCTTTTTAGTCTTTCGTGCCAACGTCCAAAGAGTCTGAGCTCCAGGACCATGGATTAGTTTTAAAGCTTTCATTACACCCGAGCAGCACCGGGCTATACTGCTAGTGTGTGTGTGTATATATATATATATATATATATATATATATATATATATATATATATATATATATATAAGGTGCGATTGGTAAATTGTCGCAATGATTTTATTATTTCAAATATTCTTTAGGTTGAGTCTGAGCTCCAGGACCATGGATTAGTTTTAAAGCTTTCATTACACCCGAGCAGCACCGGGCTATACTGCTAGTATAAAATAAAAAAAATCAAGACATGATACTAAGCTGTCAAAAAATTACCGAATAAAAATTGTGAATTTTGGGGAAAACTAGAATTGATTCGAAATCAATGTTTGTTGGTTATGAGTGGTTTTTCTCTTGATTGTATATTTTAATCTCATCATTATTTACATTGTTCGGGCTGTTGTCCTGATCTTTAATGCCATATTTACGATGTTTCAGCCGTTGTATGCTCCGGCTTTCTTCAGGAATTTCTAATCGAACTGTTTATTTCGATCAATGAGGCATATCATTTTCATGCCATGAGCGATCCCACTTACGGCAGCCATGTACTTATCTCGCTTTAACTTAACTCTTCAAGTTATTTGTTCACTAATGCTGTAGCCTGGTATTGAACTCGCAAACTCTTTGGGTCAAGTCACTTGAATTAATCAAAGCCTGGTTCATGTAAATACAGGTTTGAGGACATATGGATTAATTCCTATTAATTTGTGTATATATATATATATATATATATATATATATATATATATATATATATATATATATATATATATACCCAATGCGATGAAGATGAGGGCAACAGTTCAAGCAATATTAAAAACTAGCAGTATAGCCCGGCGTTGGTCGGGTGTAATGAAAGCCTTAAAACTAATCCATGGTCCTGGAGCTCAGACTCTTTGGACGTTGGCACGAAAGACTAAAAAGCAATAGTTGTTTCCAGTTAAAGCGAAAACGTAGACTGAAAGAAAAATGAATGGATGCAAGTCAAATTTTGATTTCCTGGTATCGATATCAAATAAGTTTTTTCGTCGTAAACTGAATTTTGAAGGCTAAATAAGTCCTCTGAGTAAATGGTATCATGGCTGACACGAAGAACTACCATTATACCTACTTAAAGCCAAACCCGGAGCAAAAACTAAAATAAAAGGGCTGAAAAAATACAGACATACAGGTAGATAAACAAACACCCACACAAACATTTTGCCTTTTATATATATATATATATATATATATATATATATATATATATATATTATCGATTTTCTGCACATTTGTAAGAACTGCAACCTTGAAACTTCTGAATATCGTTTCTTATGTCTTTGTCTATGAGTGTATCAAATTTGATTAAAATCGGACCACACCTTCTATAACCCGATTTTTTTCGATTATAGATTTTCAATATTTATCGGCGGTACCTCAACACAAAAGCTAGCTAAGAACACTCGCAGACGCTTATAGTACAACTGTGTAAATTTTCAAGAAAATCGATTCAGCCGTTTCGGAGTCTATAGGTAACGGACACACACACACACACACACACACACAGACACACACACAGACACACACAAAGTTTCATTTATAAATAAGTTTAGATTGGAATTAAAACAATATTGTTCGTCCTCTAATGGTATCGTCTCAAATATGCAATTCCAATTCCCTATGGTTTCTTATTTATCATTACCCAATTGAAAATCATGTGTGCATAAGTTATTTCTATGGCAGTTATTCGGCTGAGCTACCATTTAATAGTCACCATACCGTGTTCATCGGTTCTATCGATTGTTAATTTACATCGTGTTCCTTTGATAAGGGAGACATTTCGATCAGACTGTTTAATCCTTAGGACTGTTTGGTTGTGGAACAAACTTCTGAGAGAATGCTTCCGTGTTATCTGCAATATTTGTCTCATTATGTCCATGGTCAAACGATATCTGTCCTCTATATCCACACAAAAGGCACTTCTTATTTCCTCTTTCATCCTCCCTTGTACCAATATCACTCAGTAATCCCCTACCTTGAGTGGCTCTTGTATTGGGTGAATTAATAGTAAAATAATATCTCAGTACAGAGTCAACAAATATTTACACGTCCTGATAATAATCCCTACATAGTGCCTTGCATTGGGTGAAAAAAAAATGATCTATGGAGTAAACAAATATATATCCTACACATTCTCATAATATGTACTTTTTACTTCATCTTAACCTCACTCGGTAATCAACTAATTTGAGTGGCTCTTGTGTCTTGTTTTGGGTGAAAAAAAGGATAGAAAATATGTAAGAATAGAGTTGACAAATATAATGTCCTCATAATAATAATGTCTTTTTTTCTCCCCACCCAACAATCGTACATTCTATAACTCTTTACCCTGAATAGCCCTTGGGGCTTGTATTGGATAAACTAACATTAAAAAAAAATAGATGTATCTCTATTGACGAGGTTGAGAATAGTATGGTCGGAACTTGTGTGCAATAGGTTTGAGTTTTGTTTAATGGCATATCAACCTCTGTGGGTTATTTAATGCCGAAATGGTGGGGTGTTAAGGTATTTTTAAAAAATTTCGCTTATAAAGAGAAGGTTGATTTAGTCAGATTTTAATGAAACTTTTTTGTTTTTATTCTTTTTTATTTTAGAAAACTGAAAATGTCTTCTAGTTTTGCATTCAAAAATGTTTTGTTGAGAATTTTTTTCCTTCAAAAATATGTTATGGTAATAATTTTTCCTTCAAAAATATATATTTTTCTATAAAAGTGTATTTTTATACTTTCATAGTGTTTTGACCCCAGTTTGAGGGTTAACTATTTGCCCATAGCTGGGACCCTAACAGGTGCTCCCATTCCGGGTCAGGGTGGACCTGGGAACAACAGCAATTAAGAGGTGGTTCCATGCTTCTCAACCTCCCAATCACAGGCCTTGCTGCCGAATGCAGTTTACCGTCATGCCCTGGATCTTGTGTGTAAAAGGGACATTTTAATGAAAACCCATACTAAGAATCAGAAGAAGACATTTTATAATTTTGGGGCATATCAAGTGGGGTCTGGAATATATTGAAATATAGCTCGCCAAAACTTACTGTCTTCTGTTGTTATAAGCAACTTCAACACTTTGGTCTTTGTCTGCCATCCTTTCATTCATTATTTAAGTAGATTACTCGCGCTTTTTCTTGCATTATCTATCTTTAATATATCAGGTTGCCCCAAAAGTTCGTAAACACTTGCGAAAATTGGTCTATCTGGTCCAGCACAATCGAGACATGCGATGGTTTCAGAAAGGGCAAGAGACATCGTCGGTTTCAAAACAAGATCGATTCGGTAAGAATGGTGGAACTTTGAAGGAATCGTGCATTTTGAGTTGGTTCCGAATGGTCGTGCCATCAGTGCCGAACTTTACTGTCAGTAATTTGAGCGGGTCTACGAAAAGTTGAAGCAAAAGTACCCGACTCTGATCAATCGAAAGCGCGCTTTGATGCAGCAGGACAATGCCAAGCCACACACAGCCAGGAAGACCAAAGACAAGTTTGAAGAGCTGGACGGCGTTGAGGTTCTGCCACATCCAGCCTACAGTCCTGACTGTGCTTCATCAGATTACGGCCTTTTCCGCTCAATGCAACACTTTCTGAGAGGCCGCCGATTCGACTCGCTTGATGAAGTCGAGGAAGCGTGTCAAGAATTCTTTGATTTGAAGCCGGCTAAATAGTAGTTTGACCAGATCCGAAAGCTTGCAGATCGATGGCAGAATATCTTGGAAAATGATGGTCTTTATTTTGAGCAATAATTTTTGTTGTTTTTGCGAGTAAAATTTCAATTTTTGCAAGTGTTTTCTGGTAACCTTAGATTACTTGGTGTGTAAAATTTCAATTTTTTTACAAGTGTTTACGAACCTTTTGGACAACCTAATATTTTGTGATTCTCCAGGCTTCTTTTATATACAACATAAAGTGAAAAAGGCCTTACAGAAAAAAAGGAAGATCAATTTTTTTCTGAGCTCTTTTTCCTTATTATGGGTCACAGAATTTTTAACTGTTATAATTTTTAATTTTTTTCTTTCTGACGGTAAGTACAGGTTTCCATTTTGTTTTCATTTTTCTTAAAGCCTGAATTATTATAAGTGAAGTTAGTTGCTCGGAATGAGAAATCAGAGAACCGAGTTCAAATCCCAATCCCAATCGGGGTTGTTACATTTATTTACGAGCAAATACCTTTGGAAAAAACTATGAAGTCATTTACCACCAGCTATGGTTTAAATAACAGGACTTATTTCTGAAAAAAAAAATATAAAAAAGTGCAATATTCACTTCCAAAACGAGTAACATTCGTACAATCGGAAATATTTTTCGGCTTAAACAGACAAAATGTTGATAAAACGTAAAAAATAAATCAACTAAAAATCTTTCAAATCATTATTCTTGATCACATGCTACGTCCATGATATTCGCAGCATACTTCTGTTGAATCATAACTGTTTTCAATTTTCTCTTCATCTAATTGAAAATTGGCATTAAATAGATCAGCGTTGTTTTCATTGTTTCTTCTTCTTCTTCTTCTTCTAAGTGCCCTATCGTTTCGGGACGTAGGCGATCATGGCTTTCCACATCTCCCTATCCCTGGTGGCTCTTAATATGTTTCTCCTGTTTCTCCTGTTACAACCCCAGTTCCGTCACCCACTAGCTCAAGCCCATAAATCTAGAATATAAATGTATAGAAATAGAAACTAGCATGGACATAAAATGAGGGATCAGTTTATATATTGATTATAATATATATTTGATCCCCCACTTTATATCCAGATTATAATTTCTTATAAGAAGTTGGCATATAGGAAGAAATTGTCCTGTATTCCCTGTCTAATTGAAGATTGACATTAAATAGATCAGCGTTGTTTTCATTGCTTCTTCTTCTTCTTCTTCTTCTGTGTGCCCTATCCTTTCAGGAGGTAGGCGATCATGTCTTTCCACGTCTCCCTCTCCCTGGTATCTTTTAATATGTTTTTTCCTGTTACTCCACGCAACCCTCGTTCCGTCATGCACCTGATCAGTCCCTTCAAATATGTTATCCGCTGCCTTCCTCTGTCTCTTTTTCCTTCTATTTGACCTGTCAGTATCAGGTTCTCCAAGGCCTTCTTCCTCATTGCATGTCCCAGGAACTTCAGTTGTTTCTTTCTGATGCTCATTATTAGTTTTCTTTTCGTTGCCATTCTTTCCAAAAACTTATCATTGCTCACATGTTCGGTTCATTAAAATTTCATGGTGTAGGGCGGACACACATACAAACGCTGAGCTTTATATATTATGAAGATTTTTGGTCGGTTGTTTTTTTATGACATATCAACCTCGGCGGATCATTTATTGCTAACTAATTTTGTTTTTATTTATTTATTGCTGGTAATACCCTTTTCTTTCAACAACTTATTGTTGTTTTTATATAAGTTTTGTGTCTAGTAATACTTTTTTCTTTTCGAGTATCAAGATTCATTGGGATTTGTTTTTAAGGGCAGGGTCTCCAATTCCTACCATGTTATTTAACCCATAACTTGGAGGGAACAGACACATTAATACCTTTCCCAAGGGTACCAGTGCTTAAGTGAATGCAGGGTATTCAACTGGAATTCAAACTCGGCTCACCGATTTCTCTTTCCGAGCCGATATCCACTGCACCACAACGCCCGTCACTAAAGACTTACAGCACCTGGTATTCCTAAGCGGTCACCCATCTAAGTACTTACCGGGCTTAACTTCGGTGATCGAGCGAGAACCGGTGTATTCAACGTGATATGGCCGTAAGCCTACGCAATGAAGACTAAACACCTGAAGCTGAAAGCTGGTTTTGTCTGTTCATCAATCGAAAAGTACTTCCTTCGAAGTCACTTCTGGCGCTCAAGAAACAGATCTTATTGTAACCGTCGACTACGAAGCCCCACTGAGTATCGCTTAATGGCAGTCTGTCTTTCGAAATTTCGCGGCTGTCATTATCGTCGACATCTTGTAATGGCCAAGAAAAGTTTCAAGAAAGTTTATTACCGAACACACACACCCACCCACACACACACACACACACACACACACACACACACACACACACACACACACACACACACACAAACGAAAAAAAACACACGTACACACAGAACTCATTATTCACTTTGCTGTCTAAAGTTGACGAAAAATTGACGTTCACTGTCCCGGCGGGTATCTGTTTCTTGTTTTCCGTTAAGATAGATTAATCAATCTAATGTCTTTGATGTTCAGCCATTGCTTAATAATGTAATCGTATTTGCAAAGAGAGAACGGACATAACCTAATGGCTCGATCGGAGTGCTGCGAAAAATCTTCGTTTGAGTGGATATTCCGGTACGACAATAGGCTGAAAAGTTCATAGGCTGACTATGAAGGAGTAACGCTAGAGCTGTGAAATCTTGCATTCACTTATTTCAAATATTCTTATTAATAACTGCATTAATTCTTTCTAGGAACGATGGTGGGCTGAAAGGTTCAGAGACTGATTATGAAGGAGTAACGCTAGAGCTATGAAATCTTGCATTCATTTATTTCAAATATTCTTATTAATAACTGCGTTAATTCTTTCTAGGAACGATGGTGGGCTGAAATGTTCATAGGCTAATTATGAAGGAGTAACGCTAGAGCTATGAAATCTTGCATTCATTTATTTCAAATATTCTTATTAATAACTGCATTAATTCTTTCTAGGAAAGATGGTGAGCTGAAAGGTTCATAGGCTGATAATGAAGGAGTAACGCTCGAGCTATGAAATCTTGCATTCATTCATTTCAAATATTCTTATTAATAACTGCATTAATTCTTTCTAGGAACGATGGTGGGCTGAAAGGTTCATAGGCTGATTATGAAGGAGTAACGCTAGATCTATGAAATCTTGCATTCATTTATTTCAAATATTCTTATTAATAACTGCATTAATTCTTTCTAGGAAAGATGGTGGGCTGAAAGGTTCATAGGCTGATAATGAAGGAGTAACGCTCGAGCTATGAAATCTTGCATTCATTTATTTCATCTCTTATTAATAACTGCGTTAATTCTGTCTGGGAACGATGGTGGGATGAAAAGTTCATAGGCTGAATAAGATGGAGTAACGCTAGAGCTATGAAATCTTGCATTCATTTATTTCAAATATTCTTATTAATAATTGCATTAATTCTTTCTAGGGACGACGGTGGGCTGAAAAGTTCATCGGCTGACAATGAAGGAGTAACGCTAGAGCTGTGAAATCTTGCATTCGTTTATTTCAAACCTTCTTATTAATAACTACATTAATTCTTTATAGGATGGAAGGTGGACTGGAAAATTTATAGGCTGACTTTGAAGGGGTGATGCTAGGGTTGTGAAGTTTTGCATACATTTATTTTAACACTTCTAATTAATAACAGCCTTAACTCTTTCTAGGACGACGGTGGGCTGAAAACTTCATAGGCTGACTATAGAAGTAACGTTAGAGCTGGGAAATGTTGTATGCAATAACTGAATCTCTTCATATTAATATCTACATTGATTCTTAGCAGGTAAGTGGGCGAAAAATCTCATAATCTGACTATAAACGTGTTATGCTAGAATTGTGGTATGCATTAATTTCAACTCTTATTAATTGCATTGTTTTTTTCAGGTATGAGGCTGGGCTGAAATATTCATAGGCTAACAATGAAGGTCTGATTCTGGAGCTGTAAAATCTTGCAGGTCTTGACTTCAACTCTTCTTATTTACAACTTCATTGTTTTTTTTTTCCAGGAACAAAGAATTCATGGACAAACTATGAAGAATGATCCTAGAAGAGTGAAAATCTTGTATGGATTAATTTCATCTGTTCTTATTAATAACTGCTTTGTTTCTTTCTCAGTAAATCGACATTTGATTGGAGTGGGGTGAAAGATGAGAGTCAAATCAAAATATCGGGAGGGTTATCAACCAGTTGAAAATCACTGTGACGAAGAGCAGCAATTGAAGCCAAGGCCTTCTGTGCTGGAACATTGCTCTGTTAAAACAAGACACATTTCGTTTGTTTTCCTTAGTATTTTGGTTTCGATAGGCTTTCGTAACTGCTTCAGGAAGTTGGCATAGTACTCTCCATTGAGGGTGTGGCGCTTTTTAAAATGGTCAATAAACATAAAAACTTTTGCACCCACCGAAAAAAAAACTGAAGCCATTAACTTCCATGGAAATGAAACGATTATGTGGATGTGCGTTGTGGTGCAGTGGATATCGACTCAGCACGACAAATCGGAGTGCCGAGTTCGAATTCCAGTTGAATTCATTGCATTCACTTACGCACAAATACCTTGGGAAAGGTATTAATCTGTCTCTTCCCTCCATCTATGGGTTGAATAATAGGACAGATTGGGTTCTATATCCTTGACTGGCAACCAGTCTACCGCAGAAAGCAATGGCCACCTACTGCGGGGTGATCTTCTTCCCAGTCAGTCATGTCTCTTTCGAGGCTTGATCACCGAAAGCGTGTATCACGTATGGCACTTAACTGATTGACTGATGGCCTTCTTCAGGGTATTTCAAATGCATGGATTGTCTTTTTACTTCTCGATCGAAGTAATTAACCAAACACTCATCCTGGATTACGAAAGGTTTAAAAACAGATCTGTCTTCTTCAAACGATGTCAGATTTCTCTGTGTTGCGGTCAACCTCCAGAAATTTAAATGCAAAGTCAATACTCATCTACTAACCACTGGACTCTAGTTCTCTCCCCACCCCCGTATAACCTTCCCTTTCTCTCCACCTATGTATCTGGCATCGCACCTGCTTTCTCAGCTTTCTATTGTTCCTTTCTAACTAGTTTGTACTCCTCACTCTTTTCTAATTAATCTTTTTATATTTATGTAACCCCCTGCACATCAGTGGCGTTTCCGCCTTGCTCGGGGTGAAATGAAAAAAAAAAGCTTTTAACCAGGTGTCACCAGACCTGGCAGTCACCAAGCAGAAACCTTCGTCATGCTAGTTTCACTGTGTAGAGTATTCTCAACGTTCTTATGGTATATGTTAATAGTATTGTCTGATTAATTTATAGTCAATCAACTGTCATCCCTCATCATATATATTTTCTGTCTGAAGGTTGAACGTGACATAAAAGCAGTGGCAGTTCCAGGTTGGTAGGCAGGCAATAATATACATTAACTTTAAGGCTTCAACCCTTAGCGCTGATTTGTGAATTCAATGAAGTAGTAATTCTAAGTTAAATCATTACGTTGGGTAGTATAGATTCAGACAAATTGAAAATTAACCAACCAATAACTGAGCAAGAGAACAAAGAAAGAGAACAAGATATATATATTCCATAATATGAACAAAAAAATATTACTTCCCCGTACAAAAAGTAAAAAGTTCAAAAGTCCATGAAGATTATCTGGATCGATAGACACCCTTGCATCGCAGTGGCATTATTGCCTTTCTTTGGGTGAATTAATTAAAGAAAATATTATCAATAAAACTAAGGACATTTATCCTATTGTAAATAATTATGTTCACATCACTTATATCGTCTAATCTCCTTTAGTTTCGTACATCGGCAAACCAAGCTTCTTCCATGGGAACACATTTGGCAGACTTCCGTCCGATGATTACACAGGTTCGCTCGAACCGATTCTTAAAATTATAAAAGCTTTGCTCTTAAAAATTATAAAAGCTTTGCTCAGCGGTTGTTAGATTATCCGAAAATAAAGACTGGCTGCAAACCGCTTGTATACGGACAGATAACGAATTCAGCAGATATACAAAGATAGAAAGGGGCGTAAGCCATGGATGTGTCTTTTCACCGGATCTGTTCAACTGGTATAGCGTGAATATTTTGAGGACCCTAGAAGTTATGACTGGATTTGTCTTCGGAGGCCACAATTTAAATAACCTAAGGTACGCTAATGATACAGTGATGATAGTAGAGACAGAAAGGAAACTAGAAGACCTCCTACAGAAGGTAGCTGAAGAGAGTGATAAGAAAGGACTACAAATAAACCGCAAGAAACCCGAATGCATGGTCATCAGTAAAAAGGTGTAGCCCAATATGCGAAATACAGGTCGGGGATACTAGAATCAAGCAGGTACAAAAATTTAGATACCTGGGAAATATTATAACAGAAGACGGAAAGTGCAACACAGAGATCCGAAGGCGAATTGGCATGGCGAAGGAAGCATTCCAGAAGTTCAGTAAAGTATTAAGAAACAGGACAATTTTGCTAGAAACAAAGAAGAGAGTACTTGATTTCTATGTGTTGTCAGTTCTTCAATATGGCAGTGAATGCTGGACAATATCATCAAAGATGAAGGAAAAACTTGAAGCAACAGAAATGTGATTCTACAGAAGAATGCTGCAAATATCATGGATCGAACATGTGAGCAATGATGAGGTTGTGGAAAAGATGGAGACTAAAGGAAATTAATATTGAGCATCAGGAAGAGAGAGCTGAAGTTCCTGGGACACGCAATGAGGAAGGAGGGCTTGGAAAAATGTGATACTAACAGGCCAGATAGAGGGGAAAAGGAGACAGGGGAAAGCAGCCTATAACATATCTGAAGGATCTAATCAGGTGGATGACGGAACGGGGATTGCACAGTGTAACAGGAAAAGGCGTGCTCAGAGCCACCAGGGATAGGGAGACGTGGAAAGCCATGATCGCCTACGTCCTGAAGGGACAGGTAACATAGAAGAAGAAGAAGCTCATATAATGGCTAAAAATATAATAAATACCATTGAGGAGGCTGAAAGATAATTTTCTATGATTAACATAATTTATTCTGACAAAAAACAATAGTCTTGAATTTGAAAATGTGTAATGCTCGTCTTCAATTTGATAATTCTTCCATGAACAGGAATTAGAAGGTTGCATGCTCCTCACAACATCGCACTCAAAGGCCTTGCTGCCGGATTCAGTTTACTGGGCTCGGGTGGAAGCAGTGATGACATCCTACTGGTTTGCATGAACCAAATCTTAAAATCATAAAAGCTTAGTGAACTGATTGTTGGAGTATTCAAAAATAATCTTATATATTAATAGTTGATATATAATAAAAATATAATTAATACCATTCCTGTAAGTTTTATGGAGGTTGGAAGAGAATTTTATGTGATGAACATCATTATTTTGGCAAAAGAAATCATCTTGAAGTTAAAAATCTTCCATTGGATCTTTGGGACGGCAGTGATTCAGTTCAAATGTGGCTAAGAAACCATAACACAGCTGATGACACTAGAGTCAAAAAGCACCATACTTCTGAACAGAAATGTGATGAGAACAATATTTTAATCTGGAAATACGAGGGTCATTCAATAAAAAAGGTGAGTTTCTCTAATACAGATAGAAGCTTACTTTTGTTTTATTTTTATTTTTATTTTTCAACGTCGCCTCCCAGCAGTGTCACACACTTTTTCCATCTGTGCACAAGCTTTCGTATTCCCTCAGTGTAAAAATCTTTGGACTGATGTCTCAGCCAATCGCTCACAGCACTTTTGACGTCATCGTCACTTTCAAACTTCTTTAAACAATTTAGCCCACTTGTAGATATTTTTTGGCTGAAACATGTGGTACAATACACAGTTGACATTCTCTTATGAATTTCAACTGGTTTGCACCCTTCACCAACCAAAACCTTGATAACTGACCTCTGTTCAATCCTGGAGCGTCCTTCTTGGTCGGCCATCTTTGTTAATCTCCAAAACTCTCAAAGGTTTTGTTCAATCAGCAAAAAATTAAATCCCTTTGAAAAAGAAGTAAAGGAAAAACTATTTTTAAAAAGTCATGAGAGCAATGATGAGGTCTTGGAAATGATGGAAACAAAAAAGAAATTAATACTGCGCATCATGAAGAGACAGCTGAACTTCCTGTGACACGCAATGAGGAAGAAGGGTTTGGAGAATCTGATACTAACAGGCCAGATAGAGGGGAAAAGAGACAGGGGAAAGCAACGGATAACATATTTGAAGGACCTAATCAGGTGGATGACAGAACAAGGATTGCATGGTGTAACAGGAGAAAGCGTGCTCAGCGCCACCAGGGATAGGGAAAAGTGGAAGGCCATGATCGCCTACGTCCTGAAGGAACAAGGCACATAGAAGTAGAAGAAGCTTCCATCTGTATTAGAAGTCCTGATACCTAAAAATTCACCTTATTTATTGAATGACCCTAGTATTTTAATAACTGTTTTAATTGAATTATCAAAATAGTTTAATTCTTTTTAATACTATCATGGGGTTTGTTTTCATTCTCAGATTGCAAAGAAAATAAGCAGAATGGGTTCATTCAGATTACCTGCCTTTTATAGAACCGCTTCCTAGAAACTCGAGATGCCATTATTGGATAAAATGTTGTATACTCGTATACAATCGTCAATGTCAATTCGATATCAGACTTGTCACTTGTTTCATGATTAAATCTCTCTTCGGCACACTGGATTTCCTTTCAACATAATTTATTCTGACAGAAATAATCGTCTTGAAATTAAAATGTGGCAGATCTTTTCTTCATAAATTTTCTGGGTCTTCCATTAGATCTTTGGGTCGGCAGTGATTCAGCTGATGACACTAGAGGCAAAAAGCATTGTACTTCTGAATCGAAATATGATAAGAAAATTTAAATCTGGAAATATCTTAATAAATAAATGTTTTTATATTAGATTACCAAAATGGTTTTATAGATCTGGTTCCTGGACATGTGGATGCCATTATATATATATATATATATATATATATATATATATATAATGCGATATCATATAATATATATAATTGGTCGGTGTTACATAATCTCGGATGATATCGCATTATATATATATATATATATATATATATATCGCATTATATATATATATATATATATAATAATAACTCGGATGATATCGCATTATATATATATATATATATATATATATATATATAT
The DNA here is from genome assembly GCA_037127315.1 of Ascarosepion bandense. Classification (NCBI taxonomy): domain Eukaryota; kingdom Metazoa; phylum Mollusca; class Cephalopoda; order Sepiida; family Sepiidae; genus Ascarosepion; species Ascarosepion bandense. The sequence continues at coordinate 1,619 of JBBBDQ010001330.1, read as the reverse complement.
ATCGCATTATATATATAATATATATATATATATATATATATATATATATATAATGCGATATCATCCGAGATTATGTAACACCGACCAATTCAAACAAGAAAGTTAAATTAATTATTTATTATAAAAAAATCAAAACTTCTAACTTCATTATCAATAGGCTTACGGCCATATCACGCTGAATACACCGTTTCTCGCTCGATTACCGAAGTTAAGCAACGTTGAGCCTGGTCAGTACTTAGATGGGTGACCTGCTTGGGAATACCAGATGCTGCAAGCGTTTAGTTACGGATGTGCGTTGTGGTGCAGTAGAAATCGGCTCGGAAAGAGAAATCGGTGAGCCGAGTTCGAATTCCAGTTGAATACCCTGCATTCACTTCAGCACTAGTACCTTTGGGAAACGTATTAATCCGTCCCTTCCCTCCAGTTATGGGTTAAATAACAGGGTCTCACTTGAGGCCCCTGCCCTTAAAAACAAATCCCAATGAATCTTGTTACTCAAAATAAAAAGTATTACTAGACACAAAAAACTTATATAAAAACAACAATAAGTTGTTGAAAGAAAAAGGTATTACCAGCAATAAAAAAATAAAATTTAGTTGATATGCCATAAAACAAAACAGCCAACCAGCCAACCAGCCAACCAACCAATCATTATCAATAATAATAATTCACCTGCCAAATCTAAACTTCAGAGAACCAGTGTCTTTTACGAATTTACATTTCCTTTGAAGAACTGTGTTTCTCAACTATTCAAATCTGTAAACAATTACATTCGCTATATCACCATAAAATTGACGAGAAAATTGACCTTACACCTTTCCCACAGCAGTTCTATCCGACCTCATTTAAAAAAGCATCGAGATCTTCCAGGACCTGTCCGTAATATCCCCGTTGATAATACATACATAATAGCATCATCCACATGCAAAAGAAGATTAAAAATAATCACGGCATTACTAATAAAAAAAAAAGAAGTCCTACACTTAACATCAATTATGATCACAGTAGCATTGTGCTTACTGTGTTCGGAACTTAACATCCACAGGACTCTATATGTATAAGCACTCCACATGTTTATTTATAATTGAAACAAAATTAATTCTTGATAATGGCTAAAAATATAGCCGAAAGCGCTCGAAAGTACAATATCTTTGGACAATGCTTATACAATTTGTGTTCCGAAAAGAAAAAAAAATTATAGAAACACATGAAAAATTATATAAAAAACTCAATGTCTGTCGTTTTTAATGAAAATTGTTGCCCAAATACACACCCCCTTCTGACATTTCCTATATCTAACCTCTATTTCTCTTCCCCTTCCCCTATGTAACCCCCTGCGCAATAATGACAGTAGAATACCTTGCTTGGGGTGAAATGATTATATATATATATATAAGCTATTTTTTAAGCTGTAGCAAAAATAATCATTTTCAGGATAAAAACGCGAGAGTGAAAATATCTGTCTAGGTATCGAAAGTTTGAACAAAGAAAGTTTTATTTCTGACAGAAATTGGATCTCTAATTAATTGTGGTGCAGTGGATATCGGCGGAACGAGAAATCGGGGAGCTGAGTTCGAATTCTTGTTGAATTCGTTGCATTCACTTACGCGCAGATAACC
>JBBBDQ010001329.1:5100000-5197407 GCA_037127315.1 Ascarosepion bandense | reverse complement strand
ATGTTCAACTATTTCAGCATTGATGATAGCATCAAACTTTGCCAAAAATTGCTAGAAGGCTGATAGGCGATAATTAACGCGATCCAAGGGTTCTCCGGATTTCTAATATACAGGTAACATAGAAAATAACTTCCAGCAGGAAGCAGAGAAGCAGTTATTATAGAATTTGTAAAAGACAGAGGAGAGTTCAGGGGCACATTTCTTCAAGACAATGACCGGGATTTCTTCGCCACTGCTCACCTCGAAGGAGTTAATCTTTGAAATTATGTTAGAGACCAGAGAGGAAGTTATGTAAATATACCTCAGTTCTAGGATGAATGTGGGGTGTGGATACTCTAGACAAGTCAAATGTAGAGTTAAAGGAGAATTTGCGAAGAAAGCACTAATCCATGTCTACTGTGGCCATGAGGACCTCATTTCTATTGAATAAACGAATGGAGGAAATACTGTTTTCAACACATATTTGCAGTGTTACCAGTAGTCTTTGGAGCTGAACTTGCGTGCTGCTTCATTCTCTCAGCAATCAACAGCTTAGTGTCATTTAAGATCATCTTGCACTCATTATGAGCAGAAACAAATAAGCAAATATTATGGCCAGACTCGTGGCTGAGATATATCCAGAAGAATGTATTCTTGTAGTTGTAGCTAATGGCAGCCGAGCAGGCACAAGAGTACCAGGGGCCGAATGACATTTCAGACGGAACTCGCTGGCCGGGATGAAAACATCGATGTCAGCTTTCAGTCAGAAGGAGACCTCAGAGGCGCTGTCCTCAACGGAAAGGCTAAACAGTTTTTTTTCCCAATGATGTCACATAGAAAATCGTGGAACGAATCCCAAGCTGCTCTTCGGTAGCAGTAGGAAATTCTGTTGGTAGGACGTTCCTTGGGAAAGTTGGAGTGGGGAGAAATATTAATGAAAACAATAGCATGATCAGTGTTTAAAAGAGAGCAAAGCTGCATGGCTTGATAGAAGTCAGGGATAGTAATGAAACAGAGATCTAACGGAGAGATGTGTATTGTAGGGATACTGGGGAAGTATGTGGGGAAATCCATCAGTTGAGTAAGTGTTAATGGTATAGATGTAAGCAGGATCTGTTTTTCAGCCATTTGACATGGTGGGCATTAAAATCACTGAAAACAAATATGTTAGCAAACGAGTGGGAGGAAGTAGACTTATGCATATTATCAGAGAGACTGCTTAGCAGGGAGCAGTTGGGAGATGAAAGAAAATGTTACATAAATAAAAGTTAGATAACTCGATTTTAGAAGAGAAAGACGAAGACGCATTTATGAGGGGTCAGGGTATCCAATAGAAGTTACCCTAGTAAAAGAGATGTGTTCATTAACGTATACATATTGACAGTGGGTTATTTTCTTAAGAGGGGAAGGTCGGCAAGTTACCGGGAGGAATTGAAGGGTTATGATTGGTTTCGCAAAGCGCTAGAATGTCAGGAGACTTTCTGTGGAGGAAATATTTCACGCTGCAGAAGTTGGTACGCATACAACGGATCTGTAAGTTTTTTTTTAATTTTTGGTCTTCTTTTCTTTTTGCAAATTGTTCTTTTTCTAATTTTTCTGTGTTCTTTTTATGATTCGTCTATTTTTTTTTTATTCTTTCTCTCAATTTTTACCTTTTCGTTCTCTCCTTTATGAATTAACTTTTTTTTTTTGAGACTTTTCTGTCTTTCCGCGTCTATAAGCATTGCGTTCTTTGTATTTTCAGCTTACGTTCACACCCCGTTTTAAAGCCTGTTCTCATACGATCAGCGAAATCAAAACCATGTTGCGCCTAGATGCCTGATGGATTGTGATTACTAGTTGCTGTTAACTTCTGTTTGCATGGGTGTGGTAGATAACCGATCTGAATTGAAAATCATATAACCTTGTTCTATTTCTAACCAGCTGTGTTATATTCACTTTCTCTCAAATATTCTTTGGAATGAAATGAATCCACAGCTTTTTCCCTAGCTGTAGTTTAAATAGTAGTACGTCTATCAGTAAAATATTTACTATCTATAAAATGTTCATATTATCCAGTAATATTTTCTGGCTTTAAATAACCTTCAAAGATTGAAATACCGTAAAAGAATTAATCAATCACTTTTCTTTTTCCTCAGCACACATTCCTTGATTAAGTTTTACTAACACAGCATTCTGTTTTTTATTCTTCAAAGTTTACAGATCTTCAATCTTATACTTAATTTTTTTTATATTTTAACTTGTCTGTATTTCTACAGCGTTACTAGCAGAAAGAAATCATGCAGGGATTCCAGTATACATTCCTGAGACCTCCATTCCAGTTTCTCGACTGTCCATTGACGAATGATTAGTAGTGTAAAGAATAAAAAAAAATGGGTCTTGGATAAATTCCAGCAATATTTGGAAAAATTTCAACCAAATTTCCACACATTCATTTTTCTATATGTCTATCTCATTCAATGTCTCTCTCACAAACAGAAAAGATAAAGGTTGAGAAAAAGAAAATGAGAGAGAAAGAGAGAGAGAGAGAGAGAGAGAGAGAGAGAGAGAGAAATTTTCTAATATTCACTCGAGAAGAGTGTTTAATTGTTGAATCTCATATAAAAACGTTTTATCGGAAAAATTCTACGAGAAAAGTAAACTTAATAACATCTTCTACTTCTTCTTTTTCTATGTGTCTTGTTTCTTCAGGACGTAGGCGATCATAGCCTTCCACGTCTCCCCATCTCTGGTGGCTCCTAGCACTTTTCTCCTGTAACGCCACGCAAACCTCGTTCTGACATCCACCTGGTCAGTCCCTTCAAATATGTTATCTGCTGCTTTTCTCTATCTTTTTTTCTCTATATCTGGCCCGTTAGTATCAGGTTCTCCAAGCCCTCTTTCCTTATTGCATGTCTCAGGACTTTAGCTGTCTTTACCTCATGCTCAGTATAAATTTTCTTTTCGTTTCCATCCTTTCCAAAACCTAAACATTGCTCCCATGCTCGAGTCATGATATCCGCAGCATCTTTCTGTAGATACACATTTCAACTGTTTCAACTTTTTCCTTAATCTTTAATGAGATTGTACAGCATGCACTGACATATTGAAGATCTGATATCACATAACAATCTAGTACTCTCTTCTTTGTTTCTAGCGAAATTTCCCTACCTCTTAATACACTGCTCACTTTCTGGAACGCATCCTTCGACATGCCAATTTGTCTTCGGATCTCTGTGTTGCCCTTTTCGTCTTCCTAGGTATTTAAAATTTTGTACCCACTTGCTTTTATTATCCCCGACCTGTACTTGGCAATTTGGGGTGCTCATTTTTGATGATGACTGTGCATTCGGTTTTCTTGCAGTTTATCTGTAAGCGTTTTATGTCACTCTCTTCAGCTACCTTCTGTAGGAGGTCTTGACATTTTCTTACAGTGTCTGCTATTAGCACTGTGTCATTTGCGTATCTTATGTTGTTCAAACTGTGGCCACGATGACAAATCCATCCATAACATCTAGGGTCCTCAGAATATTCTCGCTGTACAAGTTGAATAGATCCGGTGAAAAGACAAAGTCCATTTCTACCTATGTATATAACACCTTCCTACTTATTTAGAGAATGTATGGGGCCACTGCTTAGTTATTAGCTAAAACACTATAGTCTAAGCTTGATGGAATCTACACTGGGATAATGAGAGTTATATTCTTAACATCTTTTGAAGATATTATCCAAGTAAATCACAGCTCTGTTGTTCAATCTTAAGCGAGCACTGAAAGGTACTGCTGGCTAGCAAATCAAGATCTCGCGAATGATATACTGTATTCGCCTTCGGATCAGGACTTGTTGGTCGCCCAACAACAACCTAAACCGGTCGGTATGTTATGACACAGAATGCCGACCTAATGACCATCCAACCTTGATGCAGAACCGTGATAGTTGGCGTGATAGACTCATGAATATCCGGGCTAGCTCAACCGAATTATCAGTATACATTATATAATAATATTTGCTATAAATATGAAAAATGATGACAACCTACCGAGGGAAAATCTTCTGCCAAATCATTTATATCTCCAAAGAAATGTGATCTCCAAGAAATGTATCACGTATGCCGATTAACCGACTAACTAATATTTACGGAGCCAAGTACTTAATACTGCATTTTCTAAACTTATTTATAAATGGAACTTTGTCTGTGTGTGTGTGTATCTGTCTCTGTGTGTGTCCGTTACCTATAGACTCCGAAACGGCTGAACCTATTTTCTTGAAAATTTACACAGTTGTACTATAAGCGTCTGCCAGTGTTTGTAGCTAGGGTTTGTGTCTAGGTACTCCCGATAAATATCGAAAATCGATAATCGAAAAAATCGGGTTATAGAAGAAGTGGTCCGACTTTAATCAAATTTGATACACTCATAAACAAAGACATAAGAAACGATATTCAGAAGTTTCAAGGTTGCAGTTCTTACAATAGTGCAGAAAATCGATAATATATATATATATAAAAGGCAAGATGTTTGTGTGTGTGTCTGTTTATCTGGCTGTATGTCCTTTATACAAATCCACAATTTTTATCCGATTCTCATCAAAATTTACACAAATATTCTTTAGGCTGAGTCTGAGCTCCAGAACCATGGATTAATTTTAAAGCTTTCATTACACCCGAGTAACGCCGGGCTATACTGCTAGTAGATTTTATAGTAATATTTGCTATAATTATAAAAAATGATGGCAACCTAGCGAGGAAAAATCTTCTGCCAAATTAGTTATATCTCCAAAGAAATCTTATCTCCAAGAAGTGTATCACGTATGCTGATTAACCAACTAACTGATATTTACGAAGCCAAGTACTTAATACTGCATTTGCATTTGTAAACGGAGAGAAAATGAATGAAAAATGTAGAAAGACAGGCAGTTTCAGATCTGAAGCAATCTTCAGGTCATAGCTAATCTATCATAGCAAGTACGTAATTTACACTAAAGTAATTGTCATCTTTTATTGAGTTGTAATTTTATAATTATTAATATTTGTAAAGTACTCATTTATGAAAAAAGGAATGAATATTTTTTAATAACCAGATATATTTCTATTGCTCAAATCTTATTTTTAGTGAATACACTTATTTCAGTAAAAGATGTAATTTATTATACAGTACATTTATTTATTTTCATCTACCAGCCTGAACGTTCGAGATATCTTATCAGAGAAAAATATGCACTCTCTGGCAGAACTCATACCTGGGATCCTTAAACTATTAGATCTGACGTTTTTTGAGTTCTCGGCGAAGAAGCGCATCGGTGGCCAAGCAATGTCTGAATAATTTCTTTAAAGACAACTTTTTCTCCGATTCTCGAAATAAACACATCTTCTCCTAACATAAACAAAGCAATGTCTAAAGAAAAGTATGAATGTTTTAATTATTGGTCATATTTACTTTTTTAACTCTCAGTGTACTTGACAGGATCCAAAAGAGAATCAGTAATGTGATAGGTACCAATTTGGCGGCTCCACTCCAGGCAATTCCACACCGACCAGATGTAGTTTTCCTTTGTCTGTTCTATAAATACTTTCATGGCTTCTGCTCCAATGAACTTAATTCACTGGTACCTCTGCAACAGGTATTTACTCGTGCAACCAGATTGGCAACCATTCACAGTTGGATCAACCAAATGCAGACGACAATTTTACTCTGCAGCTTCTTTTCTCGCACTTCTCACCACCCTTTGCTCCTTTCTGACTGGTTCCTCTTTCTCTTCACTATCTTCTACTTAATCTTTTTTACTCTTATGTAACGCCCTGCACATCAGTGGTGTTATCGACTTGCTTGTGGGGATACGATTAAAAAAATAGTTTTAATTTTCGTCCTTGACCATCGACGGGCTTTGTAGGTAAACGCAGGTCCGATCTATTGATGAGGAGAGCATAGGTATAGTGTAATGTCAGATATAAAAATAGCTTAAAATAGGGGAACGCAGGTTCGAATGTTAGCTGAGAGTGCATTATTTTCAAAGAAGTTTTCTCGAATCGGTATCCGAAATTAAACGCTGATTAATAAACGGAACGTCTACAGAAATTTGAGTAACTACTAAACGTAAGGTTTCAATAATAACAATTATAAAATTTTATAATAATTATTAATGAATATTTAGTACTTTTATATATTTACTGCCTCGTCTTTAATATTTGTTTATATTTCTGAGATGAGGTAGTATTTAGAGTATTTACATTATTCAAACTATTATCCTCGTCTTTGTTTCTATTTGTACGACGTTTCGGCTGTTGTACGCTCCGGCCTTCTTTAGGTGGTAAAAATTTCGAACCGAACCGTTTATTATGATGAGAAGGTATGTCATCCTCATTCCTTGCGTAAGTCATGAGTTATCTCCCTCTGACCTGACTGCTGTAGCCGAATATTGAACTCATAACTCTTTGGGTCAGGTCACAAGAACTAACCAAAATTTATATCCCCTTGGCCATGTGTCCTTAAGGACAAGAACAACTGAATGTTGCGGACTTATATATCTAATGTCCTGTAACCCTTTTTACCAGAGTCCATATTGCAATTTTTTATGTTCATGAATTTCTCTAGTATTTTTTTTTTACCAGAGCTCATATTGCAATTTTTGATAGTAATGATTTTCTCTGGCACTCCGTATTACGTAGTGGATATAGTAGATACAGAAGTTGATTAGTTCCTGTGACTTGACACAAAAAATTGTGAGTTCAGTCCCAGGCTACAACAGTAGTGAACTTACAAGGTTAGAGAAAGATAACTTATGATTCCAAAAGAGGCAATACTACGCAAGTGATGGGAATGATATATTCCATTAATTCAACTAAAGGTTTCGGTTCAAAGTACCTAGCTACTGAAGAAGGCCGGCGCGTACAACTGCTGAAACGTCGTACGAATGGGAACAAAGATGATGACAATATTCCGAATAAAGTAAGTACTGTCCCATTTTTAGTTGGAAGTTGGTTTAATCTAAGTAAATTTATGAATCATTTCTTAAGTCGTTCTAATAATATATAAAAGTAGAATATTTTCCTGTATTTATTTCAAAATTATTTACTTTGCAAAGTGAACCGCTTAGTTATTTAGTTCCTTTACTTCTATGTTCTTTAGATTATGGTCTTATTTGTCCAAGTCTTTCATGTGAGGCACTCAGATAAATTCGTTGATTATTTTATTTGTCTTATCTTCAACTTTTTTTCAAGAGTGTTGTGGATCTTCATCGTCAATTTGTTGGTGAGTTGGTGCGAAACTTGTACCGAAGTTTTAGTGACCGGTTTGTGCCGGAATGTTAAGACACGGAACAAGAAGGTAGATTTAAAACAATGTATTACTATAACAAGTAATCAGAATATTCGAAGAATGTGTTAATCAATAGTAATAGAGAAATAAGTAAGTCCGAAGGCACTATTACTCTCCCTGACTAGTAGCTGACGTTAAATGCTTCCGTTACCTGCTTCGTTAAACTGCTGTATTTCTTTGCTAGTAACTGCACGCAACTAACTGTAGTATTTAGTTACTCTCCCACTAGGGTAAAATGTGACAAAATATTTTTTTTTATTGTTGTGGGTTCTCCGGGCCATATAGCCCGGACAAATTTTCTGACTAATGTTCCCCAGTCATGATTCTATCCTTCGGTGGAGCCACCACTTGGTTAATACACCCGAAGATAGAGAGCTCTACAGTGCCAATGGCAGTCACTGCGATGAAGTAACTGCAGTGTTCAATTACCCCCTCCACACACGCACACACACACACACACACACACACACACACACACACACACACACACACACACACACACACACACACACACGTACTTGGGCAAAATGTGGCATTAGACCTTTCTAATGTGGGTTCTCCGGGCCATATAGCCCAGCCAAAAATATCTTTCTAATGTTCTTTAGTCGTGACTCTAACCTTCGGCGGAGCCACTAGTGGGTTAATAGTCTCCGACAAAAAGCAGAGAGCTGACAGTGCTAAGGCTGTCAACGACGCGAGTTGACTGCTCTCTAGAAGACACGCAGGTAATTTTATATATCCAGAGGAAGATTTCATTCATCGCAAGACGACTCCATAACAAAGAGATATTTCCATTTCGCTGTAATATGAAACACGACGTTTTAATTTGGCATAAATAATCAATGAAACTTAATTATCTTTGAACGTTTAAAATATTATCGAACAGATTGCATTACCCTCTATTTTAATTTTGAATTGTTTATCACCATTTTATTGAACCACAATATTAAGGCATTTAATAAGTTATAGAAGGAGTGTTCCGATTTTAATCAAATTTGATACATTCATAGACAAAGACATAAAAATCGATATTCAGAATTTCAAAGCTGCAGTTCTTACAATAGTGGAGAAAACCGAATATATATATATATATATATATTATCGGTTGTGTGAAACCGCGGTAGGTTTTGGCTATCTTGTGATTCTTTATGTGTCTTCGCTCTACTTCTGCTTTTCATTTGTACTTTTGCATTTGTTTGTATTTGTATCGAGCACTTTTTCTTCTTTTTTGTGGTTGGTTCCGTTTGGGTTTTTTTTCTTTACTGCGGAGTATTGTATGTCTTGTCTTTATTCTGCGGATTTCTTTTTTTCCCCACTCTTATCCAACGCCTTAGTGCGACGGATAATATATAAAAGGAAAGATGTTTGTGTGTGTGTCATTTTTTTCAACCATTTTGTTTTAGGTTTTGCTTCGGGTTTGGCTCTAAGTAGGTATAATTGTAGTTCTTAGTCTCAGCCATGATAACATTTACTCAGTCTGCCCTGTAAGTACCTTATTTTTCAAGCCCTCTTTCCTGATTATTTGCCCCCAGAAATTTTAGCTTTTTTTCTTTTGATGTTCAGAATGAGTTTGCATTTTGTTTCTTTTTCCCTCAATCTGCTCTGTGAGTATCTGATTTCCCAAGCCCTCTCTTCTCATTACATGCCATAGAAATCCCAATGTGTCTTCCTAATGTTAAATATAACTTTATTTTCGTTTCCATTATCTCTAAAACTTCCTCGTTGCTCACATATTTGTTCCTTGGTATCCTCAGCATCTTTCTGCAGCTTTAAGTCTTTTCTTCATCTTTGAGCAAATTTCTAGTATTCACTTGTGGAGCATAGGGGGATTGATATTCGTAACAGTTCAGTTCTCTTTTCTTGCTAATAATGTTTATACTGTTGCTTAATACGCTGGCAAAATTTTATAGGGCATCTTTCGCTATTCCATTGGGCTTTCTGATTTCAGTTTGGCACTTTACGTTCCCTATTAAAACATTTCCTATATACTTAATTTTTTCACTTGTTTGAAATTTATATCTTCAATTACTAATTTTCATTTTGGGCCCAATTTTTTGTTAACTACCATGTATTCTGTCTTCATACCTTTTTATCTAAACTTATTTATAAATGGAACTTTGTCTCTGTGTGTGTCCGTTTCCTATAGACTCCGAAACGGCTGAACCGATTTTCTTGAAATTTTACACAGTTATACTATAAGCGTCTGCGAGTGTTCTTAGCTACGTTTTGTGTCGTGGTACCTCCGATAAATGTCAAAAATCGATAATCGAAAAAATCGGGTTATAGAAGGAGTGGTCCGATTTTAATCAAATTTGATACACTAATAGACAAAGACATAAGAAACGATATTCAGAAGTTTCAAGGTTGCAGTTCTTACAATAGGGTAGAAAATCGATAAAATATATATAAAAGGCAAGATGTTTGTGTGTGTGTGTGTGTGTGTGTGTGTCTGTTTATCTGCCTGTATGTCTATTTTTTCAGCCCTTTTATTTTAGTTTTTGCTTCATGTTTGGCTCTAAGTAGGTATAATTGTAGTTCTTAGACTCAGCTATGATACCATTTACTCATCGGACTTATTTAGCCTTCAAAATTCAGTTTACGACGAAAAAAATTTATTTGATATGATACCAGGAAATCAAAATTTGACTTACATCCATTCATTTTGCTTTCAGTGTACGGTTTCGCCTTCACTGGAAACAACTATTGCTTTTTAGTCTTTCGTGCAACGTCCAAAGTGTCTGAGCTCCAGGACCATGGATTAGTTTTAAAGGTTTCAATACACCCGAGCAACGCCGGGGTATACTGCTAGTATATATATTGAAGTAAATCTTCGAAAATACCGTGTCGTATGATAATTTTCAAGAAAAATCACTCGCTTCTTCAGCGACCAAATTAATTATGTAAAGATCGAGAAAAAAAACAAAAAGAACTTGATTCAAAATGATTTTAACTGACGGAAATCGTTGTCAGAGATGCTCTAATCCATATATATATATATATATATCAGAATTAGCTGACCCTCCAACTATACGGACATTCTTGATTACGAGTGGCCAACCATTCATATATATATATATATATATATATATATATATATATATATATATATAATGTCAAGCCTATCAGAACGAAGAGGGTGATCCAAATCATTTTATATAAATAATATATAACATGAAATCTATAAAAGTAATTGATTTTGTGTAACCGATCTATAAACACTTTAATTTTCATAATCCACTAAGAGTAATATTTTAAATAGCAAAACATTAAAAATTAGCAACGCCGGGGTATACTGCTTATATATATATTGAAGCAAATCTTCGAAAATCCCATGTGTCGTACGATAATTTTCGAGAAAAATCACTCGCTTCTTCAAATTTATTATGTAAAGATCGAGAAAAAGAAACAAAAGAACTTGACATAAAATGATTTTAACTGACGGAAACCGTTGTCAGAGATGCTCTCTCTCTCTCTATCTATCTATCTATCTATCTATCTATCTATCTATCTATCTATCTATCTATCTATCTATCACAATTAGCTGACTCTCCAACTATACGGACATTCTTGATTACGAGTGGCCACCCATTCATATATATATATATATATATATATATATATATATATATATATGCATATCTATCTATCTATCTATCTATCTATCTATCTATCTATCAGAATTAGCTGACCCTCCAACTATACGGACATTCTTGATTACGAGTGGCCACCCATTCATATATATATATATATATATATATATATATATATATATATATATATATATATATAATGTCAAGCCTATCAGAACGAAGAGGATGATTCAAATGATTTTATATAAATAATATATAACATTAAATCTATAAAAGTAATTGATTTTGTGTAACCGATCTATAAACACTTTAATTTTCACAATCCACTAAGAGTAAGATTTTAAATAGCAAATCATTAAAAATTAGTTATTCTTTGGCAGCAATATGTACAACATCGTTGTCATAATGAGAAAATACTTAGTAATTTTCATAATATTCACCAAATAAAATAATCTTCTTTCTGTAACTGTAGAATTAAGGATAATTGTCCAGTTGAAGTTATATGTATGCCTGAAAAAGTCATATATTACTAAGCTACTATTTTTTCTAAAAAATATGATAAAGAAAGAAAAGTATACTTTAGGATTTCTGCTGGACCTTGGAAACAGAAATTTTATAAACATAAACATCCCTTCTCTAGGCTCACCCAGAGAGCTCTAACTACATATTTCTGGGAATCAAACGATAGAAGATTCTCTCTACAGATCGAATGGATGATAGATGCTAAATCAGAGACTCCTATTATCTTTAGAAATATGTATCTTATGCTTAGATGAAATATCAAATAATAAAATTTTGTGCTAATAATAATCTTGTAAAGCAAATAAATGAAGTAATTTTTAAATGTCGTCACCGGAATAAATTTAAATTATTATAGTTTATTAAATGATTTTATTTTATTTTTTATGACAAATATATTATTCATGAACATATTTTTTCTTACCAGTGAGATTCTAGCAAATTTATCCGTTTATTATCTCTATTGTGAGTGGATTATTTCTATTTTCATTTATTGTTATTAGTATTTTTAATATTTTCTTTATCTTTTATTAGTATTATATATTATATATTTATTTTTATTAGTAGTATTATCATTTTTATCTATGCATTTTTTATATTTATATTTTTCGGAAAATTTTTGTTTTCTTTTGTTTTTGTAAAGTCAGCGACCTAGGATTGTATTTTTTTAAATAATTTAGCTCCTTTGTTATTATCTGTATTAATTTTATGAATCTATTTTTTTAGTAAAATATCTTGTGATTTGTCTTTTTTATGAAAGTGTTTTTTAAAAATTCTTAAATCAATTTTTTGGAAAAAACTTTAAAAAAATGTTACTTTCAAAAATTTTGTGAAAGCTGTTTATTTGTGACTGTAATCATATGTGTTTTGTTTTTTTCTTTCCATGCCTTTTCTCTCTTTCTCGTAATTAATTTCTCTTCATATTTGCTTGATTTTCTATGTATTATTATTATATGCATATATTGTTTTTGTGTACATGCGTATTTTGAGTATGTCTTTTTCTTGCCTTCCTCTTTTATATGTCTGTATACATTCTCTCATTAAATATTTTGTTGTGTTTGAGTGATTTAATCTTTATTCCGTGTGTGTGTGTGTGTGTGAATGTGTGTGTGTGTGTGTGTGGACTTAATTTTTTTTACACTTCCGCCTAGAACGTAGTCACATGGTTCTTAGCAAGTAACCAATTCTCCTCTGTTAAAAACCGTTTTTTGAATGTTCTAAGTAAAATTAACTCTTATTTATTTAATATTTTCAACGGTCTGAACGAAGCAGTTTTTATTCTTCTTCTATGTCCCTTCAGGACGTACTCGATCCTGGCTTTCCTATCCCTGAGCACGCCTTTTGTTACACCATGCAATCCTCGTTCCGTCATCCACCTGATTAGGTCCTTCAAATATGTTATCCGTTGCTTTCCCCTGTCTATTTTTCCCTCTATCTGGCCTGTTAGTATCAGATTCTCCAAACCCCACTTCCTCATTGCGTGCCCCAGGAACTTCACCTGTCTCTTCCTGATGCTCAGTATTTATTTCCTTTTCGTTTCCATTATTTCTAAGACCTCATATATATATATATATATATATATATATATATATATATATATATATATATTCTTTTTCTTTTTCTTTAATCCGAAGTGGAAGAGTAGGAAGGTAAATTCCAAGAACCTGATCCTATATTAATATTAAAAATTTTAGCATTAAAAAGTGATACAGGCAGAGAACTCAATTTATTAAGTATTAAGAATACAGAGCAAATATAAATTAGAGAAAGTGTTCAAAATTCAAAGGTGTCGGATGTACATTTCGAGATAGCATCTCTAATAGGGATTCTACGTCACGTCAGCGACATTGTTTTGTTTCAAATGGCGAAGGCCCTGGGGTAATGGTTTTAGGTTAACAATGGTCACAAAGTACAACAGGACAGAGCTGTTAGTGGCGGGGTTACAGGGTGTTGAAACGGTATATTTACGAAGGGGGGGAATAGATTTAAATGTAATATCTAAAAATTTTTTAATTAAGTTTATCCATTACAGGAAGTCATGTTCAATATAAAATTTTAAAAAATTATTTAAGTTTATTTAATTAAACCTTTTAGGTAGAAGCGAGCTAAATGCCAATTACAGGAAGTTATCAGTTGAAAAATTATTAGAGAAAAAAAATTATTAAAGAAAAAATATTAGAGAAAAAAATATATATACACATATATGTGTTATATATATATCGTCATTTTGATTGACCTCTATTGTGTTATGTCGCTCATTTTATACAGTGTTACTATAAATGATCGCTTAAAGTCTTTTTAAAACATAGTTAAGCGGGTTTTTTCTTGTTTGTATTTCTGTTTGTGGTCTTTATGTGTGATTTTTTCCATTTTGGTACTTGTTATATTGTCTTCCGTTTTCTGTCTGTCTGTCTGTCTGTCTGTCTCTGTCTCTCTCTGTCTCTCTCTGTCTCGATATCGAGCACCGAGCACTTAAAGTCAAAAGTCTGCTAATATATTTTTATCAATAAGTCATTAAAAATTGTTGACACAAAGCCTAATTACAACAAGAGAAAGATGGAGAGAAAAATAGATATCGTGTCTTTATTTAAAAATATAAAAAAAAAACATTATTGAACTATGAAAATAATTCATCTTTATAACAAGTTTATAATCAATTTATGATATGCCAAAATTGAGAATTTTACCTTTTTTCATTGAAGAAACAATTTTTCGTGATTTTCCTTTGTTGTTTTTAACATATCCTAAACACCAAAACAGTGAAACTTATATTTGAAGACCCTCGAATTAAAAAGAATAAAAGAAACCAATTATTGGTTCCTTATATTATAAGGAATTGACTGTTCTATTTTAGATAAAAGCTGGAACAAATCCTCCATTGTTACTAGGTACATGTCAATCTTGTTAGCCGAAAATGTCAAAGATTGCCGATACCAGCTATTTAAAATCAACTGTTTTATCAATAAATGACAAAACATATTTGGCAACGATGTGTGTATTTATCTGTTTGTATGTGTGTGTATTTTTGTATGTGTGTGTGTGTGTGTGTGTGTGTGTGTGTGTGTGTGTGTGTGTGTGTGTGTGCGCGCGCGCGCGTGTGTGTGCGTGCCCGTGACTTGGAGAAGGAGAGTGAGAAAGAGAAAGATAGACATCTATTTAAAGGGTTCAGGTTGTTTAATATGTAGCCAAGGTCACTTGTTTATTGTAAACGACAGCTCTGAATGACCCTTTGTTGACTTAGTTGATTTATAGGATTTAAAGATACACTCTCCTCGCAAGTATTTGTTTAAATCGAAGTTCTCTATTAAAGAATAATAAACAGTTCTTACAAGGCATTTACTTTCCTGATTTCAATATCTAAAGCTGCATTAGATAAACAGTAAAAAATATTACAGTTGTTGTTTGTCTATACTTCTAAGATGAGGCATTATTTTCATTTTTTTTTTAATCGTGTCACCCCAAGTAAGGCATTCCACTGCCATTATAGCGCAGGGGGTTACATAGAGCGATTGGGTATAGGAAATGTCAGAAGGAGGGTGATAGACGACTTAGGATGTACATAGGGAGAGAGTTGGAGAGAGTGGGTGTGAGTTAGTGTGTTAGGAGGTGTCTATTGACCTTACATTTAAACTCCTAAAGGTTGTAGCCGTCGGGGAAGCAAGCATGCGGTAGAGATTTCCACAGGCGGGAAGTGCGAGGAAAGAATCTGTTGGAGTAGAAATTGCAGTTACATTTCATCGGATTCACTGTAAAAGGGTGGGACCTAGTTGCCAATCTAGTATTTCGTGCAAATTCACATCTAGGGGGCACCGGAGATTTACGTTCGTCAGAGCAGAAGCCATGAAAGTATTTATAGAAGAGGCAGAGGGAAGCCACGTCACGCCGGTGAGTGAGATACTGCAGGCGGTCAGCCAAGTCGGTATCAATCACATTACAGATTCTTCGCTGTATTTTGTCAAGAACCCCGAGGAGAATAGAAGAGGCACCTGACCAGATGTGGCAGCAGTACTCAATACACGGGCGGATGGTGGATTTATATAATTGCAGGATAGATTCAGGCGGAAAGAATTACCGTGACTGTTCGCCTCGTCTATATTGCCATATTTATATCCACGAGATAAGGTTTTCACATCGAAATTCCGATCACCTGAAGAAGGCCGGAGAGTACATGTTCGAAACTTCACGAATATGATTATGGCAATAAAGATGAGGAAAACAGTTGTTGTAATGTTTTCATTGTTTAGTAATGTCAATAATTGGATTGGATTTCTTGATTCTTTTTGTACGGCTTATTCACACTTTGATGGTTATTTAAAGCCAGAAAATATATTTAGGTTGTAAGATTTTAAAAAAATCATGACGTCTCTTTTACCAGATATGGGTTGAATAACAAGACAGATTGAGTTCTATACTCTTGGTTGATAACCTGTCTACATTAAAAAGAAATGGTAAACAATACGGGAAAACATACGAGGTATTCGAACCAACTTCTGTAGTCTTGAACCTTTTCTCCACCTAAAGTCCCCTGACATACTAGCGCTTTGTGAGACTAAACTTAACCCCTCCTCTGACTTCGCGATTCCTGGTTGCCTTCCCCTCTTAAGGAAGGATTTAATTGTCGACATGCATGGGCTAGTGGTTTATGTTAGTGAACACCGTTATTTAGCTAGAGTGACATCTCTTGAATTACCTGACCACTCATACATGTGTCTTTGTCTTTCACTTCTCAAATGGGTTAGCTATCTTTTCTTTCTGTACGTTTTCCTGTCCTCTCCTGACTGCTCCTTGCTAGACAGCATTTCTGAGAATATAGATAGGGCCACTTCCTCTAAACCATTCGCTAACATATTCGTGTTCGGAGATCTCAAAGCCCGTCATGCCAAGTGGCTAAAAAACTCTGTCACTAATTCAGCTGGCATTCACGACATGAACTTACGTAAGCGGTGGATTTCCCAATGTGCTTTCCCAGTATTCCTTTCAAAACACGCTTCTCTACTGCTTCACCTCTGTATCTCACTCCTACCAAGTCTCGCAGCTTTGCTCTCTCGCTAACGCCGATCACGCTGTTGGTTCTCTTAATATCTCTCTTCACTCTCACTCCCACTAGAAGCCTCCTACCAACCGGATCTCCTACTGCTATCAAAGAGCAAACTGGGATACCTTTCATGATTTCCTATGCGACGTCCCTTGGGGAAAAGTGTTCAGTCTACCAGTTGAGGACTGCGCCTGCGAGGTCTCCTTCTGGGTGAAAGCTGGTATTTATGTCTTCATACCGATCGTTATTTTATAGCATTAGTGAAAGTCATAGATGCAAGTTATATATTGATGATGTTAAGATATCACAAATACCCAAATTTATCAAGTAACCTGTGATGTAACAAATGATGAAAATTGTGACACTAAAATGTGAATTGTAAGTGGAATAGGCAAAAATAAATAAAGATTTAAAGAACATATTGGAAAATATAGTTAGTAACAAAGACAAGTTTAATAAGTTCCTATGTAATATTAATACATTTATATGACGATGAATGCTGAAAAAGTCCCACACAGATTAGCAAGATAATGGAGGAAATTGAAATATGGTTCTGCAGTAGGATAATGAGAACTATATAGACAGATCATGTGATCAAATAGGAATTTTTCAGTAGGAACACTGAAGTTTAAAAACGTCTAAACTCGGAAATACCTAGATGGTCGCCTGCATAGGAGTATTAGATGCTGCAAGTTTAGATGCTGGGGTGGATTAACAAAACGGAATTTCTGATTGGAGAAACGAGTTCCAAATTTTGTTGTGTTCTTTGTATTCACTCATGGACAAATAACCTACGAAAAACTATGGTTAAATTAGTAAGACTTTTAACATCTAACAATTATTGTTTACACTATTTAGATTCGGATTATTGTCCTCATCATTGTTCTTACTATCACAACATTTCAGCTTTTTTAACTTCAGGTGTATATTAAAGTTTAGCTCTGCTCTCTGATGCCAATTCCCACACACGTATATACAAGAGCTGATCAAAAAGTATCAGGAATGGTGCTATAAAAAGAAAACTACAGCACATATCAATTCAAAATGTAATCCTCTTGAAAGTAAGTTAAGTGCCATACATGATACACGCTTTGGGCGAACATGTCTCGAACGAGACTGTAAAAGTCTGCTAGAACAACCAGCCAGTAATCAACTAGAATAGAAGTTGGGTTTGGCTGACCAAAAAAAAAACCCAAGACAAATTGGTAGGTGGTTTAAATAATAACCTGGGAGATTCCATTCTGTTACAGGCAAGTCCATTCTATAAGTATTGATTGGCTGACAATTTCAGTGTGTATATTGAGCTCCATAAATATTGAGCACAATATTCACACTCTTGAATAGACACCTTCCTCCAGGGAGACAAAAGGAGACAGCCATGTTGAAAGGTAAGTTATTTGACTTCTACAGAGACATGACTGACTGGGTAGAAAATTATCCCGCAGTAGGTTGCCATTGGTTTCTGCGCTAGAATGGTTACCTGCCAAGGTTATAGAACACAAGCTGTTCCATTATGTAACCTATAACTGGGGGGAAGAGATAGATTAATACCTTTCCCAGGGGTATTTGTGCGTAAATGAATGAAAAGAATTCAACTGGAATTCGAACTCGGTACCCCAATTTGTCGTTCCGAGTCGATAAACCAAAACGTACATCCACATTACCAGGAGACACAACAGTAATTCTATATATCTCCAATGAATTATTTCTTTGCTTCAACTCTCTTAGCATTCAGTCAGTCAGTTAAATGCTATACGTGACATTAAAAAAATTAATCGATCATGTATCTTTCGATCCTTGATTGTTTCAGCAGAATATTTTCCCGTATTAGGTTGCTACTTCTTTGTGTGGTAGTCTGGTTGTCAACCAAGTCTACAGAACCCCCTTTGTCCTGTCATTTAACCAATAGCTGGAGAATGAAGAGATTCCTTTCAATTTTCGCATTTACAATTTTGGGTGTACGTGAATGAAAGCAATTCGATTGGAATTCGAACACGGCTCTCCAATTTCTGATTCTGAGATAATATCCATTATACGACAATGTAAACCCACACAGAATTATGTAAAGTAAATGATCTTTCAATCGCTCCCTTATTTGGGTTAAGAATTGGCTATATACTTCGTCTTGAAAAGTAATTTATACTAAAATTTACAAATTTATTCATATCTACCTTGTATTATTAGTACCTAGTTTGATATATTCGTCATTGCAATGTTCTTCAAAATGTAAATTACTTATGGCTCGTTTTACTCGATAAGCAATGTTTTCTTGAAGGGAACTAACAAAACTCGTGAAACCTTATACAGCTACGTAGTCGGAACATCTAGAGCATAATTTAATTTTGGTATTATTTGAAAGATCTGATAATCTTAAATTTAATCGCTTTCTAACCGGAACATTTCAGCAGTTTAACTACAGTGTATCACTCAATAAATCAACAAGCAATTGTCCGATCGAGTCGTTCTTACTTGAAAGGTGAAATCGCTATTCGTTTCCAACCTCAGCAAATCTCATCCACAAAGCCCAGAATAGTTGAACTGCTTCATCTATCCTCTCCGCCTCGTTCTTTTTCTGTCACTCTTCTACCAGTTTGTTCCCAGAATTATGTGTTATTTTTTTTTTTTTTCTGCGGAAGTAACATTGTTCACACGTCGACCGGAGTTCTATGTCGTGTCTGTTCCCACCGTTCCCGTCGTCTTTTATCATTTTCTTTTTTGCTTTGACTGGCCGTCGTCCAAGTATGAAAGGCGAGAATTATTTGGAAAGAATTTTCAGTGGACTCTAAGAAAACGAAGGGGTTTGAATTAGAGTGAAGTGTTGAAGACATATCAAGAAAAGCAAACAATAGAAAAAATGTTTATGAATAGCTTCATTCGGGAAATAGATTATATCAAGCAATCGGTGATTTTACAAATATGCGAATGCAGTTCTCAAGGCAGAAATATTTCATATAACAAGACGCGCAGAACGAAATGCATAAATAGTGAAAATAAATAAATAAACAAAAAAGAAAATAAAGAATTTGATGTTGGCACATACGGGCTTTTTGAAGAAAAGGAAAACGAAAAATACACATTAAAAATTTCCATTCTTCTTTATGTGTCGTGTCTCTTCAAGAAGAAGGCGATCATGGCCTTCCACGTGGCCCTACCTCTTGTCGATTTCAGCGTTTTACTCTTCGTATCTTTCTTGAACCCCCCTCCGCTATCCATTTGCTCATGCCTATCACGTATGTCACACGCTGTCTCTCTTTCTCCCTCTATCCGTCTTGTGAGTATAAGTTCTTCGGGCCCTCCTACCTCATTACACGTCTCAGGTACATCAGCTGTCTCTTCCTGATGTTAACTATGAGATTTTGTCTTGTTCGCAATCTCTCCAAAAACTCATCGTTGCTCAGGTGTTCGCTCTATAGTATCCTCACCATTCTTCTGTACAATCACATTTTTGTCAGCCCGAATCTCCTGTTCACTATGAGATTTTGGAGAGACTTGAAGCAAAAACCAAATATACATTAAGAACAGGCAGTTGTCTGCGTCTCCTTTGCAAATATACGAGGTATTCGCATTAACTTTTACAGCGTAGAATCATTCCTTCAAACAAACTCACCTGACATCTTAGCTCTCTGTGAAATTAACCTTGACCCTTCTAACCCCTCTTCTGAGTTGTACGTTTCAGGTTACCTTCCCCTCTTCAAGAATGACTCCAATGTCCATATGCATGGGCTTGATGTTTATGTCAGTGAATATCTCCCTCTATATAAGGGGATCTCTCTTGAATCCCTAGATCATTCTTTCATGTGCTTCTGTCTCTCACTTCTAAGCTTGGCTAGCTATCTTTTCTTTCTCTAACGCTCCCCCTCATCTCCTGACTTGTTCAGTACTTGATAACATTTCTGATAATATTGATAAGGCTATTTCTTCTCATCGATCTGCCCATATATTTGTGTTTGGTGACTTCCCACCAGGCCAAGTGGCTGGAAAACACTGTTACCAATCTTGCTGGTGTCCACACCATGAAATTTTCAATCACGCAATTTCTTACGCAAGTGGTGGATTTCCCCACGCGTTTCTTCAATAGCCCTAATGGAAGGAATTCATTGCTAGACCTCTACTTCAATTCCATTCCAGATTCTTGCAATGTCAAGCAGCTCTGCCCTCTCGGAAACTCTGACAATGCGGTGGTTTCCGTTAACATCATCTTCCACTCCCACTCCATCCAAGAAACACAGACCAGCAAAAAATCCTATTGCTACCAATGTGCATCGCAGGACTCCTCTTGGGTTAAGGCTGGCATTGATTCTTTCATCCCAGCCAGGAAGTTTTAGCTTTAATCCCATTTGTCTCCCTGGTTCTTGCCCGCTTGCTCGGGCGCCATTGCCCACTGGAATCACTTCTTCTGGCTTTATAGAAGCCACGCGTCGGACCATAACAGGCGCCTTTTCACCTCAGCTTGTAATAAGTGCAAAAAGATACTTAATGAAGCTAAGATGTTGTTTGCAGCCAGAATGAAGCAGCGCATACCATCCCGTAAGTTCGGCACCAAAGACTATTGGCGACTCTGTAAAAGTGTGCTTAACAATAGTAAAATCTCAATACCCGCTCTAATCAATAAACTTTAGATCCTCACCTCTTTAGCGGACAAGGCTGAATGCTTTGCTCGCAGATCCTTTATCAATTCGAGATTGGATTTGTCTGGAATATCTATATCTGATTTCCTACCTAGAATTGAGGCCTAACTGAATGACGTCTACATTAATCCCTCACTCCTCTCTAACATAATCTCAAGGCTTGAACCTCGTAAAGCGAGCAGAGGAGACAGAATCCCAATCGTAGTTTTGAAGAAATGTGACCCTGAACTCTCCTCTATCCTCTCTAAGCTCTACAACTACTGCCTATCTGCTTCCTGCTTTCCAGGCTGTTTGGAGTCTTCCTCTGTAATTCCTATATGTAAGAATACGGGAGGATCCTCGGACCCTACTAATTACCACCCTATGAACCTCCTACATATCTTTGGCAAAGTCTTCGAAGCCATTATCAACGCCGAGGTGGTTCAGCATCTCACACTCTTCTCGGACAAACACTATGGTTTCCGCTTCCCCAGGTCTACTGCTGATATGCTAATGACCATCACTGAGTATTTATACCAAACAATCAATACACATCTCTTATCCCACTAACACGCATCCATTCTCTCAAGCTCTTTTTGTTTATCTACTCCACCACCGTCCTCGATTTTTCATCCGTCTTTTACCCTTCTGATAATTTCCCATAACTAACCCCGCTTTTTCATCACTTTTCCCTGTGTAACCCCCTGCGAACAGTGGCAGTAGAATGCCTTGCTTAGGGTGAGTGGATAAAAAGAAAGTTCAAATTTCTGGGGCACGTAATAAGGAAGGAAGGCTCGGAGAAACTGATACTCCAAGGCGGTTAAAGGGAAAGAGGGACAGTCGGTTGCAGAACTTGACATATTTAATGGCCGTGAAGAAATGGATTGAAGAACTGAGTTTGGTGGAAATAACACAAAGTTAATAGTGGAATAATACCAGACAACCTATACAAGTCAATTTTCATTACATTTCTTAAGAAACCATGTGCAAACAGGTGCGCACTACACAGAATTGTCTGATGAATGAGTCACATTACAAAACTGATCGTCTGAATCATGATGAAAAAAGCCAGGTGGGGGATACTAGAATCAAGCAAGTATAAAAATTTAGACTTAGGAAGTGTTCTAACAGGAGATAGAAAGTGCGACACAAAGATCCGAAAGCCAATTGGCATGGCGAAGGAAGCGTTCCAGAAGATGAGTATAGTATTAAGAGACATGAAACTTTTACTGGAAATAAAGAAGAGAGTACTAGATTGCTATGTGGTATCAGTTCTTCAATATGGCAGTGAATATTGGACAATATAATCGAAGATACAGCAAACAATTGAAGCAGCGGAAATGTAGTTCTACAGGAGGATGCTGCGGATATCAAGGACCTAGCATGTGAGCAATGATCATGTGTTGGAATGTAGGGTAACGAAATGATAATTAATAGTGAGCACCAGAAAAAGACAACTGAAGTTTTGGGACATGTATTGAGGAAGGAGGGCTTGGAGAACCTGATACTGACAAGCTAGCTAGAAGGAAAAGGAGACAGGAGAAAGCAACGGATAACATATTTGAAGTGCCTGAGCAGGTGGATGACAGAACGGGGGTTGCGTGGTGTTACAGAAGAAAGTGTGCTAAAAGCCACCAGGGATAGAGAGACGTGAAAAGCAATGATCGCCTACGTCCTGAAAGGACAGGGCACAAAGAAGAAGAACAAAAAGAAGAAGAAGAAGAAAAAATTATAAAGAGAAACATGAGATTAAAAGATGTGGAGAACCATGATCAACTACACCCTTAAAGGACAAGAAACATAAAAAAAATGATAATCGTGCAATAATAAAATATTATTGATCATTTGATTTCGTTTAGCAAAAAACTCTTTGTTGCTTTTTCTCTCCGTCCATGAAATTCTGGGTGTCCTTTCGTAAAATATCATGTCTGATGGCTCATGTTTTCGCCACTACCGTGGAGAGATTGCAACGCATTCCCTGTCCAATTAGAGTATGAATAACACATAGCAACCAAGCACTATTTGTTTTCAATGAATCTTTTAAAGATAAGTCTTCAGGCACAACGTAAAGCTTTAACACGACAGGAAAAAAATCAGGCGTAGCCGACTACATATGGAGAACAAAAAATCACCGCCCCATGTTGGATTCAGTCAGTCAGTTAAGTGCCATACGTGATACACACTTGGGCGATCATGTCTCTCGAAAGAGACATGACTGACTGGGCAGAAGAGTATCCCTCACTAGGTTGACATTGCTTTCTGCGGTAGACTGGTTGCCGACCAAGGCTATAGAACTCAATCCGTCCTGTTATTTAACTGGAAGGAATAGGCGGATTAATACCTTTCCCAAGGGTATTTACGCGTAAGTGAATGCAATGAATTTAGTTGGAATTCGAATTCGAACTCGGCTCCTCGATTTCTCGTTCCGATCCTATATCCAATGCACCACAACGCACATCCATGTTGGATTAGGGTGAAATAATAGACAGAAAAAAATCATTGAAAATTACAAGAACTTAAGGAATAAGAGCATATGTTAGGACACAAAAATGTCCTCAGCTGCGCAAGCACAGAAATGAATACAATATGGATATGATAGAGAAAACAGTAATAACAACAAAATTGTAATATGATATCTGGCAAAACAGTTATCTGCGACAATATGTTTATAAGTGCCAAATAAAATGCAATAATGTCCTTAAAGATACGTGCCCAGGTCGATAAAAGCGTTGGTTGAATTCAGGCTGAATTGAGTTATGAGTTGTGAGTTCAATAGTTGGTAAGATCAGTGGTGAACAAAAACTTGGGAATTTGGGTTAAATATCGATAGCAGAGACTGAAACATAAGGGAAGAAACATGACATGTAGAACCAGAACAATATACTCCTGTGTACGAAATAAAGGGTCCAGTTCAGAATTCCAGTCATCTGAAGAAGGCAGGAGCGTTGAACAAGCGAAATCTCATGAATATGTCAACGAAGACAAAGTCAACAATTCGAACAATGTAAACATTGTGAAAACTTTTTAAATATTTGTCTATATTTCTGAGAAAAGGCAGCATTTACAGTATTTACATTATTCGGACTATTGTCCTCATCTTTGTTGCCATTTGTACGACGTTTCGGCCGTTGTACACTCCGGACTTCTTCAGGTGCTAGGAATTTCGAACTGAACCCTTTATTACAATCACTGAGGTATATGAACTCTATTACTTGCGTAGTAGTGCCACCTTTGGTAGTCATCACTTATCTCCCTCTAACCCTGTAAGTTACTTGTTCACCATTGCTGTAACCTGGAATTGAACTCACAACACTTTGGGTCACGTCATAATATTATCCTTGACTCAACATCTATATTTCCTCCCCGTTATGAAAAGTAAAAACGAACATTTGAAAGAAAGAAAAAATATGCATATTGTTTCAACCACGCACCGAAAAACAAATTATACAAGGAAGTAATTATTTTATAAAACATCTTTGAGAAATCAGATTTGTTATTACTTTATCATCTATGAAATGAAGGTTGTAGTCAAACAGAACAAAGAAACTACGAATTTAGGTACCTCCACTCAACTGCCAACAAAAAAAAAACATCTCATGATGTTAAAAAAACAAACTTTTATAATCAAAATTTTATGCTATTATTAAGAGGAAAGATGAAATTTTGTTGTTATTTTTTGTTAATTTTTAAATCCTTTCTGACACGCTCGAAATTTTAATTAAAAATACATTCTTTTCCGTAAGCGATTCACGCTATGTTTACGTAAGGCGACTATTAAGAAAATGGAGTCGTTCGAGTAAAATGATCTGGGGCGCTTAAATTTCCCCTCGCTCTCGACCGCCGCTTGAGAGATTTCTTTTACAAATATCAAAAGTTGCTTACATGGTTTCCATATTAACGTATGAGTCTCCATCTTTATTAACAGTGCACATCTGAGCAATTGAAATTAGGAGAGGAATGAAGTTTGGTATCTCCTGCAACTGCCACCACCGAGAAAAAGATTGATCGTGTTCATTACATGGTGAAGAATGACAAGCGATAGACTATAAATTTAACAGACATTGCCATGCCGTGAGAGATTTGAAAATATTCGGTAGAATTAAGTTGGCATAACAAAGGAATCTGCTTAGAAGGTGCCACGTCTTCTGACGCCCGATCAAATGCACCTTAATGCGAACAGATTGCTGGAAAATCTGACATTATTTACAGAAGGACTAACTTGTTTTTCCTAAACATTGTCTAAACCAGGATGCCATTTTGGATTCAGAGAGACAGTTCCCACAATGTAAATAGTTCTCCTCATCAGCACCAGTCTTACGGCCTATCACGTTGAATACACCGGTCCTCGCTCGATCACCGAAGTTAATTAACGTTGATCATGAACAGTACTTAGATGGGTGACGGCTTGGGAATACCAGGTACTGTAAGCGTTTAGTGACGAATGTGCGTTGTGGTGCAGTGAATATCGGCTCAGAAAGAGAAATCGGTGAACCGAGTTCGAATTCCAGTTGAATATCCTGCATTCAATTAAGCACTGGTACACTTCGGAAAGGTATTAATCCGTCCCTTCCCTCCAGTTTTGGGTTAATTAACAAGGGTAGGACTTGGGGACCCTGCCCTTAAAAAACAAACCCAAATGAATCTTGATACTCGAAAAAAATGTATTACTAAACATAGAACTTATATAGAAACAACAATAAATTGTTGAAAGAAAAAGGTATTACCAGTAATAAATAAATAAAATTTCCTTGGCAATACATGACCCGCCGAGATTGATTTGCCATAAAAACAAAACAACCAACCAAGCAATCATCAGCACCAAATAATGTTCGAAATCATTTCAACTTAACGGAATTTGATAACCTCATTTTTCGGCGGGGGTCAAAAGGCTTTCTGATTGTTGAATATCTTCAAAACGGCCACACCATAGAGAGTACGATGATAACTTGCTCAGACATCCCGAAAGGCTGTGATACCAAACACACGGGAAAAATGACGGGCGTGGTTTTGTTTCACCAGAATAATGTTTCAGCATATAAAACCTTGGTTTCAATGTTTCTTGGGCTTTTGACTTGCTGATTGTCGTGGCGAATCTGAATTGCCAAGTTGATGTAGCTTGTTAGGGCTAGGAAGAAAGACACGGAAACAAGAAGGTAGGTTTAAACTGTGTATTACAATCACAAAACAATATATACAAGTAAATGGTTGGTAGTCAGCAAACAGAAGTGTACATCCAAACTGTCTAATTTCACTACCTCTCGAAATCCTCTCGATGGTCTGCCTGGAAGTAACGTAGGTGAATATTTATTGACGGAGGAAGAGACCCTTCCTATAGATAGGGCACCATAACATTGATCAATCTCAATATTCTCTTGATTTGACTATTATCTGTTCCCCAACATAAAAATATAACGTTAGCTACGAACCAATATCGCTATGATTATGACGTCGTATCTTCTACTGTTTGCATCGGTGGCTTACAGGGTGATCAGTTTTTTGGCGTAATCAGATATTAGTTTATCTGGAAGAAAACAATGCATTTAATAATAAAATCTTTATTGCAGTGCTGTCATATCTTGTGGTAATGACCTTTCTTTTTTTATTAATTCTTCTTTGAATTCTCGGGCGTCATTTTACTACAATTATTTATAAGAACAGTTGAAATTACTGCATAAAATGGCCTATGAAAACTTTTAGCCAGAAGAAATAAACTACATCCAATTTCAAAATTTATTTACGTAATTCCAACTCAGGATGTGCGTTGTGGTACAGTGGATATCGGCTCGGAACGAGAAACTTGGGAGCCGAGTTCGAATTCCTGTTGAATCCATTGTATTCATTTACGCGCTAATAACCTAGGGAAAGGTATTAATCCGTCTTTTCCTTCCAGTTATGGGTTAAATAGCAGGATAGATTGGGTTCTATAGCCTTGGTCGGCAACCAGTCTACCGCAGAAAGCAATGGCAAGCTACTGCGAGGTAATCTTCTGCCCATTCAGTCATTTCTCTTTCGAGACATGATCGCCCAAGCGTGTATCACGTATGGCACTGTACTGACTGAATTCCAACTCAACATAACTGAACAGTGTTTGGAACTAGAATGGAGTAGGTCCTCTGTCTGCTAGTTTCAGTGTTTGTATTCTATTTTGCATGGATTTGATCAAGTTATCAACAATCATCTGATTTAAATTTTGCCCTTCGTTGAGCAATGTTTCTTTAAGTGTAACCACTGACGTGATTTTGGTTGCTCGCTCTCAAAGTTTTTGGTCAAGGTCCACCCAAACGTGCTCTATTGGATTTATATCAAAACTTTGTGCTACCTATGGCAGTGAATTGATTCCTTGCAATTACTTCGAGACCTTTGCAACTTTGCTAGTATGCCATGTCTTTCCGTGTTCTTAAAAAAAGTAGATATTCTTGTCAGTCTAACTGGTTTTAAACAGAGCGAGTAGTCCTTTCTCTAATATTAGATAATATTTTGGGTCCTTTAATCGCTTATCAACAAGAATTAGCTCAGATTTCCAAGCAAACCAGACAGCGCCGCTCACTATTAGTCCTATCCCTCCATGTTTTACGTTCGCCTGCAGACATTAAGTGTTCCAAATCTCATTCTGATTTCTCAAAACATAAACCTGACTAGAATTCGAATATTAGCAAAATTTACTTTTATCTGACCAAATTACAGCCTGCCAAAATTCGTAATATTTGCTCTCGAATTCTCCCGAGGAATCCATACGCCTTGTTCTTTTTAACCTCTGAAATCAAGTAACACTTCTTTAAGAATCTAACTCTTTCAGTGTCTTTTTTACCACATGTCAGTCACTTTTATGAACTTCTGACGTCTTTTTCTGATGAATTTTCTCTTCAGAGACCTTTCGTTTGCACAGACACGATTCTGTCATATACCTGAACTTCTTCATTAAATTTCTTGACAATATTGTTAACCATTTGATGATTAATCTAGAGAAAAAAGCAGGTTATCTATTTGACATATTGATGCCATTTTATTTTCACTCGTTGAAATTCACCAAATACTTCCGCGAACGTTCATTGCAAAAGTAAGTCAAGTGTCATTCATAGATGAGAGTAGCTTTATACCAAGACGGTATTGTTTGAAGAAAAAGAAGATAAGTTGTTACCTAAGCTAAAATTTCTGTTATCAAGCGTGGCTAAAAACATATAATAGCTCACTGTATATGTTTTCATAGCTCTAGCGTCACTCCTACGAACTTTTAAAACCACCATTGAATAGTAAATATCTTAAACAACAGCGTTAACACTTTTGATAAAACTGGTATTTCGATTGAACGCTGGAGAGAAAAAGATTCTTAAGCGTATACTGAATAGAAACAAAGATATGTTTATTACTTACTTCCTACGTATTTCCTTGACTTCTAATCTCGTTTATATTTTCCTTGCAGGGAGAGAGAATATTGTGAAACACCCACACTATCAAATTTTTTTCTTTTATTATTATAATTTAATCGATCTTGAACTTCTGTATTTTGGAACTTACTCGCCTGTATAATATAACTGTCTTTGATTTCTAGTCGATTGCTTTAATATATAATGACCTTCTGAACATCCTACGTTCGAGCAGTTCTTTTCATCTCTTCATTTCATGGACAGCGTTTCTGTTCATTCATTTGGTTGTTATAACTTCAGTTTGTGGAAGGTTTACTATTGACCACACGAAAGTTGAGAATCATCATCATCGTTGATGCTATGATGGGAGGATTTCATCGGATCACTGATCAGCTAAGCTCCTGATTATTTCTTTCTATATAGCTAGGGCGAAATACGGAGAGTTATTCATTCGTGTGTTGTGGCGCAATGAATATCGGCTCGAAATCGGAAATCGTAGAGCTGAGTTCGAATTTCAGATGAAATTGTTTTATTCACTTACGCTCAAATAAAAGCGTATTAATCTTATCTTCTCCCTCTAGCTATTGGTTGAATAGCAGGACAAATTTGGGTTCAGCCTTCGTAGGCAACAAACCGCATAAAGTAGTAGCAACTTACTACAAGAAAATCTTTTTACTCATCCAGGCCTCTTTCGAAACATGATCGCCCAGGCGTTTGTCAGCGACAATTACTGATTAGCTGATTGATTCATTGGTGAGTAGCGTGACGTTGGTCAAATTAGACCTGAAGGAGCGTTTTTCGCTCCAGTTGAATGCACTGAGGATATTTTACAACATTAAATCACAAACTTTTCATATACACATTTCTGTTGATATCACACTGTAAACGAATACATTCTACGAAGATCTCCACCCAGAGATATCGTGTCTTCACCGTGTTGACCTCATATGTACAGCAGGTTCGGCAACAAGTGGTTATCAAGCTTGTCTCGCTAGAATAATTAAAATTGAGTAGTGATTTCGATCCTCACTGGGTGTCCCATACACTCAGCTTTATGGCATATCTAAGCTATTCTTAGAAATCATTATATGCGGTTTATTCCATGAAATGAATGACAGTTTTTTTTTAATCATTTCACCCTGAGCAAGGGGGAAATGCCACTGATGTGCAGGGGGCTACATAACTGTAAAAAGATTAATTAGAAAAAAGTGAGGAGTGCAAACTAGTTAGAAAAGAGCAATAGAAAGCTGAGAAAGCAGGTGCGATGACAGATACATAGGTGGAGAGAAAGGGAAGATTATACGGGGGTGGGGAGAGATCTAGAGTCTAGTGGTTAGTAGATGAGTATTGACTTTGCATTTAAATTTCTGGAGGTTGAAAAGTATTTATAGAACAGACAAAGGGAGGCCACATTTCGTCGGTGGGGAAGTGGCTGCAGTCGAGCCGCCAGATCAGTACCTATCACATTACAGACACTTCTTTGGAGCCTGTCAAGAACGCTGAGGAGAACGGCAGGGGCGCCTGACCATAAATGGCAGCAGTACTCCATGCACGGACGGATGGTTGACTTGTATATATGCAGGATGGATTCAGGCGGAAAAAACCATCCTGGATCGACATAGTGACCCAACCTTCTTAGCAGTAGATTTTGCTATGGATTCAATATAGTGGTTCCATTTGAGGTCTGAGGACAGGGTAAGTCCGAGGAGGCGTAGTGTATTGCTCTTCGAGAGAATCGCTTGGTCCATGCTTATGGGAGGCAGGAGAGGTTGCCTCTAATGGTTGACAGACAACAGCTTGGTCTTAGATGAATTGAAGTTGACAAGCCACTTCTTGCCCCAGTTCACCACAGTGTAGAACCCGTTCAAGGTCAGCAGCGAGATTATGTCTGTCCGCCACGACAGGTTTCTTACTGGTGCGGGAGTATATTGTAGTGTCATCTGCGTAGATGCCTACTTGGGAACTGATCTCATCTGGGACGTCGTTGATGAAAATAAGGAAGAGCGTCGGGCCAGGGACAGAGGCCTGTGGTACACCAGCATTCGTGCTGTAGGATGAAGAGGCACGCCCATTCAAAATGACCTTCATTTTGCGGTTATTTAGAAAAGATTGGATTAGGTCAAGCAAGCGACCGGTAATACCGTAACCCCGTAGTTTGCATAGGAGGCCAGAGTGCCAAACCCTGTCGAAAGCCTTGGAGATGTCCAGAGCAACCGCGCGAGCCTCGTCAGACTCATCAGGGGCCTGTAGCATGTACTCCGTTACGGTTGTTATCAGGTTGTTAGCGGTCAACTATGCGCTGTCGCATTCTCTCAGCAAACAACCGTTTGGCGTCATTTAGGGTTCTCTTGCACTCATTGCGAGCAGATATGAACAGGCGCCTATTGTGATCAGGTGACTGTCTCCGGAATAGACGGAAGTAATGGTTCCTGTGGGCAATGGCGGCTGAGCAGGCCGGAGAAAACCACGGAGAGGAATTAGGTTTTAAGCAATACTTCCTGGTGGGTATGAAGGCATCAATGCTAGCTTTCACCCATGAAGGGACCTCAGAGGCAGATTCATCAACTGATAGGTCGAACACTTTTCCCCAAGGGACGTCGAAGAGGAATTCGCGAAAAGCATCCCAGTCAGCTTTTTGGCAGAGGTAGGAGGTCCTATAGGTAGGGGGCTCCTGGGGGGAGTGAGATTGGAAAGAAATACTGTGAGAGACTACAGCGTGTTCGGAGTTGCCGAGAAGGCAAAGCTGTGAGACAAAAGAAAATTATGCCAATTAACAGATTTTTTAATCATGTTAACAGCCTCGGCCGTTTGAAGAACATATTTAGTTGGTATGGATATTTGTTTATATTGTTTTAGGACGTAGGCGATCATGGCTTTCCACGTCTCCCTATCACTGGTGGCTCTTAGTACGTTTTCTCCTGTTACACCACGCTAATCCACGTTCTGTTATCCACCTGCTCATGCCCTGTAAATATGTTACCCGCTGCTTTCCTCTGTCTCTTTTCCCTCTATCTGGCCTGTCAGTATCAGGTTCTCCAAGCCCTCCTTCCTCATTGCATGTCACAGGAACTTCGGTTGTCTCTTCCTGATGCTCGCCATTAATTTCCTTTTCGTTTCCATTCTTTCCAACGCATCATCATTGCTCACATGCTCGGTCCATGATATCCGCAGCATCTTTCTGTAGAACCACATTTCCGCTGCTTAAAGTTTTTTTCCTTCATCTTCGATTATATTGTCCAACTTTCACTGCCGAAACTTACAAATACCGAAACGTCGTACAAATGACAACAAAGATGAGAACAATAGTCCAAATATTGTAAATATTGTATTTAATAACAAATCTTTTTTTTAAATAAGTTTATGCTTTCAGAGTAAAGGTATGTTTTTAGATATACTAAAATGTACTTTTGGGGTTTTAGCAATCAAATTATATTTGACTATACGCCTGAGATAAGATATTTACTTTAATTACATTGTTCGAACTGTTGTCCTCTTTATTGTCATATTCATGCGGTTTTCGTTCATTCCGATGTTCTTCAAGTGACTGGAATTTGGACCAGATTAGGAAAGTGTTGTTGATTCTAGTGACTTGACCCAGACAGTTGGAAGTTCAATACCTGGCAACAGTAGTTCCGAAGTAAAACGTACAGAGGTGAGTTAAATGGAGACATCTAAGACATTTGGAAGTGGCATGACTCATGGAACGAGAACAGTCTACCCCAGTATTTTTTTAATCATATCACCACGAGCAAGGCGGTAACGCCACTGATGTGCAAGGGGTCTACTAAGAGTGAAAAGATTGGAAAAAAGAAAGCCGGAAACCACATCCCAAACAGGGAACAAGGGATAAACCTCTTCATCTGTTCAATAGACGTGGGTGGAGTATGAACCAAGCGATAGTTTAGTCTATCAACTCTAACTGAAAAAAATAAAAAAAGAAAAGAGTGAAAACATCGGAAGAGAGAAAGCCGGAAACCACATCCTAAACAGGGAACAAGGGATGAGCCTTTTCATCACTTGGTTATATCATTTTCCTTCTATCTTTTCTAGTAGCCATGAAGTTATCTCCAGAGAACATAACTTACTACGTTATTTGTTCACTCCTTTTGTAGACTGGTATTGAACTCACAACACTTTTGGTGAAGTCATTGAAACTAACCAATGTTTTTATCCAGTCATGTGTCTTCAAGGAAACATGGCTCAGTGGAATTTCTCATTAAATACAGACACGTACAAAACTGAATTTCTATTTCAAATAGACATATTCTCTATTATAAAATATAAAGTAATATATATATATATATATATATATAGGGCGATCGTGTGTTTGTGAATAAAAGAGAAGGAAAACTTCTCTTTGCCGACGGCTTTCATCCTCATCCACTCTACCAAGGCAATTGGTAAGGATAATATTTTGCAGTAAAAATTTTTTGTAGCAATATAAAAAACGTAAGTTGAGTTTTATTTATGTATTTATTCATATAGTCATTTTACAGGCATATTTTTATTTTTATCTAAAATTTGACGCACACACACAGTATATATATATATATATATATATATATATATATATATATATATACTTTAATGAAATCGCTATTACTCCATTTAGTTTGTGACCTATGACTAATGATGAACAAGACAGCTTATTTCGCAAATCATTGAAGGAGCTTCAATGACCTTTAAATTTAAGCTGATTTGATCAAATCAAATCCAATATGATGCTGCATTTTCGCTGATTGATTTAAAAAATTGAATGCATTCTTTTCAATCGATATATAAACAGTTAATCGATACAAATGTTTGATTGAGTAACGGGATAAGCGGAAATAAAGAATGCGATTTCCATTGAACATGAGAGGTTTACAACGTTGAGATCGTATAAATACGAAAAGATGTTATGGATTATGTATAGAGGTCGAGTGAAGGCGTATTTATCTGTGTGGGAGAACTTACAGGTTTCTTTGTTATTTTTTTCTTGGTTAGTAATATACGAAATCTTACTTAAGGAAATTGTAGAAAAGGACATATTAGAAAAATAAAACAACTAAATTCATAAAACTCCTATAGATTTTAATATGACAGTCGTTGAAAAGCATAATTACAAATCTGAAATGACTCCAGCAAAATGCGTGAAAAGATTAGATTGCGCCAAACTTTAAAATGCTAACTGTATTAAGAGTTAAGTATTTGATAAGGTATGACATAAAAAGCTATAAGATGTATGAATTATTTATTTTGAAGGAAAACTTATTCGAATAATCTGTAAAACTTAAAAGGAAATTCGGGAGCTTACATTCGAACAGAGATCAAAATCATTGAATGCAAAAAATCGTACGATGGATCAGTGAGATCCTTTTTCTCAGAGGATTTATTTATCCTCTACGGATTGACGATCATATGAGATCAAGTAAACCTACAAAGATTTATCATCGGCGGGCATAACTCTAACAACATAATAAGTTGAAAAATTTACAGTGAGGCAACCACGAGATCTACTGTTAGCAAAATTGGTTCATTCTGTCGTTTGAAACATGTTTTCATACTGTACATACCTTACAACTTTACAAATCAACCATTGACATCTCGACTCCATTCACTTTCTCTCGGCAGGAAACATACATCTCTGTGCTTATTCTACAACCGTAATTGATCTTGAAACTGACATGCAGTCTGTGGTGGACTGGGGTAAGAAATGGCTTGTGAATGTTAATACTTCCAAAATGAAGCTGCTATCCTTAACCACCACAGACAACTTCTCGTCCCCACCAGCAATCAGTATGGATCAAGCTAGTCTCCTGGTAAGCCATACACTGCGCTTCCTCGGTCTCACTCACTGTTATAGGGAAATACCCCTGTTACTCAGATAATGGACTCTCCCTCCTATATTAATAATAGTTAACAGGAAGTTAACTCGAGAATTTTTTGGGAAGTTCATAGGAGTTCTTAGAAGTTCTAGAAAGTTCTTTAGAGTTATATTGGAGTTCATTAGAACTACTAGGCAGTTGATATTAGTCGGCAGTTAGCCGAATACTAAGGAGTCAGCTTACAGTGGAAGATTACCAAGTTCCTAACATTCTGGATTAGCGGATTAGTGGATTAGCGGATTAGTGGATTAGCAACTGACATAGCACGATTATAACCTTCAGTGTGAAAACTACTCCGCAACACCCTTACAGCCGATCTCAAGTGGCACGATTACATTGAATCAATAGTTGTATCCACTGATAGAAAGTTTGGATTACTGTGTAAGACAAGGAAGTTTTTCTCGCCTGAATCCATCTTACACATACACAAAGCAGCCATCTGCCCGTGCATTGACAACTGTTGTCATATCTTGTAGAGCCTGCCTCTGCTATTCATCTCGGTGTTGTCGACAATAATCTGCAGTGTTATCCAGCCCAACCTGGCAGCGCGACTCCAGTCACCATCACACTGACGAGTCGTGACTTCTCTCTGTTTCTTCTACAAGTATTTTCACGGCTTCTGCTCCGACGAGCTTAGGTCCCTGCTCCCCCTTCTACACGAATTTACTCGAGTAACTAAACTGCAACAAGGTCTCATTTTTTTTACTATCAAAATAGTTAAATATAACCGACTATTTTACTATAAGAGCTTCTTTCCTCGAACTTACTGTTTGTGGAACGCTCTTCTGCATACTTGTTTCCCTGACCCGATACAATCTTCAAAATTTAAATGCGACGTCAATTGTCATCTTTTATCTCCATGACTCACATCCTTTCTTATCCTTTCCCAGAAACGCTATGTATATTGTATTTATCACCTTTTACTCTAATCTGATCTAACTCACTTCCGACCAGTATACTCGTCCTTCTCTTCCTCATTCTCTGACATTCTTTTGAATTATTTCACCTCAAGCAAGGCAGAAAAATCATTGGTGCGCAGTTCGTTAAAGAAGAGACTGGAGTAGAAAGGAAGAACATAATAGAAGGATTATCATAATAATGATGTGAGTCAAAGAGAGAAGAGATGGAAATTAAGTTTGCATCTAACATCCGTGCTATGAAAGTCGGCTCTCTGTGCAAGGCCTGGAAGATTTTCCCGTCTGAATCTATCTTGCACATTTATAAATCTATCATCCGTCCGCATACTGCTGCCACATATGGTCAGCTGCCCCTGCTATTCTCCTCGGGGTTCCTGACAAAATACAACGGAGAATCTGTAATGTGATCAATACCGACTTGGTAGACCGGCTGCAGTCACTCTCTCACCGGCGTGACGTGGCTTCCCTGTGCCTCTTCTATAAATACTTTCACGGCTTCTGCTCC
The DNA here is from genome assembly GCA_037127315.1 of Ascarosepion bandense. NCBI lineage: Eukaryota > Metazoa > Mollusca > Cephalopoda > Sepiida > Sepiidae > Ascarosepion > Ascarosepion bandense. The sequence continues at coordinate 5,161,732 of JBBBDQ010001329.1, read as the reverse complement.
GATGAACTTAGATCACTGGCCCCCCTAGGTATGAATTTGCACGAGATACTAGATTAGCAACTAGGTCCCACCCTTTTACAGTGATGTAACCGCAATTTCTACTCCAACAGGTTCTTTCCTCGCACTTCCCGCCTGTGGAATTCCCTTCCGTATACTTGCTTCCCCAACAGCTACAATCTCCAGGAGTTTAAATGTAAGGTCGATAGACACCTCCTAACACACTAACTCGCACACATTCTCTCAAACACTCTTCCAATATACGCAACCCTCATCCTCGTTATCCTTCTTCGTCTATCACCCTTTTTCTGATATTTCCTATATCTAACCACTCTAATCACACATAGTACACTTGTTATATGATCGAGGTAAATTCTAAAAGAGACGAACTCAAGAGAACTCAATGTTAAATTTATTTACTTGATTTAACAGAGTAATATAATTTATAAAATATTTTCGATTATTACTATGGATAATACATATTTCACCGCTGTGATGTTATTATAGCGGCTTGTCAATTTGGATCTGACGAGCCGCGATAATAACATCAAAGCGGTAAAATATGTATTATCCATAGTAATAATCGAAAATCTTTTATTAATATATATATATATATATATATATATATATATATATTCAAATGAATTATTTCATATCTTTTCTCTTTAGGCTTTACAATTTACGATTTTAAGCGCAGTACTAGATTGTCAGCTAGGTCTTATATGTTTTATAATTAAAATCGTTTCGCGTATATGTAAGTTCTATGCTAATAGCTTCTTCACACGCACTTTGAAACTATATTTCAGCTTCTTGCATTCCTGGTAAATTCATCTTACAAGTGCCGTTTTTAGGTCGTGGGTGATGATGTCTCCCAAATATTGTTTCTTCTTTGCAAGTAAGTTTCGTCTATTTGCCGTCTCTCCTGTATCTTTTTCTGGCAAACATTTATACAAAATCGTTATGTAAGTTATGAACTGTTTTTTTACCTTCTACCTTCAATGTATCTTCTGTGTGACAAATTTTCTAAGACCTCTTTCCTTACTGTATGCCTTAGAGAAACTGTAACTGTTATTTATTCAAAATATAATGATTTTTGCATAGGTTTTCCCTAAAACTTGGTCGTTGCCCACATATCAATTCAGTATTGATCACAGTATTATTCAGAAAAACCAAATTCTGTTGCCTCAAGAATTTTTCTTGGTGATGATATTATCATGTATTCTCTTCTATATATGAGGACTGATATCATAGAATAATTCAATATACTTTCTTTGTTTCTAACGACAATTTCCTGTTTCTAAATCATTTGCACATTTTTTGAAAATCATAATTCGTTATCTTAATAAACATCGGATATCCGTGTCGCATTTTTTGTCCTCTGTTATAATAATTCCAATATCTCGCCAACTATGATCTAAATTTAAATGCCAACGCAAATAGCTACGAATCGTTTATAGAGCTAGGGTCTTCTAATGTTCTCTCTTTCCTTAACATCATCTCAGTATGTGAGGATGAGCTGAAAATATCATAGGGTGAAAAAGGAGTGATGCTAGACCAGTGAATGATTGCTTGCATTAATATATAATAATCTTTCGATTACTGGCTCCTAGACAAATGTTTTATATGTTAGTGAACAGATGATTGTCAAATCAGAAGAATAGGGAGTTTTATCGACCATTTAAAACACGCAGTCATACACAGCTGACATCGGAACCAAGAACTATGCTCTTAGGCGTTTTCCTGTTAAAAAAAAAACACCACTTTCGTTAGCTTACCCGGATCGTCGATCTTTATAGCCTTTTGTAAATGCTTTAACAAGTTGTACTGGCCATTATTGGTTAATAAACGCATCGCTTTTTAAATTCGCACAAACTGAGACAGTCACTTTTCCTGCAGACAAAATGACCAAGGTCATCAGTGAAGCCGGGAGCAGTGATGATTCTATCGTATCTATTGTTTCATAGTGATGGAGCCAAAACTCATCTTTGGTTATGAAACTTTCTTGTAAACAAGTTGAAACTGCTTCAGTCAGATTTTTCGTGTATGAGCAGTTGTGTTAAATTTGTGATCAGGTGTCAGGAGTCTTGGGACACACTGAGCAGAAACCTTTCTCATACTAATTTCATTTTGCTGAATAGTTCCAACTCGAGCAAGGGATATGCTAATAGCAGTGGCGATTTGATTTATAGTCAATCACCGTTAATCTACTAGCATATGGTGAACACAATGAATGCTTTTCCCGGTGGTAACAGTTGAAGGACCTACAGAACTTTGCTCATTTTAAAGATTTTTTTCTCTCATTTTGCACTGTTCATAAACCTGGAAAATCAACCGCTAATATAGCAACGATATCAGTTTGAACGTTTTAACCCTAATCTAAACACTTTTTATGCGGGTATATGACAACACCATGACACCAAATTTTGGTCCTTTTCAAGAGATTTTTGAGTTTATTTGAGTTTTGTTTAACGGCTTATCAACGTCTGTGGGTTATTTAATATCTAAAAGGTAGGGTTTTAAGTTTATTTTTAATGTTCGGTTATAGTGAGAAGGTTTATTTAGTAAGATATTAATAAAAAATCTTTGTTTTTATTCTTTTTTATTTTAGAAAACTGAAATGTCTTCTAGTTTTGTATTCAAAAATGTTTTGATGATTTTTTTTCCTTCAAACATGTGTTATGGTAATAATTTTTTCTTCAAAAATGTATTGACATTTGTTATGGTAATATTGTTATTGTAATATATGGTAAACATGTGTTATGGTAATATATATATATTTTTCTATAAAAGTTTATTTTTATATTTTCATAGTGTTTTGAATCCAGTTTGAAGTTAACTATTTTCTCATAGCTTGAACCCTAACAAGTGCTACCACTCCGGGCCAGGGTTGACCTGAGAACAACAGCAATCAAGAAGTGGTTCTATGCTCCTCACAACCTCACAATCTAAGACATTGCTGCCGGATGCAGTTTACCGTCATACCTGGGACCCTTTTCAAAAGAAGCGGCAACTAGTCACAATGTGCAATTTTCTTTGAAAGGCCAAATATTAATTCAATTAGTAAGAAACATTTCAGTTATTAATAAGAAAAGATGGAATTCATGCATGACAAATTTCAAAGCCCTTCATAATCAGCCTAAAAAGTTTAAGACAATATTCGTATTTCATATTTAGTACTACATTACGTTATTCTAGTGTCATCTCCTTCGTTAGGATGAAATGTTTTAAGAAAATTACCTAGATGACTGTTGATAGTGTTACTTGGTAAGTATAACAAAAGAAAAAAATGATTGACCAAAACTCAGAGTTAAAATTACATACAAATATTTAAATTACGATAAGCACAAAATTATATATATACAAGATTTACAAATTTGTGCAGTCAAAACCGAAACGTAGAGTGTTACGAAGGTGAAAGAAGGGTTAGTCTCTTTACCCATTTAAGTTAGCAAAGTAGCTTAAATATACTATACTTTTTGGAAATCCTCGGATGTGCATATAAAGAATAATTATTAGTTTTGTCAATAAAAGAATAAAAAATATCTATTTACCCATATAGTTCCATGAGGTTCTCTTTCAGGTTTTATTTGGTCGGCAATTTTTCTTAGAGATTTTTTCGTGTGGATGCACAGATCCACGAATCAAGTCGGAGTTGATAATGTCAGCAAATCCTGTCAACAACTGACTACTCTTCCCAAAACATACTTTTATAGGGGCTAACACCTAATTTGCATATTTCTAGGACATTTCGAATTCTATCGATTTTACTCGAACATTCTACTCCAGTCTTCCAAAACATTCTATTCCTAATTTTTCTATTTAACAACTACTTCATGAATTAAAACTTTTTGTAATAACAATTAGGACTCAATAGAATCCGTTACTATAACATTTTAGGCATTATTCATATTATTTCTTTATATATAAATGCTTCCTCGTAACAATAGGAGACCAAGAAAAGAAAAACAAAAATAAAAAACTGAAAGACATCAAAATAAATAAACGGCAAGTACTGTCTGAGCGCCCGTACAACTTAAGCCCATCTAAACTCGGGCCACACATGCGTTAGACTGACATAATATAACTTTTTGGAATCAGGATGATCGTTGAGTTAAAAATCAGTCCATCATCAGGTGTTTTAAAATTCAGCGTTGAATGGTATTTTTCTTGGGATGAAGGACAAACAGTTAAAAATTCAAATTATAAAATAACTAGAAACCCAAAAAAACTTTGGTAGGTTTGATGGCTCACTAGGTTAATTTACTTATTCTGCTCTGCTTACGTATTGAGCGCTTTTTTGTTATTGATTACTCGTCTCGGATTTTTCTTTGGACTACGTGCTGGCTCGGTCTAAATCGCTTTGGTTGATGTTCATGTGTTTAGCTCTTTCATTTTTTGCAACCATTTTTTCCGTTCGCGTATGTGCACGGAGGGATTTTCGAAACGAGTATAGTGATATGTTTGCATTTATATATATATATATATATATATATATATATATATATATATATATATATATAGATAGATAGATAGATAGATAGATTTAAGCACATGTTGTTAAATATAACAGACAATGAATGTCTATTATGTTTAATCGTGATCCGTTCTAAACATCGTATTTTAGCTTTAATTTCTGGTGAAAATAAAGACAGAAATTGTGAAACTTTCTGGTTATTATTATTATTACGCTGATCATTGATCTAAAGGTTTCGGCTCACATGAGCTATCTTCAGCGTAGTTGTATAGATATAAAATAAATATCTTCTCCATCAAAGATTATCTTCTGTTATGTTAACAGATTGCAATAGGACGGTAACTGTGATGTAACAGATCAACATTGGTAATTAATTCACTTTATTTTCACCAGAAATTAATTAATTACATGGATAATTACCCCGCAGGAAACACGTGGTAGAATTCTGAACCCTACAGAAATGTGACCCCTCAAGCAACACATAAAAGTATACTAACAATCACAATTTGCTTACTACCCACAAAAATAAAATGTTATTTTCTCTCGTAAAAATAGATTTAACATTTATACACAAAAAAGAGGGACGGTTTATCAACAGGAACTGCATTTTAATACCTCTAGCTCTTATCCTATCCATACAAAACCTTTTTTACTACATAAATGAAGACCACACAAGGTGAATTATTTTCTCTACAAAATGTTGACCACGATATATAACACTCAACTACCACTACATAAAATGCCGACCAAACATAGAATATTGCACGTTCTGAAGAGACACGGCGCAAAGATAAATAAGATTTTTTTTGCTGAATTTTTATTTAAACTTATACTTAATTTTGCAAATATAAAGAAAGAAAGAGAGAGAAAGAAAAAGATTCTTAATGACAGAGGATATTTAGATAATTAGAAAATATACTTCTCATTTCTTAACATGTTGCATTTCTTTCTTCAATGACCGAATCACTAGTACATAGGTTGCTCTGTGGATGTTAATGAAATTTTATCTATCTATCTATCTATCTATCTATCTATCTATCTATCTATCTATCTATCTATCTATCTATCTATCTATCTACTTCTTTTCATATCTATCAATCAATCTGGAATTGAATTAAATTTTAATGTTCATAAGTCTACAAAATATCTGCAAAATATCTACTTTACTACTAGTATCGATCAAAAATAATGTTCAAACAGATCAATTAAGATGTTCCGTTGTTTAAAGACCATTTCGTTAATTTCCTAATATATATATATATATATATATATATATATATATATATATAAACATGATGTTCCTTATACAAATTATATGTATATTGAACACAATCTGTCCTGTTATCTAATCTACAGCTTAAGGAAAGAGACAGAATAATATCTTTCCCAAGAGTATTTGGGTGTAAGTAAATTGTACTTATTTTTCTTACTTTAAAACCTTATTACTCAAAGAAGTTTGCACGTTAATTTGTTCCATGAAGTATTGTTTTTTGGGAAAAAGCTGTCTGAGTGGAAGCTCCTCTTTACATATGGAATATGTAGAAAATATAATAATGAAATTTGTTTCATTTGTATAAAATTATTTCTCAGCGCTTACATGTTGTGAAAAGAATCACACAAATTGAATTTTGCCAAAAAATTTGCTATAATTATCTAATCACAGTCATCAAGTTAGAATTGACTTTCGATTTTAGTACCTTCCTAAGTAGCCTAAAACAGTACCACATTCCTCCTTTCGTCTGTCCCCTAATCGCTTTGGTTTATATATATTTAATAGATTGACACAGCAGGTTATTATTTACACATATATTGTTAAACATAAGAGACAATGAATGTCTTTTATGTTTAATCATGAGCCGTTCTAAACATTTAATGTAGACTTATGAACATTAAAATTTAATTCAATTCCAGATTGATTGATAGATATGAAAAGAAGTAGATAGATAGATAGATAGATAGATAGATAGATAGATAGATAGATAGATAGATAGATAGATAGATAAAATTTCATTAACATCCACAGTGCAACCTATGTACTAGTGATTCGGTCATTGAAGAAAGAAATGCAACATGTTAAGAAATGAGAAGTATATTTTCTAATTATCTAAATATCCTCTGTCATTAAGAATCTTTTTCTTTCTCTCTCTTTCTTTCTTTATATTTGCAAAATTAAGTATAAGTTTAAATAAAAATTCAGCAAAAAAAATCTTATTTATCTTTGCGCCGTGTCTCTTCAGAACGTGCAATATTCTATGTTTGGTCGGCATTTTATGTAGTGGTAGTTGAGTGTTATATATCGTGGTCAACATTTTGTAGAGAAAATAATTCACCTTGTGTGGTCTTCATTTATGTAGTAAAAAAGGTTTTGTATGGATAGGATAAGAGCTAGAGGTATTAAAATGCAGTTCCTGTTGATAAACCGTCCCTCTTTTTTGTGTATAAATGTTAAATCTATTTTTACGAGAGAAAATAACATTTTATTTTTGTGGGTAGTAAGCAAATTGTGATTGTTAGTATACTTTTATGTGTTGCTTGAGGGGTCACATTTCTGTAGGGTTCAGAATTCTACCACGTGTTTCCTGCGGGGTAATTATCCATGTAATGTGCTTCGGCCATGCCGGGTACAAGGCCACTTTCAAGCGTAGCCGACAATCCACACATTTAAAGATGTCACGTTGTTGAAAAATCAGTGGAATTTTGTTTGCTGAATATTAACATAAATGTGTATGAATAAGAATGTTCGATGAGAAATGTATGGAATTGATTTGCAAAGTGAAATGTCAGTCAGCCAGTTAAGTGCCATACGTGAAACACGCTTGGGCGATCAAGTCTCGAAAGAAACATGACTGGCTGGGCAGAAAATTCTCCTGCAGTAGGTTGCCATTGCTTTCTCCGGTAGATTGGTTACCAGCCAAGGCTATAGAACCCAATCTGTCCTGTTATTTAACCCATTACTGGAAGGAAGAGACGGATTAATACCTTTCCCAAGGGTATTTGCGCGTAAGTGAATGCAAGGAATTCACCTGGAAATTGAACTTGGCTCCCCGGATTTCTCGTTCCGAGCCGATATCCACTGCACCACAACGCACATGTTTTTAAATGGTCCCACTAAATTTAGAACTCATGTTTTGATAGTAGTAAGTAGCTAAGTGTCCCTGGTGTATAATGATAATTGCAGAATGTAAAATCTTATGTTCCTTCCATTTTGGCGGGTTAGTGAAAGGGTGAGAAGGAAGGAATAAAGAAATAGCAATTAGAGTGTTCTGTTGTTGTTGTTGTTGTTGTTGTTGGTTGGTTGGTTGGTTGGTTGGTGGTGGTGGTGGTGGTTTTGCTCTCTTTGGAGGCGTAAAGTGAAAAAGAAGACAAGAAAATTGGAAGAAGAGGTTGACGTGACGTGACCGAGTCAGCTTGAAGTTTCTTCCTTACATTGTGAGATGATATCATATACCATATACCACTCCCATTCTGACTGCTTTTGACCGGTCACAGAATGTCGTTAAGTAGTGAATCTGGTCATGTGACCGGCTCTAGCGAGCATTTTCACTTCTAGGTGAGAAAAAACGTCATTTTCTAATCCAATCAGGATCCAGAATTTTGCTTTTCACACTGATTTGTGAATGTTGACTTAGTCTGATTCTTTCCAAAATGTTTTTAGTCGTTTGAATCCTCTTTTGAGGGTGTGAAATTTTACTTTGTCTGTTATAGTTGGGTTTTCGAAAATGCGTTTTTGTCATTTGGATCAGATGTTGTGCATGTGCAATTTTCACTTTGTGTGTTGTAGTTGACTATTGGATGATATAGAATTTGTATCCTATAGTATAACATTACAAGAAAGTGAAAGAAAACGTAGATTAAAACCCAATGTTCAAGCATTTACTTTTAGAAAGAGTGCTCGATACAGAGTATTGGAATTTTGTTTTTACGACGGTTTATAAAATGTTCATGTTTCAGAACAATACTGTTCTTCTTCAGGTGATATATTAAAATATGTTATATGTTTTTTATATGTTTAAATATGTTATTATATGTTTTTAATATATCACTAGAAGAAGAAAGTATTGTTCTGAAACATGAAAATGTTTGTGCGGTGATATTTTGCTTTTATAAACCATTGTAATAACAAAAGTTCAATATAGATAGATAGATAGATAGATAGATAGATAGATAGATAGATAGATAGATAAAAGATAGATAGATAAGGATAAAAGATAAAGATAAGGATAAATGGATAAAATGATAGATAGATAGATAAGGATAAAATGAGATAGATAGATAAGGATAAAATGAGATAGATAGATAGATAAGGATAAAATGAGATAGATAGATAGATAGATAGATAGATAGATAGATAGATAGATAGATAGATATGTATTTTTATGTTAGACGTGAATAGACGGTTGGTAAGGGTGATAAGTGGGAATAAGCGGACACCAAGTAAAAAATAAATTTGAATAATGCATTAATATTGTGATATTATTTTTACGTAATAATCCTCGAAGTTAGACCCATATCTCTTCTGAATGCGCATATTTCGTTGGCTTTCATATATTTACATGGAAAATTAACCAAACACTCTTTTGCAGATGACACTACAATATACTCCCGCTCCAGTAAGAAACCTGTCGTGGCGGACAGACATAATCTCGCTGCTGACCTTGAGCGGGATCTACACTCTGTGGTGAACTGGGGCAAGAAGTGGCTTGTCAACTTTAATTCCTCTAAGACCAAGCTGTTGTCTGTCAACCATTACAGGCAACCTCTTCTGCCTCCCATAAGCATGGACCAGATGATTCTCCCGGAGAGTAATACACTACGCCTCCTCGGACTTACCCTGTCCTCAGACCTCAAATGGAAGCACTATATTGAATCCATAGCAAAATCTACTGCTAAGAAGATTGGGTCACTATGTCGATCCAGGATGTTTTTTCCACCTGAATCCATCCTGCATATATACAAGTCAACCATCCGTCCGTGCATGGAGTACTGCTGCCATTTATGGTCAGGTGCCCCTGCCGTTCTCCTCAGTGTTCTTGACAAGCTCCAAAGGAGAGTCTGTAATGTGATAGGTACTGATCTGGCGACTCGTCTGCAGCCACTTTCCCATCGTCGAAATGTGGCCTCCCTCTGTCTCTTCTATAAATACTTTCATGGCTTCTGCTCGGATGAGCTTAAGTCACTGATGCCTCCTCAACAGGTGTTTACCCGTTCAACCAGACTGGCAACTGGGTCCCACCCATTCACAGTCAGGTTAGCCAAACGCAGACGACAATTCTACTCCTGCAGCTTCCTCTCTCGCACTTCCCGCCTGTGGAACTCACTCCCGTATTCTTGCTTTCCTGACGGCTACGACCTCCAGAAATTTAAAAGCAAAGTTAATACTCACCTACTAACCACTGGCCTCTAGCTCTCTCTCCCCTCCCCTGTATAACCTTCCCTTTCTCTCCGCCCATGTACCTGTCATTGCACCTGCTTTCTCAGTTTTCTATTGTTCCTTTCTAACTAGCTTGTACTCCTCACTCTTTTCTAATTAATCTTTCTACATTTATGTAACCCCCTGCACATCAGTGGCGTTTCTGCCTTGCTCGGGGTGAAATGATTAAAAAAAAAAAAAAAAAAAAAAAAAGTATATACGCGAGTTTCTGTGATTCTGAGAGATACACGCATGCGCAAATACATATTGAGCTCTCCTTAGCTAATGGAAATGTGTGAAAATGCCACATATTGAACGAAATAATATCTAAAAAAGCAATATAAATAAATAATCAGGCCACAATGTGAATAAAACAAAAATCAAGCCGAAGACTAGTAAGAAAAAATAATTAAAAATACATTGAAACACACACGTACATGAAATAAATAAATAAATAAATAGAAATAAAAAAAAAGAAAATGAGCTAACCACAACAAAAATAATTTCAGAATAGCAAGAATCAAAATAACAAAAGAAAAAAATGCACATAAAAATTGAATATCGGGTGAATGTATTCAAATCACAAAATTCCGGAGACGTTTTCCACAGACCAGTCATGTTCCACCCTTAGGTTTTTTTCTTTATTTTATTATTTTTTTACTTTTTGTTTTGTTTTATATTTTCCTTTTTCTTTTTCTTTTTTTTTTGGCCTCGGGTCTGTCTCTTTTTACTTCCTTGCTGCTGGCGTTGTCAATCAGAAGAGAAAGACACCATCCGGCTGTGAGTGGATAGCTGAATGGTAGGGAAGGCAAACTTCCTTCTGAAAAGCTAACTTGCTGTTCACCCTCTTACGTCATCATTACCCAATCGCTGCAGTCTCTGCGCCTGTCTCCCTTGCAACTATGTTTGTGATATTTTGCATCATGTTGCTGATTTTTTTTTTTGTTTCTCGTTCTTCTTCATCCATGATTTTCTTCTAAAATATTTCCCTTTCTATTGTTTAGTACCTTTTTTACACCTTCCATTTTCTTTCTTCTTTATCTTTCATCTACTCACAATGTCTCTATTTCTCTCTCATTTTCCTTTCTAAAATTTCCTTCGGCGATAGTTTTGGTTTTATTTTTTTTTTACTTGTGCTTTCATTTCATTAGTTTTTCTCTTTCCTTTTTTTTTTCATTCTCATATTGATGTCCTTTTTACTTTTTCTTTATTTTCTTCCTTTTATATTTCTTTATTTAATATTTTTGCATCTTTTCTGCTCATTTTCTTTCTACTTTTTCCGTTTAATTTTTTTTCTCTTTCCAACTTTTATGCATCCTTTTTTTTTATCTTTTTCTCCCCGTTTCTTTCTTCTCTTGTTTGTGTCTTTATCTTTTGCTTTTCTTCCTTACCTGTTTTTAACTTATTTCTTCTTCTCAATGTTTTTATTACTCTTTCTAATTTCTTTCCTATTCTATTTTAATTTCTCGTCAATTTCTTTCCTCTTTCTTACCTTTTATTTTCTTCGTCTTTTCGTCTTTTCATATCGATCTCTCATTATATTCTAGAATCCGTTTATCTCATTCCTTCTTTTTATTTATTTCTAAAGTATCTTCATTCAATTTCTTTTTCCTTTTTTTCTAACATAGGTATCAATCTAATTTATTTTTATTTTTATTTTCTTCGTTATCTTTCGCATTTTGGATATTCCGTTCTTTCATTCATTTTCTCCTTTCATCAACTTCTTCTACTCATATTGATATCTCTTTTTTTTCTTTTTTCTTCGCTCTGTTATTTTTTTCCTCTTGTTTTTTTTTTTCATCTAGTATTTTTTCGTATTATTTTTGCCATTTTCCTACCCGCTTTCTTTTCCTTATTCTAATGTTCAGCTTTTTTCATCAATCTTTCCTTCCTTCGTTTTTCTCCTCACAAACAACTGCTTTAGATTTACTTTTTCTTTCTTCTTCATATTTCAAATTGAGACATCTTTCTTTAGCTTATTTTTGTTGTTTCACCATCTTCATTATTTTTTTTACGTAGACCTGGTGGAGTAATGAAATCTGAACAGATTGAGGATTCGGAGAGTAGAGTTTGAATTCAAGTCTGGTTCATTAGGTTCTCTTACGTGCTAATATCATTTGGGATAGCTATGGATCATTTTCTTTGCCACTAAACTATGGGTATAATAGCAGGACAGACTGGGTTCTATTTCCTTGGGTGGCAACAGGTCTAGAAGAATAAAATTTAAATTCAAACCAGCCTGGAGAAGAGTGGTCGCTACCAATATTTAGTGCCCAAAGAAACACCGCTTTTACTGCCACTGCAGTACATGTAGTGCCCCTACGATTCATGTACATGTGGTGCTCTTACGACTCATATATATGTGGTGGCGCTACAACTCATGTAAATGTGATGCCCATACAACTCATGTACATGGGATGCTCCTACGACTCATATACATGTGGTGCCCCTACGATTCAGGTAGATGTGGTGCCGCTACGACTCATGTACAAGTGGTGTCCCTACGATTCATGTACATGTGGTGCTCTTATGACTCATGTACATGTGGTGCCCCTACGACTCATATACATGTAGTTCGCCTAAGACTCATTTACATGGAGTGCCCCTGCGATTCATGTACATGTGGTGCCGCTACGACTCATGTAAAAATGGTGCCCCTACGACTCATGTACCTGTGATGATTCATGAAACGACTCATGTACATGTATTGCTCCTACTACTGTATTATATGTGGCGCCCCTACGCATCGTGTATATGTGATGCTCCTACGACTCATGTACATGTTGTGCACCTAAGTCTCATGCACATGTGGTGCCCTTCCGACACATGTACATGCGATGCCCCTACGACTCATGTACATGTGTTGTCTTTACGAGTCATGTATATGTGGTGCCTTTACGACTCATGTACAAGTGGTGCCACTACGACTCATGTAGATGTGCTGCTTCTACGACTCAAGTACATGTGATGCCCTTACAACTCATGTATTTGTGGTGCCCCAACGACTCATGAACATGTGGTGCCTTTACAAACATGTGTATGTGGTGCCCTTACGACTCATGTATATATCTGGTGCCCCTATGTACATGTGGTGCCGCTACTTATTAAAGTAATTGGATATGTGTATCTGGATTAATTCCTTAAAGTTTTTTCTACCCACTCCCGCCACATCTTCATTCCAATTTTGATTAACTTTTCTTCTAATTTCCTTTCTCATTTTTATTTCTTTTCTTCTTGTGACGTTGGCATTTCTTCTTTGCTTTTAATTTGCCTTCATTATATATTGTTACATTTCATATATTATCTTTTTCATCCTTCTTTTCTTTTTTCATTTAATTTTAGATTTCCTTCTTTCTACTTTTTTGTAGCTTTTTCAACATCCATTTTCTCACATCCATGTCACTTTCTTTCATTTGTATTTTGCTTTTTAATTCCTATGACTTTCTTTCTTTCTCATTTTTTATTTTTTTTCTCTGTTTTTCTTTTTCGTATTTAAGCTTCCTCTTTCATTCTCTTTCATTTTATTCAATCTTTCTTTCACTTCCTTATGAATTCTAATATATTTCCAAATACTCACACGGGATTTTTTTTCAGATATACAGAATGAATCACTGCAAAGTCCAACCAGCTAACTATTCAACAATTCAAATTTCATATACAGAAAACACCTTTTTCTTCTATAAGCCGTATGTTTAGGGATGTTATCGATCGGGGTCCTTTACAATTTCTTGTCATTTGTAGCTCTTAATAAAGTTTTTGATCTTCCCAAATTTTTCTCTTGGTATTTTATTAAATGTGGTCTGTTTATTTTAGATAAAGTTGCTTCTACAATTTTGAAGCTTTCTTTTAATTGGGTGAAGTACTGTATTTTAGTGTTATTTATTTGTTACCTACTGGTGTTTTCCATATGTTAATAGTTACATTTTGGTTGCTTTTATGTGCTTGTTGCTGTGTGCACGGATTGTACTAAGTTTCGATAGCTGACAGTTCAATCTGAGGAAGATTCAACAACAACCTGCAATCTAAGTGTAAGAAAATGACAATCTGGATTCACTTATACACGTGGCTCACTAGATCTTGATTACTTAAATGCAATGTATGGGGTGTAGCTGGGAGTGATGTTAGTCAATGCTCGGTTAACACCGTAAAGTACACCACCGGCAATAATTAATACGACACCCTCAGTTTTTTGTTTTAAAGAAATAATGTATTTCATACTATTTTTATTATTTATCGCTAAATGAAAATAGAATGGTTCTTTTGTTATTATAACTTTGCAAAATTTTACAAGGCAAGGAAGCAAAGATGAATTCGTCTGAATCACCTTAAATCTTCTTCATTCTTTCATTGATGAAACTGCAATATAGATAATTATTAAATATTTATAAATGCATTTGACGCACATGTCATTGTGCAATATTAACAAAGGAACCATTTTATTTTCATTTACATTTATTCACTTGACAATAAATACTAAACAAAATATGAAATACAACATTTTTTTAAAACACTGGGGTCGCCTAATAGTAATGGTCGGTATTGTAGGTACTTTTCGATACTTTCGTTTAGAATGATGTTTTACAAATGAAGAGGCTTTGTTGAAACTTTCATTTTAACTTTAATTGAAAGCTAAATGATTAGCTTCACTTCTTCCTGGAAGCAAAATATTCTGGCGTATTTCAAACAAAAATTATATTGATTGAAATCAAATATGAATTTTCTTTTATAAAATAGCTGATTACCTTCCATTTTTAGTCGTCTTTCAACACAATTTAATTCTCTGTATATATATATATATTTTCCGAAAATAAAATATGCTTTTTTAAACTTTATTTGAGAATATTAGCTGACTTAAAGAATAATTTATGTTCCTGGGTATGACGGTGATCAGCATTCGACAGCAAGGGAGGTTGTAAGGAGCACGGAACCAGCTCATAATTGCTGTTGTTCGCATGTTCACCTTGGCACGGGGTGGTAGCGCCTGTTAGGGTCCCAGCTATGGGCAAATGGTTAACCCCCAAAATAAGATTAAAACACAATGAAAGTATAAAAATATTATATATATATATATACATAAAATACTTTTATAGAAAAATAAACATATTTGAAAGAATATTACTAACAATACATTTTTGAAAAAAATATTAGCGTAACCAATTTTTAAAGGAAGACATTATTCTCAGCAAAACATTTTTGTATACAAAACCAGAAAACATTTTCAGTTTTGTAGAATAAAACAAATTCCTTAAAATGTGATTCCATCAAACTTCTCACTATAACTGAAGTTATAAAAAAGTACATTAAAACCCCACTTTACTGGCATTAAATAACACACAAAGGTTGATATGCCGTTAAACAAAACTCAAACTCAAACTGTAAAAGTATAATTATCTGATTTGAAAAACACTATCTAAACTTATTTATAAATGGAACTTTGTCTCTGTGTGTATTTGTGTCTGTGTGTTTGTGTGTGTCCGTTAACTCCGAAACGGCTGAACCGATTTTCTTGAAAGTTTATACATTTGTACTATAAGCGTCTGCGAGTGTTCTTAGATAGGATTTGTGCGAGGTACCCGCAATAAATATCGAAAATGATAATCGAAAAAATCGGGTTATAGAAGGAGTGGTCCGATTTTAATCAAATTTGATAGAGAATTTTCCAAATGTTGAACTTAAATATACTAGAGCCATCGCTCTTTTTTAATGACGTGTATGGTCTAGCATATCTTGAAAAAACAGGACGTTATATAATATTTTTTATATAAAAAATATAGACTATATCAAATACATTGCTAAAACCGCTGCTATGAAAGTCGGTTCTCTGTGCAGGGCCCGGAAGTTTTTATGTCTAAATCTATCTTGCACATTTATAAATCTACCATCCGCCCGTGCATTGAATACTGCTGCCATATCTGGTCGGGTGCTCCTGCTATTCTCCTCGGGCTTCTCGACAAGGTACAGCGGAGGGTCTGTAATGTGATCGATACCAACTTGGCAGACCGCCTGCAGTCTCTCTCTCACCGACGTGACGTGGCTTCACTGTGTCTCTTCTATAAATACTTTCACGGCTTCTGCTCCAATGAACTTGGATCACTGCTGCCCCCTAGATACGAATTTCACGAGAAACTAGATTAGCAACTAGATCCCACCCTTTTACAACCTCAACTTCTTCTCCAACAGTTTCTTTTCTCGAACTTCCCGACTGTGGAATTCAATTCCACCTGATTGCCTCCCCGACGGCTACAATCTCCAGGATTTTAAATGTAAGGTCAATAGACATCTCCTAACACATTAACTCGCTCCCATTCTTTCAAACCCTCTTCCCATCTGCCCATCCCTCATCCGCGGTATCCTTACCCATCTATCACCTTTCTTCTGATATTTCCTACACCTAACCACTCCTCCTCTTTACCTTCCCCTATGTAGCCCCATGCGCAATAGTGGCAATGGAATGCCTTGCTCGGGGTGAAATGATTAAAAAAAATATATATATATATTTACAAATTCTAGGTGCAAAATATTTTGTATTAAGCTGTTCAATTTTTTATTAGAAAATATAATTTTCACTCAATAACAATATCCCCTAGCCAGAAAAATGATGTAATTCAGAATATATATATACATATATATATATGTTTATATATATATATACATATATATATATATTTAAAAAAATTGAAAAAATTTCTTGTACAATTTAATTATTTATTGAAAGTTTTTTCTTTTTACTGAAGATATCAGCACTCATAAGAAATCTTATTTATAAAAGAAGTTAAAAGATTTTCTAATAAAATAATGGCATATTATTATTTCATTTTTTTATTTTACAATTCGGAGTAGATTTTTGAGAAAAAAAGGAATTAATGTTTACATTCTCAAAACTTATAGCTAAAAGCTGGATGTGCGTTGTGGTGTAGGCGATATCGATACGGAATGAGAGATAGGGGTGCCGAGTTCGAATTCCTTCCATTCACTTACGCACAAATACCCTTGGGAAAGGTACTTATCCTTCTCTTCCCTCCAGTTATGGGTTAAATAATAGGACAGATTGGGTTATATATATTTGTATGGCAACCAGTCTACAGCAAAGACAACCTGCTGCGAGATAATCTTCTGCACTGTCGGTCATGTCTATTTCGAGACATGTTCACCCAAAGCCTGTGTCATGACTGATAAATAAAAAAAAAACAAATTTTCTGATGAAAATTCAATTTCTCAAAATTTCATTGAAGTTAATATTTTATCATTCTATTCTCAAAAAATCTTAAGTATTTCTATTCATTTGTAAATAAATCATGAATATTTTATTAAAATCTGACAATTATATAATTTTGTAAGAATTTTCAAATCCCTGTATTTTTGAGCAGAAAGAAGGCGCAAAAACACTAATATATTACATAGACAGCTGACGCAATCTTTTTTTCGGGCAAAAGTGTAGTTACTTACAATAAAATGTGGGACAATATATATATTGACAATATATATATTGACAATATATGTATTGACAATATATGTATTGACAATATATATATTGACAATATATGACAATATATATATGGGCTCTATATTCAAAATTGATAAAGGTGTGTCAGTGCTTCTAAGGCCGTATTGGAGAATCTAAAGATACTATCTGTGAAATCGGTGTGTAGTCGAGCTAAATGGATGCCGAAGAATATTTTCACTAATAGATGAAAACGTTTCGTTCATGAGCAATGCCTGTGTTGGTATAAAGCCGTAGAGAGATGGTTAATGTTTCTTGGTTTGGCCTTGTGTCATACGTAACCGAATTCCCTACAGCTTACAAATTTTATCCAGAATTATCATCACGTTATTATCAGAATTATCAGAAGGTTTTAATCAGAAGATGGTTGGTTGTCTGCAGGTTGGAATGTGTGGAATAATGTAAGAATAACATATGCATTTTTTCATTTTAAAATAAAAATTCATTAAAAGGAAAGAATAACACATGTTGTAGAAGTTAATGTGAAATTTGAAACATTAAGAATTTAAGGGTAGAGTTCGTGTTCAATATAAAGTTATGAGTATCAAGATTTGTAGAAAATGTCCGTAGTCGTAATTGTTGAAAAAGTATTTGCTTGCGTACGTATGTATATGTTTGTTTGGTAGAAAGTCTTTGGATGGAAGTAAAGAAAATCAGCACACGAGAAAGAGAAAGAGGACGAATGTCCGTGTCAGCTGAAGCTTCTCTCGGTACATTTTAGCTTGATGTCTTTGCTGCTTCCATCCCTGACTCTCTTGAGTGACGCTGATCGGAACCCTTTTATAGTCCTTAGATTTTTTCAAAGCAAGCATTCAAACTTGTCTACAATTTGAGGGAAATCTATGGAAAAGTGTGTGATACATTTCCTTCTTTCGGACATCATAGAACGATGTTTTATTCGCATGTGCCTCAGTTTAGTCCCTTGAATTTTAAATGAACAAAATTGTTCGCACGGAAACCTTTCCCACTTTGTCATGCATTTTGTCATGCATTGTTATAATTACTATAGTTATTATATATATATATATATATATATATATATATATATAATAACTATAGTAATTATAACAATATTAATATTAACAGAAATAATTCTGCTAATACTAGTAATAGTTATACTATAATTTAGATCGTCTTGAATAACCCACGGAGGACAAACTCAGAGCGAAAAGTGGGAGGAATTAAAAAAAAGAAACAAACGAAGTACATGAGCAAAAAGTCAAATACTCGTAGGAAAAAAAACCAAGACGAAAACCCTAGCATAAAAGCGCTCAATACGAAAGTAGAGCAACAAAGACAGAAAATCTATGCAACAGACAATAAACCTACCTAGGTTTCACCCTTCGGCTCGTCAGGGTAAACTGGCTGACAACAAAGATTTAAAGTAGCAAATATATAGGTACTTAAGTTCAAAACAAAGAAGACGCCGAAGATGCGGGTATATATATATATATATATATATATATATATGTATATATATAGAGAGAGAGATAGATAGATAGATAGATAGATAGATAGATAGATAGATAGATAGATAGATGCTTATATATATATATATATATATACATATATTTGCTTGAGCGTCACCGTGAGGCCCAATAAAAACGCATAAATGATAATCTTTGTCTTGGTAGTAATCGAACTTCTATTAAGTTTATACCGGGAAAATACTCGTTAATCAGAATACAAAAAAATATGAGATTTTAGAGAAAAATATTTTGCTTGCTATTGTTTCATTTTCTTGTTATATATTATTTTCAAATAATTTTTGCTTCTCCCTCATATTATGATACCATAAATCTTCTTTTTTTTTATCCCCGCGCACTTGTTATGTCATTTTATTTTCTTTCTATTGTATCACTAATTTTTCTACCTACGACACGCCCTAAACCAAAAAAGAAAAAAGAAAAAAGAAAAAAAAAACGCTTTCAAATATATTAACACCAAGTTCAAGAGAAAAGGGAAATAACGCATACCCTTCATAAAGAAAACTCATTATTCCACCCAATACAATATATATATATATATATATATATATATATATAGTCAACCATCCGTCCGTACATGGAGTACTGCTGCCATTTATGGTCAGGTGCCCCTGCCGTTCTCCTCAGTGTTCTTAACAAGCTCCAAAGGAGAGTCTGTAATGTGATAGGTACTGATCTGGCGACTCGACTGCAGCCACTTTCCCATCGTCGAAATGTGGCCTCCCTCTGTCTCTTCTATAAATACTTTCATGGCTTCTGCTCGGATGAGCTTAAGTCACTGATGCCTCCTCAACAGGTGTTTACCCGTGCAACCAGACTTGCAACTGGGTCCCACCCATTCACAGTCAGGTTAGCCAAATGCAGACGACAATTCTACTCCTGCAGCTTCCTCTCTCGCACTTCCCGCCTGTGGAACTCACTCCCGTATTCTTGCTTTCCTGACGGCTACGACCTCCAGAAATTTAAAAGCAAAGTTAATACTCACCTACTAACCACTGGACTCTAGCTCTCTCTCCCCTCCCCTGTATAATCTTCACTTTCTCTGCGCCCATGTATCTGTCATTGCACCTGCTTTCTCAGCTTTCTATTGTTTCTTTCTAACTAGCTTGTACTCCTCACTCTTTTCTAATTAATCTTTCTACATTTATGTAACCCCCTGCACATCAGTGGCGTTTCTGCCTTGCTCGGGGTGAAATGATTAAAAAAAAAATATATATATATATATATATATATATGTGTGTGTGTGTGTGTGTGTGTGTGTGTGTGTGTGTGTTCTTTTCCATTTTCACGTTTTTCTAACCATGGGATAATGCTTATCTTTCGATAATTCTTATTATCCTTTCTCTTAATTTCTCCATCTCTAAAACGTGAAACAACTAAAAAGTGGGAGCCGCCGACACGTATAAATACCGATATTTGTCCGATTTTTTGGCACAGATCTACTGACAGTTTCATGCCATAAGTAGCAAAACTTTACTTTTGAAGCCAGAAGGATGGTGGAGATTATAAGACAGTTGTAGATAAACGCAATACCGGCAGCGTTTTGTGCTGGATAACAAGCAAGAAGGGAATGTGCACTATTAACACATGTCTGCCTGTTTCATTGGATAATGTCGTTAACTAATACACGCATTTAACGGACATTCTTTGCAGATAACCTGCAGGCTATTGAAGGTGTATTTTGTATATCCTCGGTCCTACGCTCTCTATCCTAGGTCCTACGCTCTTTCTGGTCGACATTACGATCTCCCCGATGCCATAAGATCCCAAGTAGGCATGTACGCCTCTTCTATAAATACATTTACGGCCTCTGCTCCGATAAATTTAGATCACTGGTGCTCCCTAGGAACGAATTTGAACGAGATACTAGATTAGCAACTAAGTTTCAATATTTTACAGTGAAACGGATAAAATGTAACCGAAATTTCTACTCCAACAGGTTCTTTTCTCGCGCTTCCCGCCTGTGCAATTCCCTTCGACATACTTGCTTCCCCGAGAGTTACAATCTCCAGGAGTTTATATGTAAGGTCAATAGTCACCTCCTAACACACTAACTCGCATCCATTCTCTCAAACACTCTTCCCATCTTCGCAACCCTCATCCTCGGTAACCTTACCCGTCTATTACCCTCCTTCTGACATTTCCTATATCTAACTAATCTTTCTCATTACTTTCCAATATAAAACCCCCTGCGCAATAAGGGCAGTGGAATGCCTTGCTTGGGGTGAAATGATTAAAAAAATATCCTAAGAGCTTTATAGACGCTGAGCTGGGTTTAAAATGACATTTGGAGTAATACACATCTGGCACGACATGTCAGAGTAAGATTTTGTTAAACGTTTTCCATTGCTTTAACAATCGCACGCTTTAATCTCAAAAACACCCTATGAATATATGATTGTATAGCATAGAAGATAACAGAGTAATAAACATTGGTATATATTTTTTATATATCATATTTTAAGCGCATTAACGTATATTTATGATATTTAGATATAATGTGATATATCTAAATAGGTTTATGTTTATATATATCTGTACTATAAGCGTCTGCGAGTGTTCGTAGCTAGGTTTTGTTTCGAGGTACCCCCGATAAATATCGAAAATTGATAATCGCAAAAAATCGGGTTATAGAAGGAATGGTCCGATTTTAATCAAATTTGATACACTCATAGACAAAAACATAAGAAACGATATTCAGATGTTTCAAGGTTGCAGTTCTTACAATAGTGAAGAAAATCTGTAATATATATATATATATAAGGCAAGATGTTTGTGTGTGTGTCTGTTTATCTGCCTGTATGTCTGTATTTATTTCAGCCCTTTTATTTTAGTTTTTGCTTCGGGTTAGGCTCTAAGTAGGTATAATTGTAGTTTTAGTCTCAGATATGATACCATTTAATCAGGGAACTTATTTAGCCTTCAAATTTCAGTTTACGACGAAAAAGCTTATTTGATATCGATACCAGTAAATCAAAATTTGACTTAAATCCATTCACTTTTCTTTCAGTCTACGGTTTTGCTTTAACTGGAAACAACTATGGCTTTTCAGTCTTTCGTGCCAACGTCCAAAGAGTCTGAGCTCCAGGACCACAGATTAGTTTTAAAGCTTTCATTACACACGAGCAACGCCGAGCTATACTGCTAGTATATGTATATTTATTATATAAAAATGTATTTATTTTTTTAAAATATATTTAAAGTTATTAGTATATAAAAATTTAATTTGAGTATATTTCACCTATATTTGTGGATATCTTTTAGTGACGGGGGTGGACGTTGTGTAAGTATTGGCTGTGTAAATTCATCATATGTTTTTTAGTCTTACTATTTCTTACACTACCCGATAGAAACCGGGCTAAACTGCTAGTATATATATATATATATATATATATATATATATATATATATTAAAGTTTAATGCACATAATCATATTCTAATTTTTTATAATATATAGTATATCTACTTGTATGAAATCTATTTAAAAATACATTGTATCTTTAATCTAATATATATATATATATATATATATATATATATATATAAAACAGATTTTTTGTGGCAGAGAAATTGAGTATTATTTAAAAAGTAATAATTTTAATATTACAGGGAATGATGAGGATACAATTTAAAACAAGAATAGAACCGGTTTCGCTCGCGGTCATCAAAGTTTTTAATTGTGAGGATTTAATGCAAAATAAAACAAGTGTGAGAAATTAATTAGTCAATGATAGGAAATGGGACTTGATCAATTTTTCCCTTCGCTTAATAATATTCATCATTTTTTGAGGTTTACTATCGAGAAGAAGTAAATTCCAAAGTTGCTTTCCTAGATGCATTGATGCATCTTACACGAATATTTTTTGTAGCTCTGTGTACAGAAAGTGTTTCGGGTTTGTACACTCGTTGCGATTCTGTTTTGCCCTAAAAAGCGCAAAATAAACCTAATAAAAACATCAACACATAGGGCATTGATGATCTGCTCTGAAGAGATTCTTGGTTGCGTGATTAGTCTTATAACGAGAAATTTATGCAATAATGGGTTGTCAATTCGGTGTTTCGTAAGAAAATTTCTGACTTCAGAAAGATTAAGCCAAATGGTCTTGTATACCTAAGAATTTCGTGAATTGGAGAGAAGGGTGAAAACCTCACTAGGCAAATTTGTTCACATGTGAAGAATTGTTATTTCTCTTCCAAGATGCTTGCTGCGTTTGGTACTAGATGTTTTGTCTTCAAGTCGTAAGGACGTTCTTCATCCCTCATCTAATAAATTCTGTAGTTTATAAATATAATTGCAGCTGCGGTGATAGTTTCATAGGGAGAGCCACTCAGAGGCTTTATACTAGAATAAAAAATCATGTTCCATCAAAATTCAGGAACATACCTAAATAAAATGAGCTTTTCCATAACACTTGTTCCTTAATTTGTGAACATCTTATAATAAATAGAAAGTGTACAATGGAATTTCATGTGGATTGGTTTTCAGTATTGGCTAATTCACATTCACATTTCACTCTAAAAGTGCTGAAGTCTGTTTACATCAGGTTTGCAGACCCTCGCTGTGTATACAGCGAGAGTATTCGCCAGACCATACTGTGATCAGTCTCTAGCAGTTCATTCTCCTTTCCCATCATTGACCAATTCATTTCTCAAACCTATTATATTTTACAGTAAGTTCCGCCTATTAAAATGTTGGTACACAAACGCACACACACACACACGCACACGCACACACACACACACACACACACACTCATATATATATATATATATATATATATAGTGATGATCATCCACGTATACTGTCTTAATATGTATAGGAAAGAATATTAATAAAAAGTTTTGGATTTAAAAACGTACTTTTTTAAACAGTATTTGTTGATTTTTATTGTATTTTTATATTTCAGACCGTCCTCGGTCCTTCATCAGAAACAAGACTTGTTTCTGATGAAGGACCGAAGACGGTCTGAAATATAAAAATACAATAAAAATCAACAAATACTGTTTAAAAAAGTACGTTTTTAAATCCAAAACTTTTTATTAATATTCTTTCCTATATATATATATATATATATATATATATATATATATATATATATATATATTACTTACATATAAGAAAATTTATATATATATATATATATATATATATATATATTGATTGATTGATTGATTGATTGATTGTTTAGTTACTTAGTTTTTGGTCATAATAAAATTAAACCAGTGCACATTTGTATCAAAATCTGCTTAATACAATTATATTGTAGAACTTTTGAATATTTTTTATTTGAAAGAAGTTATTACGCGACCCAGATTTTTACCATGAATGGTGT
Source organism: Ascarosepion bandense (assembly GCA_037127315.1). Classification (NCBI taxonomy): domain Eukaryota; kingdom Metazoa; phylum Mollusca; class Cephalopoda; order Sepiida; family Sepiidae; genus Ascarosepion; species Ascarosepion bandense. Next base: position 5,137,529 of record JBBBDQ010001329.1, on the reverse strand, counting down.
CTTCAGGCGATCGTCTGAAGACCCCACTCAAGGTAAAATCCTGGGTCGCTTGATCTCTCGTTTACAAACGGAATATATATATATATATATATATATATATATATATATATATATATATATATATATATTAAAAAAGGATTAATTCAAAGATGTTGTTTTTAATATATATATTTGCTCTGTAATATTTTATTACATGGAGCTCTCTTCCTGTATCATTTTTTAATATTAAAATAAATTTTTAATATTAATTAGGATCGGGTTTTTTGGAATTTACCTTCCTGCTTTTTTCCTTTGGATTGAAGTATCTGAATTAAAATATATATATATATATATATATATATATAAAATATCATACATATATATACAATATTATACATATATACTTTTATAAATATTATACATATATAAATTTATAAACATATTATAAACTTATTTACATGTATTTATATACATATTGACATTTAGTTTATTTATTTAGTTTAGAGGTCAGAAGGCTGTGCTCTCGAAAAATGTTCTGATCACTATTTACAACACCCAATTATAAACAGCTGAAAGAACTTATATTGGTAGACAAGAAAGGAAATCAAACTAAACATCACATTAACGGTTATACAACCAGATACATGTATTTACATAGCGGCTTTCGTTGTTTTTTGTTGCCGCTAAGCTAAGAAAAAAAAACTCGATTATTCATAATGGTTTATTACAAACGAGTTTGCAAAATCCGAAGTGATTTTTTGTAAATGAAGAAAAGAAACGATAAATACGCCAATGTTATATGTGTGTGTGGGGGGAGATTGCCTGTAGTGCTCGCTTTCTAAATATGTGTGTCACTGTGGGCTGATTGCGTGCGATATCTGTAATGTGAAATATGGTGAATAAAGAAGAGAAGTCATTTCATAATTTTGTCACAGCTCTGTATGGTTTTCAATGTAGGAAAATTATCGCTGGCTGACTCCTTGTCATGTTGACGTGTTCCGAGATCTTGTCGCTAACTGTTCGTTTATTTTTTGCCGTTGTTATAATAACGTGTCATGATAACGTTTGTCTTCTTCGTCGCCCAGGTTCTCGATGTTGACTGTCCTCGTTTTTTATTTTAATTTAAATTTTCTGATTTTATGGTTTACCTTCGACTCTAAATCCCCTCTGAATTTTGCGTGGGAATGTACTCAGTAACCGGAGCTCCCGTCTTTCTTCCAGGTCATCTGTACTTCAATTGAGCAGATTTCGTATAAAGCATATCATAAGATTTGTTCTATGCACTCAGGTTCCCGAAACCACTTATATTATTTGGAGTGCACTTTGTGCAAAATTGTAAAAAAATGTTTTCGTATAAGCTGAATTTAGTAAGATTTGTTTGTTGACATTTCTTACTAGTTTGTGCTTCACTTATTGCCGTTCTCGCTCGATCACCGAAGTTAAGCAACGTTGAGCCTGGTCAGTGCTTAGATGGGTGACCGTTTGGAAATACCAGGTGCTGTAAGCGTATAGTGACGGATGTGCGAAAGAGAAATCGGTGAGCCGAGTTCGAATTCCAGTTGAATACACTGCATTCACTTAAGCACTGGTACCCTTGGGAAAGGTATTAATCCGTGCCTTTCCTCCAGTTATGGGATAAATAACAAGGGTAGGACTAGGGAACCCTGCTCTTAAAAAAACAAATCCCAATGAATCGTGAAAAAGAAAAATGTTGTAAAAATAAAATAACCTTACCCCAAAATCATTGGTTATGACTTTAAAATGATCCCATAAGGATTGATCGGTCGTTAAGCCTCAAAAACAAACAAACAAACAAACTTATTGCCGTAAAATATGTGAGATTTTTATCCTATAATTTATATGAGATTACGATACATTAAAATATTCGACATTTATTTTAATGTATAAATGTCTATTTTTATGTATAAACCATTCTATGTATATTTTTATATATCTAACTGTATCTATTATATTATTGTACATTAATTATATCTAAAAGAAAAGGTAGTATTTTTAAATATATGCAAGTTTATTTAATATATTGGCGCACATTTGTTTAAATATATTTAATATATTGAAATTATGTTTAATAATTTTAGTATATTTACTTTTATAGAAAGACGTCTTAATGCATAGGTCTGATAGACGCTTGCCCGAGTTCCCCACGAGTACTGAGGTCCATGTTAATCTGTGTATGTTAGATGAATTGTGCTACAGAAAATGCTTTTTTCGGAAATACTAAATATAGAATTTACTACTACAATTCATGCCTATTGCGATTGGTAAAAATATGTCATGGTAGAAAGATACATTTTATTTAGGTTCCGCCAATTTTACCGTGTGTAAATCAGCATCGTTTGAAATAAAGGGCCTCAAACTAAATAAAAACAAAATTTTCTCGGCAAAATGTTTATGCTGTCATAAAGAGGATAGATCAAAGTATTTTTTTATTAATTTTAGAAATTTTTGAAATTATTCTAACAGGTTCTGAAAGGTTCATGTAGTGATAGAAAAATAAATTTTTCTCTCATCACTAAAAGCAGTCATTTGTGGCTAGATGTTTATCACGTCAAACGTTATATTACGCGAAGGCATTTTTTGACTGTGAAAGACACCTTAATTTGGAAATTCTTGCAAAAATCAAATAATCGTCTGATTTTCATGAAAATTTCAGGACTTATTTACAAATGACTGAAATGATCTTTGAAATACCAATTCGTATAAAATATTGGTAATTTTTTTAAATTTATTACACCCTAATATTAATTTCCAGAAATGTCGAAAGATGCGACTAGGTCACAACATATAGATAGTTTTCATTAAAGTCAGAAGTCATTAAGGAAAGCTAATCAACTATCTTTTTTCTTCAAAACAAGCCACCTTTTCGAAAATCTGCTCTGAATTAGGAAAACAAAAATGCAATAAAACTATGCCAATTTTTATTTGGATAAAATTTGAATTGCTTTTATAAATATAAATATAAATTGTGTCATCGTCTGAATAATATTTTTTTTCCGTTAGTAAAGAATTTTTACAAGAATTGTTTTTATTTTTAATACTTTTTATTTTAATTTTTATTAAATAATTTAAAGAGTTTCGTAAGTCTTTTACAATTTTCTCCTTATAGGTCTGTAGAGGGGCTAAGAAGTCCCTCAAACAAATAATAAAAAAATGCACTACAAATAACGTAAAATAAACGTTTGTTTATTTTCGTAAAAAAAAATAAAAGAATTATTTTTTTGGACAAAATATGAGATTGTCCGTACTGCTGTAGAAAAAAGAGAGAGAAAGGAACTGGGAATGTGAGAGGGAAAGGCAGGACGATGAATAGCGAGCGAGATGAAAGAAAGAGAGGGTGAAAGAAGGTTCACTGATACGGATTCTGCCTGTTGTGTGAACTGCGGGATTCTCTCTGTGTGCATGCTCGAATCTGTCCGCGTGTCCTTTGATGTCAGCTTGTCGCTGGTCCTCCTCTGGTCTGATGAGAGTTTCTCCCTTCTTATATCTGAATGGTGAGGCTCCGGGGAGATTAAAAAATAGGTTTCTTATGTCGAGCCCTGATTGGTCAATAAATCATATTTTTGACCACGTGGTGTGCTTTCCACTACGTCCGAACTTTTGGGTGCACCGTCCTTGTTTTTGACCCCTATGGGTATGGTAAGGGGTGAAATCCTGCGCAATTGTATTTTTTGTGATGCACGTGTGTGAATTAATTTTTATTGCGTGTGTGTGTGTGGAAAATAAAATAAGAAACAGCACAGGTCTCTCAGATGTTTTTTAATTAATGTGTGGCAAATATATTTATTGATCGAAAAATTTAAACAGTTACTCTAAAAGAATAGCTCTATTTTTGTAATTTAATTAAAAACTGTTTATTTTTGCATGTTGATTTCCAGTTTTTTTGTATGTACGGGTGCCCATAAGCGATATAAATCTGTAAAAAGTCACGTGACTCAAGGGTTTATTAATAAATAACATAATATAACTTAGTTCGGTTATTTTAATTTAATTCTTTCTTTTAAAAGAAATTTAAATTTTTATTTGTTCAGAAAGCATATTTTTATTTATTCTGAAAGCATATTTTCATTTATTCAGAAAGCATATTTTTATTTATTCAGAAAGCATAGCCTGGCTATAAATCTAAACTAAAATTCTATAAAATATTATACTTGCTGAAAATATTATGTTAAATTTTTAATTTTACTATTTAGTTAAAAAACAAACAAAAAAAATTAAATTTCAAAATATTACGTTTTAAACTACATGAATTTTTGGTCACTTTCGGTCGCCATCCAAACGTCATTCAAACCTACTAATTGTCAACAAATCATTTGTCGTCTTAGATAAAGCTGACAAGAGGGCTACTGTCGTTAAAGAGTGATTTATTTCGTAAATTTTCAGACAGTAAGCACTTAAAAACTGTTTGAAATCAGACAAAGGTAAGTTTCAATTATAAAAATAACGTGGCAAGGAGGTACTTTTTTGCAAGATTTTTAAAACAGAAATTGAGCTACTGTTTACATAATGTTTGCATAATGTGTCGATCAATCAATAATGGCGGTAAATTTAAAAAAAAACATTTTCGGCAGTTAAATTTTTGATTCAGATCAATATAATTTCGGTTTGAACTAAGCCAGGTTATTTTTCTTACTGTAATTAGTAAATTTAATATCTTGGCTTTCAATTAAAACTAAAATTAAAGCTTCAAAAAACATTTTTATTTTTAAAAATTAAATTTAAATTGAGGTATCGAAAATGTGCAGTGAAGTTTGGCGGTACGTAATTATATTTGAATTGCTTCTCGAATAAAAATGAACGTGGATATCTACTTTTGACATAGAGGACATCGGAAATAGCCGGGACTTTTTTCAAGGAGTGCTAAAAATAAATGGAAGGAGTGGTTTGCCTCACCAGGGCAGTTCGATTGCAGAAAATATCTCTCTAAGGGAAAGATCAAAGAACTGAACCTGACTCCCGACGATCAGCCTTAGCACAATCCGAGCACAGACTCGTTGGTAAGACTTCCATTTTTGTCGTTTAATATTTTTGATCAAGACTATTTTTGACTACTGTTAACGTTTATTTTTTTCTGGTTGGTTTAATTAATAAATTTCCGCTAGACTGAATCAATATTGGTTCGAATGCTTAATTGTAATTTATTTATATATTTATTCTTATAAGTACATTATTTTTATTGTAGTAAAGCACTAGAGTTGATATTATTTCTTTATTCTACTTTGCTATGTAATCAAATTAAATTCATTTCTCTGCTTTTATCTTTTTGTCGCAATTTGGAGGCTCATCCTAATATTTGATGTTCATTTCAGAACAAACACAGCTGTTTTAACTAAAACAAATTATTTTGTTATTTGGTTAATTTCCCTAAAACAACAACAAAGAACATAATTCTTATTTCTCTTCAGATAGTTTTTGCTAAAACTGAATTTCAATTATTATTTTTTAAAAAACTGTCGTTTTCTGTTAAATAATTTTATTCTGCATTCATTTTACAGAAATAACACCATATATTAAAATTATTTGCAACTAGCTACATATTTTGAATTAAGAATTAATGTAAATATGGAAAAAAGCACAAGTAATGTTAAACCTACCGTAGTACTATTAATAGCAGTGTCATTATTATAAAATATATTTATACTTTGTACTAGCAGTTGCTCGGGTGTAATGAAAACTTTAAAACTAATCCATGATCCTAGAACTCAGACTCTTTGGACGTTGGCACGAAAGACTAAAAATCAATAGTTGTTTCCAGTTAAAGCGAAACCGTAGACTGAAAGAAAAATGAATGGATGTAAGTCAAATTTTGATTTCCTGGTATCGATATCAAATACGTTTTTTTCGTCGAGAACTTCAACCATGAAACTTCTGAATATCGTTTCTTATGTCTTTGTCTATGAGTGTATTAAAATTTGATTAAAATCGGACCACTCCTTCTATAAACCGATTTTTTCGATTCGCAGACGCTTATAGTACAACTGTGTATATTTTCAAGAAAATCTGTTCAGCCGTTTCGGCGTCTATAGGTAACAGATAAACACACACACACAGACACACACACACATACACACACACACACACAGAGACAAAGTTCCATTTATAAATAAGTTTAGATAGATATGAACACAGGTATAGTGCTCTGCATAGTTTATTAGAGAGTGAGCCTGAATGTTGTAAATTATATGGTTCTTAATTTTGAGAAGAGTATTTTTATGAAACAACAAATATATGCAAACTGGCTAAAAATATTAAAATAGATATTGTTTTGATAAATATTTGATTGTTCTCAAAGTTAAGACTGTGGGCAAAATATTCCGTGTCAGGAAAATATTTGATTTGTTTCGAAACCAGCGTAACCATGGTCAGATAATGTGGGCCTTGAAATAGTGTAAACAATGTGCTAAAAGATAACGTAGTCACTTATATAAGATTGATATTACAAGTTGTAGTCATTCACTCGACTAGATTTGAGATCGGAACCCAGACCGAGAAAGTCATAGGGAAAACCTTTAACGAACACTGGCTCGATGCGTGTGTGCGACAACACCTTCTAGTACGCTACAGCGTCACAAGAGGAACGAATAAAAATGTTGTCTACATTTATTTATACATACGTGTAACGGTCGTCATTTTTATCACGTGAATAAAGGCAATAGATTTTATAAGAGAGAAGATAACAAGTTTCGGGACCTCGTTGTCTTGTTATAGAAAACACAGCACATGATTCAGTCACAACATTGAACATTAAGTAATTATTTGACATTATTAATTTAAGACATAGTACTAATTACCAGGTATTGATAGCTTGTGGATATATGAATGGTTAAGAATTTTTTTACAATTACGAAAAACGTTGAATGTAGTATTATAGACTTATACATAGATGAGGCTAGTTCAGTGCCAAATACCCTAACTATGCCACTACGCTAGGTCTAGTCTGACAGTTTCGCGAATCATCACAAAATAGAGATTAATAAGAGTAAATGGTGTTCGTACATTTAAAGGACGGATATGTTCATTTGAGAAGCAGAATGTTTAAATATTCAGGTCTTGTTACCAGCACTCTTATATAATATAACCCTATATACTCATGTGAGACTAAACACTAAATAGTTAAAATATATATTTCCAAGTAAAGAGCCCTTTCAGAAGAAATGAAACGTACTGTTTTGAGTAGAGCACAGATGAAGAAGAGAGCTGCAGAGGAGAAAGTGAAAATTCAAAAATTAACATCGCGATCCAACACGGGTGCAACGATAGCCACTCATGCTTTTCCTTCAGATATAGAATCCACTCTTGCAATGTAAGCTCTAATACTGTTCCTTTCATCCATTTCTGCTGTCAATCATTCAGTTTCAGTAGACATAACATCTCTGGCAGTTGCTACTTCTATGACAATTTACACAAAGAAATACCCAAATCCCTAATAGTAAAAGAGGTTGCAATATATGAAAGTCGGTTCTCTGTGCAGGGCCCGGAAGTTTTTTTCCGTCTAAATCTATCCTGCACATATATAAATCTACCATCCGCCCGTGCATTGAATACTGCTGCCATAGCTGGTCGAGTGCCCCTGCTATTCTCCTCGGGCTTCTCGATAAGGTACAGAGGAGGGTCTGTAATGTGATAGCTACCGACTTAGCAGACCGCCTGCAGTCTCTCTCCCACCGGCGCGACGTGGCTTCCCTGTGTCTCTTCTATAAATACTTTCACGGCTTCTGCTCCGATAAACTTAGATCACTGGTGCCCCCTAGATTCGAATTTGCACGAGATACTAGATTAGCAACTAAATCCCAGTGAAACCGATAAAATGCAACCGCAACTTCTACTCCAACAGTTTCTTTTCTCGCACTTCCCGACTGTGGAATTCCCGACCACATGATTGTTTCTCCGACGGCTACAATCTCCATGAGTTTAAATGTAAGGTCAACAGACATCTCCTAACACACTAACTCGCTCCCATTCTTTCAAACACTCTTCCCATCTGCCCAAACCTCATCCTCGGTATTCTTACTCATCTATCACCTTCATCCTGACATTTCCTATGTCTAACCATTCCTTCTCTTTACTGTCCCCTATGTAGCCCCATGCACAATAGTGGCAGTGGAATGCCTTGCTTGGGGTGAAATGATTATAAAAAAAAGAAAAAAATGACGAGTTTGTGGCTATGGTACATTAAAAATAATAACACAAAAGATTACAAAATTTGCAGTTGGCTCACATCCTGTCAGAATCATTATAACAACCTTTTAAACTCCAACAGAGTGTACAAAACAGTTGTAGTAGAGAATATGAAAGCAAAACATTTATTAGACAGTGTGTTCAGACGTGAAATGTGGAATTGCGAGTGTGTAAAACGTGAACAGTTACTCGATTCACCATATATTCGTTGATAATGCTTTGTATGTCGCCTTTTCTTGAAGAAAAAATCTTCCTTTGCTACATCGCGGTCCAACTTTTGAGAGCACAGCAATGTAATTGTAAAATATAAAAATGGACAAGAATATTAAAAATAAAAGGCAACATATTTGATCAGGCATAAAGAAACCGGAAGTGTAGATACTTTATGATCTGAAAGACATCGCTCATTAATGACACGTATGCTTTAGTAAATTGTCATTTTATGGAAGTAATTGGATTATTGGGTCAGAAAAAAAATGGCAACTGTTTTGGGATAATAGAGCTGTTGAGTGAATTTGACCCTTTCTTGGAATGATTTATATATATATATATATATTTTTTTTTAATCATTTCACTCCGAGCAAGGCGGAAACGCCACTGATGTGCAGGGGGTTACATAAATGTAAAAAGATTAATTAGAAAAGAGTGAGGAGTACAAACTAGTTAGAAAGGAACAATAGAAAGCTGAGAAAGCAGGTGTGATGACAGATACATAGGTGGAGAGAAAGGGAAGGTTATACAAGGGAGGGGAGAGCGCTAGAGGCCAGTGGTTAGTAGATGAGTATTGACTTTGCATTTAAATTTCTGGAGGTTGTAGCCGTCAGGAAAGCAAGAATACGGGAGTGAGTTCCACAGGCGTGAAGTGCGAGAGAGGAATCAAAATATATGGAAAACCTGGTAAAAGAAATCCGTCATATTTTTCTGTAAATACATGAGTGGATTTTATTGAATTAATGGGACAACATGTTGTGTATTCTTTTTGAAGATGTAAAAGAATCAACTAATATTCAATAACTGCAGATTCAATTCCTGGGCACCTTATTCACAGATTAAATGACGTTTATATTTTTATACATTAAACGTTTTGAGCCAGTGGAAGGTTTTTTGATGTTCATTCACATATTTTCTTTTGGAGCAAAGGATATAACAGTTGTGCGGTGTGGTGCAGTAGATATCGGCTCGGAACGAGAAGTTAGGGAAACAAGATCAAATTCCAGTTGAATCTGCATTCACTTATGCGCAAATACCCTTACACTAAAGAAAAATGTAGAAAAGACCTTTAAAATGAATGTGAGCATCTCAAACACTATATGTCTCTTTATGAAAATTGGGAGATTCTCTTTGCACTGTATAGAAAAATAATTTCTGGCAAATTGAAATCTGAATTCCCGAATGCTAGAGTTGTATTCACGTGCATGATGGTTACCAACTAGACTAGAAATTTCTTTTCCTAGGCTGAAATTTATTAAAAATCTGCTTCGTAGCACGGTCCTGGGTATGAAAGTGAACTGACTGTGGCAGTAAAACCTCTGATTGGAAGGATGTTAGGAGCATGGAACCACCTTTTAATTATTGTTGTTCCCAGGTTGACGCTGACCCTGAGTGGTAACACCTATTAGAGGCCCAGCTATGGGCAAATAGTTTATCCCCAATTTGGTGTTCGAAACACTATGAAACTATAAAAACACTTTTATAGAAATATATAGATATATTAAATGAAAAATATTCCCAACAATACATTTTTGAAGGTAAAATATATTGCCATTTTACGTATTTGAAGGAAAAAAGAATATTGCCAGCATACGTTTTTGAAGGGAAAAATTAAATCTATAGCTAACGGAATTAAAGATAGATTAATACCTTCCCACGGTATTTGTACCTTATGAAACGCATTCGACTAGAATTCGAACTCGGCTCTCCAATTTCTCATTTCGAACTGATATCCATGACACCACAACGCACATTTAAATCTAGTGAAACTAAATATTCGAAATATAACATGCTCAAAAGCCAAGAAGTTAGGATCATAATGGGGGACTTGAATTCCAAGGTAGGTAAAGAGAGGGAAGGAGACACGACCGGCAACTTTGGACTAGGGTATCGCAACGAACGAGGAGAAAAATTGGTCCAATGGTGCTCAGCCAATGACCAGATAATTACGAACATCTGGTTTCAAGAACACCCACGACGTCTATGAGCATGGAGAAATCCAGGAGGCGACACGAAGAACCAAATAGACTATATAACAATAAACAAGAGATTCAGGAACGCAGTGGTCCAAAACATACCAAGGTGCCGATTGCCGAAGTGAGCACGTCCCAGACATCTGTAGAATGAAGAAACCTGGCACATCACCAAGGCTGCAATACGACACGCTCGTGAATGACCACACCCTGCAGAAAGAATACACTAACAGCTTGAGAAAGAAATATGAAGAACAAATTGAAAAAGAGCACTCAAAATGGGACTCACTAAATGAAGCGATGGTGACCTCGGAGAACAACATTGCCGCAAAGGAAATCAGACGCAGAAGAAAGAACGAGTGGATGACTGAAGAGATTCTCCATATGATGCAAAGAAGACAAAAAATAAGGCCAAGACATGGAGGAGAGTACAAGAAACTTCACAGGGAGATAAGGAACAAATGCAAACAGGCTAAAGAAGAATGGCTCAACAACAAATGCGCAGAAGTAGAGAGATTGAGCAGGACCAATAAAGCAGAGATGCATAAAGAGATAAGAGAACTGACAGGACAAAAAACCTGCTCCTCAACAGGATGCATAAAATCCAAGGATGGAACAATCATATTAGAGAAAGAGAAAATACTCCAGCGATGGGAAGAGTATATAAAGGATCTTTTTTGCGACAGGAGAGAACAACCGAGAATACACAAGGAGGAGGATTGACCAGAAATAGTAAACTAAAAAAAGTGGATGCTGCAATGGCCAAACTGAACAGAAACGAAGCAGCTGGTCCAGACGGCGTCGTGATAGAGCTGCTGATAGCCCTGGAAGAATTTGGCATAGAAAAAATTACCGACATAATAAACGAAATTTATAGTAGTGGAATAATACCTGACGACCTATGCAAGTCGATATTTATAATACTGCCGACGAAAACTGGTGCGAACGAGTGCGAACTACACAAAACTATCAGCTTAATGAATCACATTACAAAACTGATTGTCAGAATCCTGATGAATAGAGCGAGAAGCAGAATCAGGCCAGAGATAGGAAAGGAACAGTGCGGATTCATCAAAGACACTGGAACAAGGAACGCCATATTTATGACTAGAATGCTCCCCGAAAGAGCAATACAAATGAAGAAGGACTTAAACCTATGTTTCATCGACTATGCGAAGGCATTCGACAAGATACGACACAAAGAACTGATGGAGATGCATGGGAGCCTCAACATTTTTTGGAAAGACATCAGAGTAATCAAGAATCTCTACTGGCAGCAAACGGCCTGCATACGAACAAACAACGATTTCGGCAGATTTACAAAGATAGAAAGAGGCGTAAAACAAGGATATGTCTTTTCACCGGATCTGTTCTTGAACAACATAAGGTATGCAGATGATACAGTGCTGATTGCAGACACGGAAAGGAAACTACAAGACCTCCTACAGAAGGTAGCGGTGGAGAGTGTCAAAAAAGGACTACAAATAAAATTTAAGAAAACTAAATGCATGGTCATCATCAAAAGGTACAACCCAATATGCCAAATACAGGTAGATGATACCAGAATCAAGCAAGTACAAAAATTTAAATACCTAGGAAGTGTTCTAACAGGAGATTGAAGGTGCGACACAGAGACCCGAAGTCGAATTGGCATGGCAAAAGACGCGTTCCAGAAGCTGAGTAAAATACTAACACATAAGAAAATTTCACTAGAAACAAAGAAAAGAGTGCTGGATAGCTATGTGATGTCAGTTCTTCAATACGGCAGTGAATACTTGAAAATATCATCGAAAATGACGACAAAACTATAGCAGCGGAAACGTAGTTCTACAGAAGGATACTGCGGATATCGTGGACTGAGCATACAAGCAACGATGAGGTGTTGGAAAGAATGGCAACAAAAAGGAAATTAATACTGAGCATCAAGAAGAGACAGCTAAAGTTCCTGGGACACGCAATGAGGAAGAAGAGCTTGGAGAACCTGATACTGACTGGCCAGATAGAAGGAAAGAGAGACAGAGTAAGGCAGCGGATAACATATTTGCAGAGCCTGATCAGGTGGATGACGGAACTGGGTTTGCCAGTAGTAACAGGAGCAAACATACTAAGAGTCACACTGGATAGGAAGACGTGGAGAACCATGATCGCCTACGTCCTGAAGGAACAGTGCACATAGAAGAAGAAATACAATAAATATATAATATATAGGCATTTTAACAGCATTATGGCCTCTTGTGTAAAGCATTGGGTTGGGGCCCCTACGATAACCCCTGACAGGAATGAAAAATAAATGGTCCATAACATTAAACATTTATTTATTTTGTTGGCACTTCAATAAAACTGGTGTCAAAACATTAAGAGCTCGCTGTGCAGTAGCAAATAATCAATATGATAAGCATTTAAACAATAATTCTTCTTCTTCTATGTGCCTTGTCTTTTCAGGACTTACGCGACCATGGCTCTCCACTTCTCCCTATCCCTGGTGGCTCTAAGCAGAATTTATCCTGTAACATCCCGCTGCACCCGTTATGCTCAGGGCCTTCAAAAATGTTATCCGCTGCTTTCCTCTGTCTCTTTTTCCCTCTATCTGGCCTGTTAGTATCAGCTTCTCTAAGCCGCCTTTCCTCATTGAATGTCCCAGGAACTTTAGCTATCTCTTCCTGATACTCAGAATTAATTTCCTTTTCGTTTTCATCTTTTGCAAAATCTCATCTTTGCTCACATGCTCGATTCATGATATCCGCAGCATCCTTCTGTAGAACCACATTTCAGTTGCTTCAAGTTTTTTGTTCATCTTTGATGATATTGTCCAGCATTCACTGCCATATTAAAGAACTGCCATCACATAGCAATCTAGTACTCTATTCTCTATTTCTAGTGAAAGTTTTCTGTCTTAATACTTTACTCAGCTTCTGGAACGCGTTTTTCGCTATGCCAATTCGCCTTCGGATCTCTGTGTCGCACTTTCCGTCTTTTGTCAGAACACTACCCAGGTATGTAAATTTTTGTACCTGCTTGATTTTCGTATCCCCCAACTGTATTTGTCCTTTTTTGCTGATGACCATGCATTCGGTTTTCTTGTAGTTTATTTGCAGTTCATTTTTATCACTCTCTTCAGTTATCTTCTGTACGAGGTCTTGTAGTTTTCTTACCTTTCACTGCTAGCACACGCCATTCCATGCACATTATAGCAAACAACCTTCACTTCTTTCTTATTTCATTGTTGAGATGTCATTTTCACTCGAGCAGCTTCATCCCACCAACTAATGCTTTGTCGAAGTGAGTCGTAAGTGGACGCTTTTCCAAATTACTAAAATCTTATCGTGCTTACGTTTAAGATAAACAGTTTTCTTCCTCACACATTCTCATAAACTGTGTTTATTACTCCGTAAATCTCAACTTCGGTTAGCTCTTGAGACATTTAGAAGGTGAATATTATTTTTTAAAATTGTCAGAAACAATATTTATAGAGAGTAAATTATAATGACTAGTTTATCATCCTAAATAATAATCTATTCAGAATAATAACATAGATTTTTGCTCAAAAATCGCAGCGTATACAGTGGGTGAAAAGAAAATGGTGTTCTCTTCCATGATAACATAAAAAAAAATGACCAAAATTTTTTTCCTCTTTTCTACCCAACGCGCCATATTGACATTGCACCAACCTATGACCTTTTGTCATCTCTTCAAAATGCTTTTATGTGGAAAACTTTCTCGCAAAAGTTGCTGAATTTTACTCAAAATATATAAAAAAAAACTGCCTAGTTAATGACAAAGGCTCATTGCTGACAATAGTGAATATATAGTTGAATAAAATATAATTGTAATTTATTTCTTGTAGAATAAAGTTAGTAAAAGAACCCGGAAATTATGTCTGACTTACAATATAATATATAAAATATAAAAAATATTTATCACGTAGCGTAAGCTAAGAGTTTTAGATATTTTAACACAACCAGCATTTGACAATACCTACGTTTGTTCATGTTTGCTTAATACATTTACCATTCCAATATTCCATTCCATTATTCCAATATTCTTGATTTTCTGGTTTCATTCTTCCGAGTTTCTTTTTTGTATTTATTTATTTTTATCCATTTCTTTGTTCGTGTTTCTTAACTTCTTTCTTTCTTTTGTTCTTTCTTTGTAACGAACATTCTTTAATCGTTAAAAAAAATGGCCTTCTTTCTTTCTTTCTTTTCTTTTTTTTTTTATAAGCGTTTCACCCCGAGCAAGGCATGTCACTGCCACTACTGCACAGGGGGCTACGTAGAGTGGAGAAAGGCTGATTAAATATAGGAAATGTCAGAGGGTGGGTGATAGGCGGGTAAGGATACTGAGAATGAGGGTTGGGTAGATGAGAGTGTTCTGAGAATAGTTGGGAGTTAGTGTGATAGGAGGTGTCTATCGACCCTACATTTAAACACCTGGAGATTGTAGCTGTCGGGAAAGCAGAGTTGTGGAAGGGAGTTCCACAGGCGGGAAGCGCGAGAAAAGAAGGTGTTGGAGTAGAATTTACGGTTACATCTTATTTGTTTAACTGTAAAAGGGTGGGACCTAGTTGCTAATCTAGTATCTCGTGTAAATTCGTGCTTAGGCGGCACCAGTGATCTAAGCTCATCGGAGCAGAAGCCATGAAAGTACTTGTAGAAGAGGCACAGGGAAGCCACATTACGCCGGTGCTTTCTTTCTTTGTAATCAACACTGTTTTATCTTTTAACAGTTCTTTCTTTCTTTCATTCTTTCTTCAGCCATTTATTCTTTCGTGCGTCCGTTCGTTCACGCGTCCTCAGTTTTTTTATCATTCTCAACGTCTTTTCTTTCTCTCTCTCTCTCTTTCTTTCTCTCTTTCTTCCTTCGTGCACCTTAATCATGTTTCTTTCTTTCTTTCTTTCTTTTTTTCTTTGTGCACCTTAATTATTTTTCTTCGTTCTTTCTTTCTTTCTTTCCTTCTTTCTTTCTTTCTTTCTTTCTTCGAGCACCTTTATTATCTTTCTTTCTTTCTTTCTTTCTTTCTTCGTGCACCTTAAATATTTTTCTTCGTTCTTTCTTTCTTTCTTTCTTTCCTTCTTTCTTTCTTTCCTTCTTTCTTTCTTTCTTTCTTCGAGCACCTTTATTATCTTTCTTTCTTCGTGCACCTTAATTATTTTTCTTCGTTCTTTCTTTCTTTCTTTCTTTCCTTCTTTCTTTCTTTCTTTCTTTCTTTCTTTCCTTTCTTTCTTTCTTTCTTTCTTTCTTTCTTTCTTTCGAGCACCTTTATTATCTTTCTTTCTTTCTTTCTTTCTTTCTTCGTGCACCTTAATTATTTTTCTTCGTTCTTTCTTTCTTTCTTTCTTTCTTTCTTCGAGCACCTTAAATACTTTCTTTCTTTCTTTCTTTCTTTCTTTCTGTTTTCTATTTTTATTTATTTTTTCTTTCTTTTCAACCAACACTCATGTATCATATAGCAGTTTTTTTGTCTGTTTTAACATTTCTTTCAGTCTTTCTTTTTATCCAATTCTTTTTTCGTGGTCCTTAACGCTTTCTTTCTTTCTTTCTTTCTTTCTTTCTGCAAATAAAAACAATCAGTAACGATGTTTTTCTTGATTATCTTCCCCCTCCCCCATTTAAAATCACCTCTTTTTCAACAAGAAGTATCCAGATGCTACATGTCTGCTTTGCAGCGAGGAGATGCCTGGTAGAACTGATTCGATGTCTCATCAAAAACTATGCATGTAGCTACAAAACCGTCACAACAGTATATCCTTTTCGACTGCGTAACCCTAAGATGACTGTCTCATCGCACATGGGGAATAATTTCATCTTCTTAGTTGCCAAGTTGTAACAGGCTTTTGTGATATCTAACAGGGATTAAAACGTTTTCGGCATATATTATGAAAATTAGATTATGCAATGCTTACATTTTCTTTCCAAGTAAATTACTATTCATTCATAATAGTATTATTTCTTTCAGCAATTGTTTATAGTCTTATGAGGGAAATCTTATTTTCCACTCAACACCCATTTTCCTAGAGACTCGCCCATTTTGTGCACGACGATAAACTACATCCAGCAGCAGGGCCTCTGACCAGAAGATTTTTGAGAAGAGGACGCTTTTACGGCTACCAAAATCTTAACGTGCTTACATCTAGGGTTTTCTTCCTCCTATATCACCATGAACTGTGCTTGTTACGCTATTTCGATTGGCTTTTGAGTCTTTTATAAAATGAATATTATTTTTAAAATTGTCAGAAAAAATGTTTATGGAGAACAAATTATAATGACGTGTTTATCATTCTATAAACGAGTGCATTCAAAATAACCTTAATTCTGTTTTCTTAATTTTTGTTAATTTATGTTAATTTCTCTTAGGTCCTTTTTTTCTCAGTTGTTACTGTCCACAGCTGAGATCAAATAGTGACACCCCCATAAAGCAAATGTGTCAAAATACTATGAAAGTAAAACTTGCATTTTCATTGTGAAAAATATCAGTAATAGGTTTTTGTAACATTATATATATATATATATATATATATATATCAGTAATACATTTTTGAAAATTTACAGTTTGAGAAATAATAAGGTATTTAATATTTACCAATTTGTCAAGATCATTACCATAATCTAATTGATTTTTGACTACTTCAGCAAAACGTTTTGCAAATGCGTCATAATTGCCTTCTTGAACCTAATTTCGATTAGCATAAATACAAATCTATAATAAGAAACAGTAATTAAACAAAGACTAAAACCTGTTATTAAAGTTGAAAGAAACTGGTTTAAAAATGAACTTGCGTTTTAAGCTTCATATTGAAGAAAGTTCGCTATATTCCCAAAAGGTATATGCATTATTTATTAATAAAAGTAATTACGTATCCAGGTTTTCATATCTTAAAATATTACAAAAAATGTAAGTAAAACATGGCTATTATCATGAAGGATCTCTTTCATGTGATGAGTCCTTCATTTAATAAAGGATACGTGGCCCAGTGTATAAAAGCATTGGTTAAATTCAGCGACTTGAATACAATTGCGTTCAAATTATTTAAATTTCGATATTAAAAAAAATCATAGAGTTTTCTAAGCATCGCTTAGATGTGTCACCAAGCCAAATGTATGTCGAAGCCAGTGCAATAGATTCTAGCTAGAAAACACACTAACCATCACACCACGTGAAAATACCCTAGAGATTATGGTATAAAACTAAACAAAGTGAACCAACATGATAGAAATTTTCCATGACAATAATCCATATAATATCCTACAATTTAAAAAAAAAATCAAATTGTAATTCAAAGTATAATTTCAACAAATTTTAACGTGTTGTATATAAACAGAGTATACACCGAAAGAACTCGATTTTTTTTTTAATCATCTCACCCCAAGCAAGGCATTCCACTGCCACTATTGCGCATGGGGCTACATAGGGGAAGGTAAAGAGAAGGAGTGGATAGACATAGGGAATGTCAGGAGAAAGGTGACAGATGAGTAAGGATAGCGAGGATGAGGGTCGGGCAGATGGGAAGAGTGCTTGATAGAATGGGAGCAGGTTAGTGTGTTAGGAGGTGTGTACTGACCTTACATTTAAACTCCTGGAGATTGTAGCCGTCGGGGAAGCAATCGTTTGGAAGAGAATTCCACAGTCGGGAAGTGCGAGGAAAGAAACTGTTGGAGTAGAAGTTACGGCTGCATTTTATCGGTTTCACTGTAAAAGGGTGGGATCTAGTTGCTAATCTAGTATCTCGTGCAAATTCGTATTTAGGGGGCACCAGTGATCTAAGTTCATCGGAGCAAAAACCGTGAAGAGTCATGCATATAGCGCAGAAGTGGAAAATGTTTTTAAAATTTTCTTCTCTAGAGAGTTCAATCGTAATGAGAGCATATATATATTCTTCTATCAATTTATCTGATAAATGTATTGTTTTATGGGATGTTCTATTTATGGGTTAAAGTGCTCAATACCAAGGGCCGAGATTATGTAAATACGAAAATAAACATTGCGGTAAAAACCCAATGGCGTTTCATGCTTAAATGACATCTACAGGCCTATTTTTTACATCAGTCTATTTTTGATTTTTGCTATTAGATAGATCTATCTAATAGTAAAAATAAAAAATAGACTGATTTACAAAACATTTTTGTAACGTAAATTTCTCAAGCCTTAACCGTCATTCATTTATTTTTTTATTTCTCTATTTTCTTTTTTAATTTTATTCTCATTTTGGAAGATTGAACTTCTGTTGAGGAGACGTGGAATCTCTCTTGGGGATTTCATGTTGAAATGTTCATTCAACAATTTTGAATGTTGAACATTTATTTTATTCTATGTTAGCTCTGTAATTTTAATTGCATTGAGCTCTCCACCTGTGTCATTTTTTAATATTAAAATTTAATATTAATTAGGATCAGGTTATTTTCGATTTACCTTACTATTTTTCCGTTTGGATTAAGTAATCTGATATATATATATATATATATATATATATATATATATATATTTTTTTTTTAATCATATCACCCCAAGCAAGGCGGTAACGCCACTGATGTGCAGGGGGCTACATAAGAGTGAGAAGATTAGAAAAGAGAAAACCGGAAACCACATCCTAAACAGGAAACAAGGGATGAGCCTCTTCATCTGTTCAATAGATGTGGGTGGAGTGTGAACCGGGCGATAGTTTAGTCTATCTACTCCAATTGAAAAAAAAAACAGTGAGAAGATTAGAAAAGAGAAAAACCGGAAACCGCATCCTAAACAGGAAACAAGGGATGAACATCTTCACCTGTTCAATAGGTGTGGGTGGAGTGTGAACCGGGCGATAGTTTAGTCTATCTACTCCAATTGAAAATATATATAGGCCTGAAAATGTCGTTTAAGCATGAAACGCCATTGGGTTTTGACCTCAATGTCTACTTTCGTATTTACATAAGCTCGACCCCTAGTATTGAGCACTTTAATCTATAAATAGGACACAGCTTAAAAAATATATTTATCAGATATATTGATAGATGAATGTATGCATTCATATCTAGTAATATCGAATATTTCTATCTAACAAACTATGTGTTATCATTTTATATCTCTCTATATTTCTTTATATCTCTCTATATTTCTTCTTGCCAATCTCAAGTGCCAATATCTAATAGTCAAACTCGTCTAGACTCTATGTTAAGTCTATCTATTATCTATCTTCATGCCAGTCCATCTTTATATTCTCATATATAATAACTAACCTCGTCTACCATCAACGCTAAGTCTATCTATCTATCTATCTATCTATCTATCTATCTATCTATCTATCTATCTATCTATCTCCGTCTATATTTATATATCTAATAGACAAGCTCATCTAGCCTCCACCCCAGGACTCAAACTAACATCTTGTAATTTCTCTACCAGATGGAAGTTCTAACATTTCTCTGTGCCATCAATCTTCGCTGTCTTTTCGGAGAGGTGGCGGTGGGGGGTCGTTGGCGCATAGTATTTTCAGCTTACCATACAAGACACTCCTTAGGCGAAATACTTCGTCCGTGATGCGTGAAGAGGAGGCCCAAAGTAGAAGTTGTCTTTGTGCAATTTATCATCATGTATTTGGGGAAATATGGGCGCTAAATATTTGGGAGAAAGTTCAGAAGTAACTCAGGGAAAAATAAATAAATTTATCGAAATATAATGGTAGCTATATATATATATATATATATATATATATATATATATATATATATATTCATCCGAAGACAGATTTGCTTTGCTATATCATAGCTTATCAGTACGGTTAGACATCCGATTGCTTTCAACCCAGGATTGAATCCCGACCGAATTGGCGTCAGTCGGTGATTCTACCTCTGAGCTTTGGGCGCTCGGTAGAAGGGGCGGACTTTTAGCGTATAATGTATCATACGTCAGTAACAAGAGTTCTCTAATTCATTATTGAATGAGCGATGAGTAGATGCTAGAGTAGCTACTGTTTTTCAAAATCTACCATTCTTCTATAGTGCTCAATCAGGGTGTGAGAGCGTATATATATATATATATATATATATATATATATATATATTGTTTTATTACTTTTTTTCTGGTCATAATAAAATTAGATCAGTGCACATTTGTATTAAAATGTGTTCAAAACAATTATATTGTAGAACTTTTGAATATAATATTTTCCATTTGTGATCCCGACCTAGGTTTCTACCATGGGTGGCGTCTTTAGTTGATTTGCTATAACTGATTTTACCGTTTACCGTTTTTTAAGAATGCTAACGTAACTGTGTTTTTTTTAAACGCTCACGTGACAGGGAATTTCTGAACGCGCAATTACAAGGAATTATAGCGTTTTCATCCATGGTTGTCTGAACCTAAGAGGTACTTTTTACTATGGTGACACTTAGTCATAATGTCCATTCTTTCTTTCAATAGTTCGTTTTTTTTTGGGGGGGGAATAGCATAATCTCTAACTTTTCTTCTTGGCACAATCTACATATTCCGCCACCGTTGCAAGGCTTGGCTGATTTAATATACTCTACGTTATGTCTGGGTCTCTTCTATATTTTGATTTTAATTTCCACATGTGGCTAGCTAATTTTGTACAGTTTTTTTAAGTTTTCTATTTTGAATGTAAACTTGTGTTTGAACCACCTGGTCTTAAAGATGCCGTTACTTGAACCCAAATATATTTTATTTTGGCCAATTAATACTGTACCTAATGTTTTGTTTTCTATTATCGCTCCTTGTGTGTCTGTTTGGTTGAGAATTATATTGTAAAATGTTTTTATGGCCAGATTTTCTTAGTGCCTCTTCATAGATATGTTTATTTTTACACGCCCGATCGACTCAGACGATTAAAAAGTTACTTGGGTGATTACAATGTATTGCTTTACTCTCCCGCGGTCGGTTAAAATCTCTCAATGAAAAAGGAAATCTGATTCTTTTACAACCCAAAATATGCAACTGAACATTCACAAGTTACTTTACCTTACAACGACATTATAGAACACGTGGCTTTTATTGTCTCGGTCAGTGTAAGCATTCGTTTAATTAACGCTTCCAGAGTGGAGTCAAAATGTCTCTGTCACGCAGATTAAAGCTCACTTGGAAAAATATTATCCTATATTTCCTCCCTGCTTAAAAAATTAAAAACAAACACTTGAAAGAGAGAGAAAAAAATACGCATACTTCTTTCAACCAAGCACCGAAAAGCACATTATACAAATAAGTAAGTTTTTATAAAAAATCGTTGATAATTTGGATAGCTTCACTCAATTGTCATAAAACAAAAAACAAAACAAAACAACCCCCCCCCAAAAAAAAACAGCATATCATTATTTTAATAAAAACAAAGTTTTATCATCAAAATCTTTATGCTATTATTAAGAGGAAGGATCAAATTTAGTTGTTAGTATCTTTTTTAATTTTTAAATCCTTTCTAACGCGTTCAAAATTTGAATTAAAATTTCACTTTTGGTTTTCGTTAGCGATTCACGCTATGTTTACCTAAGGCGACTATTAAGAAAACGGAGTCAGTTGAGTAAAATGATCTTGGGCCGAGTAAATTTTCCCTTGCTGTCGACCGCCGGTCAAGTAATTACTTTTTTTAAATCTCAAAGGCTGCTGCTATCAGCACTGTATCATTAGCATATCTTACATTATTTTGAGTGTGGTCACTAATGACGAATCCTGGAAGGACTTCTATTTCTGTCAGAATTATTTCGTTATACATGTTGAATAGACCCGGTGAGAAAACATATCCTTGTCTTACACCATTTTCTATTTTCTTTTATCTGCCTCATTCATTTCTTGTAACCATTACAGGCGGTTTGATAGCAGTATAAGTTTTTCCTAACCCTCATGCATTTCCTGAATATGTTCGAGGTTGGCGAGATTTTTTAACAAGTCTTTGTGGCGTACTTCGTCGAACGCCTTTGCGTAATCAACGAAAGCTAATAAGCAGGTGACCTTTCTCTCCCTCTGTTATATTCATTCGTAAGTGAATGAAACGAATTCACTTACACACAAATGATTTTGGGAAAGGTATTAAACAATCTCTTCTACCTCCAGCTGTGGGTTAAATAGCAGTACGGATTGGGTTCTACAAACTTACTTGGGAACCAGTCTACTGTAAAAGGTAATGCGAAACTACTCCGGGAAAATCTTATGCCTAGTCAATCATGTCTCGAAAGAGACATATTCGCCCGAGCGTGTATCACTTATGACAGTGAATTGACTGATATTCTTCGGTATTCAATCTTGACTCACATAACTACTACTTTGCAACTTATACTAGTTGATATACTAGTCTTATGTCTGGAAAATGAGATAGTCGTCGGAGCAAATATTATGTATAACAGTGAACTGACTGTTATTCTACGGTATTTAATCTTGACTCCACTGACTACTGTTTTTGCCACTGATAGTAGTTGATATACTAGTCCTATGTCTCGAAAAGTACATAGTCGCCCGAGCAAGTATCATGTATAACAGGGAACTGACTGATATTCTTCGGTATTCAATCTTGACTCCACTAACTAATGTTTTGATACAACTTATATTAGTTGATTTACTAATTTTATGTCTCGAAAAGTATATCGTCACCTGGGCAAATATTATGTATAACACTGAACTGACTGATATTTTTCGGTATTCAATCTTGAGTCCAAGAACTACTGTTTCGTTGTAGCTTATAATTGTTGATATACTAGTCTTATGTCTCAAAAAGGACATAGTCGACCGAGCAAGTATCATGTTTAACAGTAAAGTGACTGATATTCTTCGGTATTCAATTTGACTATACTAACTACTGTTTGTTTACAACGTAGTAGTTGATATCCAAATCTTATGTCTCGAAAAATGCACAGTCGCCCGAGCAAGAATCATGTATAACATGGAACCGACTGATATTTTTCGGTATTCCATCTTGACTCTAACGTTTCCTTAGAACATATACTAGTTGATAAACTAGTCTTATGTCTAGAAAAATATATTAACTGTTGTATAATTTGGGTATGATAAGCGGATGCTTTAGCTGCGCAATATCTATTACCCAAGAATTTTTTTCAATAGTATATATGTATATATATTACCCCTATAGTGGGGGTGCGTTCTTTTGAAGGGTAGTTGTATATTGTTGCAGATTAACGGAATCTGGCCTCGTTGTAGATAGCCCACTGTAAGTCATAAAAAGATTATAAATCAAGAAAGCAAACTGAGTTGAGAAGAAACATTTTATATATACACATATCAGTTAAGATTTTTACAATTAAAGTAATCCTTTGAATATGGGTCCAACGGACGTTCATAGCAATAAAATGTTAAAAAGCGAATTAATTCTAAGGTATGTGGGAGCGTTGTAAGAAAGGAATGTCTTTGATGTATCTGCTCCTTAGGTCAGTAAGTAGTTTTGAGACAGCGAAGAAGGAAAGAGAGGTAAGAGAGGCGAGCATAGTAAGCCGCTTGATTTGGTCAAGGGAGATCCTAATTATTCTCGTCTCTTTCGAGTCTGTCTGGGTCTGGCTGTCTGTCTTACTGCCTGGTGATGCTTTCTGTATCGGCTTTTTATTTCGACTTTTTGGATCGCAGCAGATCATTTGGGAATTCACATCCGTATTTGATTCTGTGCTTCCCATTGGCCGATAAATAAAATTCGCGTAGGCTCGCGAACTGGAATTTAATATTAAATTAACTTTTTAGTTTTCAAACGGAACATCTTCGTCGATCCGGCTGCGTACCGACTAGTTTTGGTCATTTGCTTTTTGGTCGTGAGAGTGCAAACATCCGATCCCTTGCTTTTGCTCCGTCGGTATCACCACACCCCTACCGGCCTGAATATCTTTTGATAAATTTTGTTATATTAATGACTGAAAGATATTACAGTCTTAGAAAAATGAATAAATATGTAATGTCAACACGCATAGAAATAAAACTTAAAATTAAAAAAAAAGAACATTACGATATGATCCACCAAGGCGCAGCTGATCGACAAAATTGAGAAGGTGTTTAAGGCTCTTTACTTCGGACACCGTGAAGGAGGTCTAGAAATGTACTAGTCTTAACTCGTACTAATCAAATAGATACAAAATTGTTAAAGTTATTCCATCTTGACTGGGTATTTTTATTTTTTTATTTTTTTTTTTTGATTTGTGAATGTAATAACGAACAGAATATCGAAAGGAAGATAAAATGAAGACGGGAGAAAAATTATGAAAAAGAAATCTGTGATATCCGAGCAGATCATCAGGTGTAAGTCATGCAGTGAAGTAAAAACTGGTTTTATAAATTATAGACTAATGGAAACAAAGAAGAAAAAAAGAAAAAGAAAAAAAAGAACAACAACAGCAACGAAAACAACAACAACAAAATGGGAAATATCGATTTTATTTACACATAATATCCTCGTTAATAATATCGTAATTTGGATTTAGCTAAAAATATAGTTCGTTCATGTTATTTGAGTAAACAGTAAACAACAGTAGAGTATGCTATCAACAAAAAGAGGAAGAGGAGATGGAAAATGATTTAGATAAAAGACTTTTATAGACTTGAAGCAAACTATTGCTTGGCATAAAAGAACGAAGAAAAATAAGAGAAAACGGTGACAAAAAACAGAATGATCGGCGATAAAGAAATCAGTTTTAAAAAGGAAACGTGTCATTTACAAATCAACAAAAAGAAATAAAGTAAGAAAAAACAGAGAAAGAAGGAAAGAACTTAAGAAGGAGAATACAAAAAAAAAAAGGAAACGTAAGAAAGGAAGAAAAAGATAGAAAGATAAAACAAAGTAAGAAAGATAGAAAAAAGAAGGTAAGGAAGAACGTAAGATCGTTTTTAGAAATAAACAAAGAAAGAAAGAAATAGAAAGGAAAAAAATAAGACAAATAGTAAGACAAAAAAGAAAGAGAGAAAAAAGAAAAACGACAAAAAGAAAAAAATTAAGTAAGAAAAAATCAAGTTTTTAGAAGAGGAAATGTGTGACCATATTTTAAAATAAACAAAGAAAGAATGTAACAAAAAAGAAAGAAAGAATTTAAGTAAGATAAAAGTAAAAAAGAGATAAAACGTAAGTCAGAATGAATGAAAGAAAAAGACAAAAGTAAGAAAAGAAAGAAATAAGAAAAATCAAATTCTGTAAGAAAAATGTGTTCATATTTTAAAATAAACAAAGAAAGAAAGAAAAAAGAAAGACGCTATGAAAGAAAGACACAAAAAAGTAAAAAGGCGATGACAAGTGAGACATAAAGAAAAAAGAAAGAAAGATAACAGAAAGAAAGAAAATAAGAAAAAAAAAGAAATCAATTTTTTGAAGAGGAAATGTGTGTTCATATTTTGAAAGAAACTAAGAAAAATAAAAGAAAATCACAGTAGAGAAAATATTGAATGACGTAATACGCAAGTTCACTGAGTTCAATGAAACTTTTACTTTTTCTGAATGATTTTACAAGATCAGAGAGTAGACTCCTAGTTTTCTCCAGCCATGATGAACGGTCTACTTCAAAACCATTTACACGAAATTGTCGGTCTATAACATTTTTCAGACCTACATCTCATTTTTTAGAGACGAGATGTTGCTAGACTCTCGCTATTCTATCGTTAATTCATGGCAGATGTTTTGGTAAAAACTCCACTGATAATGGAATATTCTTGATAATGGATGGTGGGTGATTAGAATTTGGGTTTATATAGATTGGGTTAGCTAACTCACCAAATATAAGAAAAGAGGCTTTCCATTCTTGCCCACACCACCCGAGGAGACATAGTAGTTTCAATGTCGAAACAAATCTACGATTTGTAGTAAATATATAAAACATGTATACAGGTTATATATATATATATATATATATATATATATAATTTAATTTAATTATTATAATTAAATATTATTTTATAATATAATTTATTTATTACTAAAATGTTCTCACTTGCACTGGCAACGCCTGGCTATAGTGCTAGTATATATATATATATATATATATATATATATATATTAATTCAGATACTTCAATCCAATGGAAAACAGCAGGAAGGTAAATTCTAAAAAACCCGATCCTAATTAATATTAAAAATTTATTTTAATATTAAAAAATGATACAGGAAGAGAGCTCCATGTAATAAAATATTACAGAGCAAATATATATTAAAAAAGGATTAATTCAAAGATGTTGAATGGCCATTTCGATATGAAGATCCCCACGGGAGACGACACATCACCTCAGCAACAGAAAAAACCTTTCAGAAAATGGAGAAAAATTAGTCTACTTTTCCTTTTTAAATAGATTGCAAAGAAATTAAAAAATAAATAATAAAATAAAATAAAATAAAAATAAAAATAAAGGGAAAGAAAAAGAAAAAGAAAAAGAAAAAGAAAAAGATAGAATAAAATCAAATAAATAAGAAAAGGAAAAAAAAATAAGAAAAGGAAAAAAAAGGAAAAAAAATTGACATCGTCTGGGTTCGCAAAAAAAGGGAGAATGTAACTAAAAATTAACAGACAGCCGTGTTAAATCGACGTCAGTTTAAGCAACACGGAAAAAAGGTGGTAAGAGAGATAAAAGAAGGAAGGGAGGGAAAAAGAAAGAAACTATTTTTTTTAAATATTACAGACGCTGGACAAATTCAAAAACCTAATTTCCCCAAAACGATGAAGTATTAGAAAAAGGCCTTTACTTAAAAAGGCATAATTATTAATAAAAGGGAATAAAAAGATATAGGATTTAAAATAAAATTATTTTTTAAAAAATTAGGTCAATTGAAATTAAACTAAATAAAGACAACACTAGGTAAAAAAAAAAAAAATTAATTACAATTATTATATACATACCTATAGAAGTACACACATACATACATATATATACACACACAATTCTACGAATAAGAATACATATATACATACACATACACACACATACATTCATTTTATTACACACTTATATACATATACATGCGCATACACACATATATATGTGTGTACACACCTATATACAAAAAATTCATATACACATAATATACATGTGTACACATACATGCACACATACACACACACACACACACACACAGATATATATATATATACATATTCCATATGCACTCACACACATACATATCAATGAATATTATGAAAAGGAGCATTTAAATAATTAAAAATTTTTTTTCAAAATTACATATAGCCCACATACATAAATACATATATACATATACATACATATATATACAAATATTCACATCCACACACATACACATATACATAAAAAAAAAAAATAGAAAGAAAATTAAAATTAAAATTAAAAAAAATTATAGAAAAATTTAGAATTTAAAAATTAAAAATTAGAAGTTAAAATCCGCCCTATGGCGGCACTTGTTTATAAATTCCCCCCTAAAGTTCAAAAGTAAGTCCTGATGAGGATACTTCAAAATCAGAATCTTCTCCAATAAACACAGACGACACCTATCACGAAAACTTTTAGGAGTACAAGCTGAGCCTATTAATTTCCAGCTGATTATAGGGTCCTGCCCTTCCTCCTTCATTTCCCAGAACCTACGTGATAGTGCCGTCTGGGATCTCTGTTTAGGGTTCGAAAACGAGTACCTGTGATTATAAAGCCTCTGTTTGAAAGAGCCCGCGGACATGCCAATATAGGTCCGGTAATTGTCCTTGTTATTAGATGGAGAAATGCGGGCTTCATAAATTACATGGGTGGATTTACATTTGCCTTGCACCGGGCAGGCATCCACCGAATAACAATTGCATTTGTCGACAATTCCAGATTTAGCTTCCGTACTATTTAGGTTCATTAAAATTTGTTTATTGTGGGAATTAATTATATTATCTATATTTGAGGTGCAAGAATAACTAATTTTTAGGGTGAATCTATTAAAAATTTTATTTAAGGGATTGTCATTATTATTAAAATGTTTATCGATTAATTTGAGAAAATACTTACCAATATTTATATTAGTTAGCTTACAATAAGGAGGGTTAAACCAAATTATCTTCCTTTTTCTACATTTTCGGGTGTTTTTAGTTTTTGATGATTCTGGGTTTATAGCAGGCTTATCGTACTTTAACTTATTAACAAAACCGCTTTTCTGAAGGGCCTTATCGTAAATTTCTTTGCTTGCGTTGAAAATTTTTATATTGGAAGATAATTGGTTAACCCTATTATTTACTATCTTGGGTATTTGTCTTATAATATTCTTGGGGTGGTTGGATAAACTATTTATATAGGTGGGAGAACTATTTTCTTTGAGAAAGGGTTGGTAGGAACCATCATTTAAGTTAAGGGTGATATATATATATATATATATATATATATATATATATATACGTAGAAATGTTAAACCAGTCGAAAGTAATAATCAAATTAAACTCATTATATTTTATAAAAATTTTAAAACAATTGACCTCATAGTCTATAATAACCCAACAAGCACTAAACTAAATTCTTTACAAAAAACCAATGTAGTGTACCAATTTACATGCCCATTCAGAGATTGCATCTCTGATACTAATCCAAAATCTAGTACATATATTGGTTTTACTACAACCACGCTCTCCCGTAGACTTACATGTCATCTTTCTGATCAGAGTACTATTAAACAACATTTCTCTGAAAAACATAAACATGTACGTAATATCAGACAGATTTTGGTCAACAATACGGTGATCCTTACTCATACACACAGTAAGAGGAACCTGCAGATATTGGAGGCCATGTACATCAAATCAAAACAACCAACACTCAATAAAATCAACTTTAAAACACGAAATAACATATTACATTGCATTTGACTACATGGTTTTGTTGTCATTTCGCGCTATCCCGCGGTGTGACGTCATAAAACCGCATCGCAAACTTAAGAACTGCGTTTATTATTTTTGGTATCTATTGCCGTTGCCAAGCGGAGTTTTATGTCAACACAAAAGAAAATCGTCGGTGATGGTGGATTTTATAATATTTCAGTTTAAACAACCTCTCTGAAGATGGCTCATGCGAGCCGAAAGCTTAGAAGAAAACCAATAAATCATTATCCAAATGTTGGAGAATTTTTGTCTTTATTTTCAACTGAAATTAAAGCAAAAATACGACGTTTAGAACGGCTCATGATTAAACATAATAGATATTCATTGTCTCTTATATTTAATAGAATATGTTTAAAAAATTACTTGCTGCCTCGATATACTATATATATATATATATATACGTAATGAGAAAAACAAACATAAATATATATAAATTATCATTCTATCGAATTTTTTTTATTTCGTTCAAATGTAAAACAAATCTATATTTCTGGGTGTGAAATTTTAATTTTCTTTTCAGTATTGCTCACTTAATGCAAAGCTCACTAAATGCAGAATGTTACAAAACGAAATTATAACGCCGAAGGAGAAGGTTGCCAGAGCTTAATATTACAAAAACTGATTACGGTTTCTTCTAGACTTGAAGAGATGATTACAGTGATTAGGGAAGTTTAAACTCAGAAATCTATTGCGAAATGCATATTGTAGATAGAAGCTATATCAGAAGAAATTCAACTCCAATAATGGCATTTGAAGAGAATGAGGAGTCTATACAGTACGTGTCATAGCGAAAAAGCTTATCTTAGGAATACAATCTACAATAAAATAATTCTGGGTAGGAGCTGTCTGATATAAAATTTCTTTTCACAATTGGAAAATGGAAGAGTTGTGAATGAGTCAGTCAGTTAAGTACCATGCGCGATACACGCTTTGGGCGATCATGTCTCCAAAGAGACATGACTGACTGGGCAGAACATTATCCCGCAGTAGGTTGCCATTGCTTTCTGCGGTAGACTGGTTGCCGACCAAGGCTATAGAACCCAGTCTGTCCTGTTATTTAACCCATAACTGGAAGGAAAAAAAAATTTTTTTTGAGCTTTAACGACCTGGACTGGCAGAAAGGAAAAATTAAGATTCATCCGCTTTGAAAATAGCGACAGAGCAGCTTGAAAAGTGGTTGTTTTTAGGTGCCATGCAATTCTTCGCCTACGATTTCAATTCCGTCGAGCCTGGAAAGTAAGCATTGGGTAGCTCCAGCACAGATATGGCGGCCAATCCTCTATTTCTTGTTGTTCTGGTCCATGTAAAGATAGTGCATGGCAGAGACTCAGGAACTTTCTGGGTCTTCACAGAGAGCCGCTAATTTAACGAAATAAATTTAATACTAAATTCACTTGCGTTATGGATGAGCTTGTCTACCCAATGAGGTTCTATGAAAATAAACTCATTGATGTTGATAAGGAATAATACCTTACTGTACTCTCTACATTAGAACGATTTCGTATTCGTTAACAACCCGATATCTTGCTTTCCTTTTTTTTTTAGCTTTTTTTTGTTTTTGCTTTTATTGCTTTTTTACCTGCTCTCACATAAACAGCTATTGTTACTTGTATGAAATAATAAATTCCTTCTTACACCAAGAACGCACACATATATATATATACACGTGAATTTTATATGTGTTGATGCAGGAATTAATTTTAATCGTGAGAAATATTTCTTGCTATCTAATGTACTGCTTTGAAAGTTCTAAACAATTAAATAGCGTAATAATTGAGGGAAGATCCGGTATACAAACAAACAAACATGAAAGAAGAAACCAAATCCGGAAGTTTTGGCGCCAAATTGACGAAAATGTCGCCTGCCATTTACTAAATCGTTTCGCGGCTGAATTTGCCTTTCAAACGTACCTGCAATAAGATCAAGCGCAGCATTGCAAATGACGGAAGACATCGCGTGTGGATTTACACATCAATTATTTTCTTTTAACGCACAAATTTCCGGCTCTAACCAATCCTTATTCTTTTCCCCCACCGATCACCGCATGTCGGCAGGCTTTCCTGCCGTCAAGATGCCGGCCTGTGTTGGCAAAAATACGCACGTCTGTTTTTCGCCACCTCTTCCAAATTCCATGTACTTTTTTTTACATCAATGTTGCATAGATTTAGCGGTGTTTTATTTTATTCTTTTTCTCGAATTCTTTAGTTATTTTGACGTATATTCTTCTTGCTTTCTACCAATAAACTGTCTGCTTTCTTGCCCATATCGTTCCATTATGGCGTCTTCCATGATTTTTTTCTGATTGCGTTGATTCTATAGTTTCTCTAAATTATTTATTTTATTTCTTAATGATGTTTTTTTTCATTTAAGTTTTATCTCTATTTTCCTTGTTGACATTCCATCATCCTTTTTTCTTAGACTATTGTTTCTCTAAAATTATTAAATTTCTTTACTTTCTTTCTTTTACTTCTGCTCAACATCTTCCCGCCATTTTCGAAAATTCATTTTCAAAATGTTCTTCTTTAATGAATTTGTTTTTCTGTCTTTTTCTTTCATGAATATTTTCTTTTATTCTTTGATGATTCGCATTTCTGTATTTTGATTTTTACAGTTTTGCAATTTTCATGCCAATTTGAAAGCGTTCATTTCTTTATTGTAATCTGCATTTTATTTTTCTCTCACTTCCTTATTTTCCTAAGAGTTTTAGTTATTCTAATCCTTATTAATGTTCTTTCGGTTTTGCTTGTTTTAGGAAAATTAGGTAATTTTTCTTGTTTTTGTTCATTCATGAGCCTTTTACTTGTTTTTATTTTGTTTTTGTTTTTGGTCAAATATTCATCTTTTCAAACAGAATCTTTATCACTCTTTCTGACTTTCTTCTTTCCTTTTAATTTTTCTTTTTACTTTCTTTCTTTCTTTCTTTCTTTCTTTCTTTCGTTCTTTGCTTAGTGTAATGTATATATATTAAGTCTTTTTATACGTTTTGCGCCAGAGACTTTCTTTCTTTCTTTCTTTCTTTCGTTCTTTCTTTCTTTCTTTCTTTCTTTCTTTCTTTCTTTCTTTCTTTCGTTTCTTTCTTTCTTTCTTTCTTTCTTTGTCCACTATTGTTTGATTCTTTCTTTCTTTCTTTCTTTCTTTCTTTGCTTAGTGTAATGTATATATATTAAGTCTTTTTATACGTTTTGCGCCAGAGACTTTCTTTCTTTCTTTCTTTCTTTCTTTCTTTCTTTCTTTGTCCACTATTGTTTGATTCTTTCTTTCTTTCTTTCTTTCTTTGCTTAGTGTAATGTATATATATTAAGTCTTTTTATACGTTTTGCGCCAGAGACTTTCTTTCTTTCTTTCTTTCTTTCGTTCTTTCTTTCTTTCTTTGTCCACTATTGCTTGATTCTTTCTTTCTTTCTTTCTTTCTTTCTTTCTTTCTTTGCTTAGTGTAATGTATATATATTAAGTCTTTTTATACGTTTTGCGCCAGAAACTTTCTTTCTTTCTTTCTTTCGTTCTTTCTTTCTTTCTTTCTTTCTTTCTTTCTTTCTTCGTAATTTATTTATACCCTGGCCTTGTTGTTTCTTGCTTTTATTTTCTCAGTATTTTTTTCTCGTTTTCGTTTTCATATATTTTTTATCTTTGTTTTATTTTCACTCTTTCTATCTTTCGTTGAATTTTATAATTCGGCTTGTTATTTTCAGAATTAATTTTTTTATTTTTATCTCCGTTTTTATTTGTTGTTTGTTTCATTTTTTCTATTTCTCTCTTTTTCTTACTTTCTTACTTTTTATTATTTCTTTATTTCTTTGCGATTTCTATTCTTCTTTTCTTCCTTCTTCCTTATTTTCTCTCTTTCTTATTTTCTCTCTCTTTCTTTCTTTCTTTCTTTATGTTTTTATTTATTTGCGATTTATATATTGCTTTCTTTAATTCATTGCTTCTTTCTCGATATTCTTTTGTTGAATCTTAATTGTATTTTTAGCTTTTACTTTTTCTTACTTTTTTCTTTTTCTTTCTTTTTTGTTTCTTTCTTTCTCTTTCTTTTTTCTTTCTTCTTTCTTTATCTACTTCTTTCTTTCTCTATTTCTTTCTTTCTATCTTTTATCTTTCTTTCTTTCTTTCTTGCTTTCATTCTTTCTTACTTTCTTTCTTTCTTACTTTCTTTCTTTGCAATTTATTCCTTTGCAATTTATATATCGGCTTGGTTATGTCTTTGCTTTCTTCTCTATATTATTTTTCTATCTTTATTTCGGTCTTATAATTTCGTTTTTTTCTTTTGTTGCTACTTTTGTTCTTTGGAAGATGTTTCTACTTTCTTCATTTGAATCTTTTCATATTTCTTTTTCGTTATTTTACACTTATTAGCATTCAGTCATTTATTTTTCACTATTTCTTTCGTTTTATTTTGCTTATTTCTTATTAGTTTATATTTTGATATCCACTCCCACAGTTGCTATATAAGTTTGATTAATTCCTTTTCCTTTACAAGTAGGTTCTATTTTCATTCATTTTATTTAGGGATATTTTTTTATTCTGTTTTCGTTCATACTTTCGATCAATTTCTTATTCGTATTTTTTGTTTCATAAAGATCACCCTTTCTAGCATATTTTTCACAGAGTCTTAAAGTCGATCAACAACAATAACAAATAAAATAGACTTCATTAAATGTCACCTTAATCGTTAAACATTTACATAGGCGACGATCACTTCCATACGCCTATATATTAAAGATCTCCCATCCATTATGAATTAGATTTCGATAATTTTGTCCTTCAGTTCATGTCTGGCTTTTGCATATATATATATATATATATATATATGTAGAGAGAGAGAGAGAGAGAGAGAGGGAGAGATTGAGAAGAACATTTAATTAGATATATATTTATTTATCAGGATTTAATTGGACACACACACACACACACACACACACACACACATTTATATATATATATATATATATATATATATATATATATATATATATATTATAATACTTTAATCCAAAAAGGAAAAGTAGATAGGTAAATCCCAAGAACCTGCCTGATCCTAATTAATATTACAAATTTTTAATATTAAAAAATGATACCGGAGGAGAGCTCAATGTAATTAAAAATTCAGAGCTAACATAAAATAAAATAAATTTTCAAAATTCAAAAATGTTGAATGAACATTTCGACATAAAATCCCTAAGAGAGATTTTACATCTCCTCACCAACGGTCCTTCTTTCAAAATGGAAAGAAGGACGGTTGCTGAGGAGATGTAAAATCTCTCTTAGGGATTTTATGTCGAAATGTTCATTCAACATTTTTGAATTTTGAAAATTTATTTTATTTTTTATTTTATATATATATATATATATATATATATATATATATATATATAACGGTTTTGAGAGTTTGTGTGTGTTTGTGTGTGTGTTTGTCTGTGTGTGCATATCAATAAATATACTGATGCATATACACACAAATACATGCTTATATAAATATATTTCTAGTGAGAATTAAACAGTGCTTGATGCAATATAACATAGATATAAAATATATTTTAAAAACTATACATGTCAACTTACATCTATAGCACGTTTCTTAATTTCATGCACTATGCAATGATCAGGTGCTTATCATCAACTTTATATATATATATATATATATATATGTTATTAAAAATTGTTTAAAAAAATGTATATTCACAAGGAAGAGTTTAATATGTTCTCGATGGTGGCTGAGTAAACATAAATTATAAAGAAATGGTTACAAATGGAAGTACATTTTACAATTATTTCAATTTTATCAAATATTTGTTTCAAGTTTGTCCCGTTTCTTTTTCTTATCTTTTTCCCTTCTCACTTCTTCTTTTTCTTTTTTCAATTTTATTTATTTTTTTCTCCTTTATATTTTTCTTTTTTTTTTCGGTTTAATTTTTTTACATGTCTAGATATCGGTGACAAAACATTAAAAAACTGCAGTTTATACACACCATTCTTTAAAATGTCATAATCTCCTCAACCCATTTAATTCATCTCATTAAATGACCTCCATATTCTTACGGTTTTATATATTTTTATTTTTTTTATTGTTTAATCTCTGTATCGGTATTATTACCAAATAAATTAATCACATTTTACTGCGATATAGGGACTTAGGTGTTTTGGATCTTTATAAATATTTCAATAGTTAAACATTTTTTAGATACACTTAAAATTTTCTTTAAAACAACATTTATAAGTATTATTAAAGATAGGGTTACGTTTACAAATATTAACAAATCTGTCGCTTTCTGCGTCACGTGATGTAAACAATCTCTCCCCCGAACGCTCCTCGTGAAAACGTTTCTAATTTAAATTTTAAAATCATTTGTTTCTGATGAAAGGCCGAGGAAGGTCTGAAATATCAAATATAATAATAGAAATAAATAAATACTGTCAAAAAATACATTTTTAAACTTAGAAATTTTTAGTTTTTTTCTTATACACACACACACACACACACATATATATATATATATATATATATATATATATACACTATGTATTGAGTCAGCAGATAATTATTTAAAATATATTGTTAAATATAAAAGACAATGAATGTGGATTATGTTCAGTCATAAGTCGTTCTGAATATCGTATTTCAGCTTAAATTTCTGGTAAAAATAAAATCATTTTCACCTGAAAATAAAGTTAAATACGATGTTCAGAACGCCTTATGATTGAACATAATAAATATTCATTGTCTGTTATATTCAACAATATATGGTTACATATAAGGAATATAAACTATCCTAAGACTAAAGCTTGACCCGGATTTGCTCTACGCAATTATCAGAGATATACATGATGATTGCATGCAATTGCGAGTCGCGCTATATAATTGTATTATATATATATATATATATATATATATATATATAAGGATTCAGCACGCTGAAGCGCGAGTTTAGCATGGACCCAGCGGCTTTCAGGTATGGGTGGCGATTGTAATGTGCACTTTTATATTTACATACAATCTATATATTATATTGAGCAGTTACACTCGTAATTATTGCATAGTTTTAAAATATTTTATCTTATATGTATATATTCCACTTCTTCTGTATAAGCATTGCTCTTCAGAAATGAATTAAGTTCATTCGGTGACTGGCGTGTGTATACACTGCGTCTAAATTTCCCTTCTCGATTCAACGTGCTTATGGCATAAGTGGTAGCGATTCTGAACTGACACCAAATCGGTCGAGTTTCGATTCCCGCCAAATGCAGCTGTCGCCACATTGATAAGCTGCGAAACAGGCTTGCATATTGATGACTTATATATATATATATATATATATTATAAAACTAAGAGAAAACACCGTCCAATTTTAAACAAAACAGAACAAGTAATTCTACAAAAACGGATGCATATTATTTTATCATGTAAATTCTCTCATGCACATGAATTTAAAAATTATCTATTGATATTTTTACATGACAAATATATGATCAATAAGTACTTACCCCAAATCACAACATACTATTTTGCAGACAGTGACAAATTTAATGAGTGTGTGTGCAGAAGGAGCCAAGACCCACCTCCCTAGTTCAGCGGGCCCTTCGGTTAGCCTCCATAATTTTATAAGCTTCAAAAATTATGTAATCTGGTCAGTCTCTGATTTTGATAATATTTTATTTTTGGCACTTTTCCCTCTGCGTTTTTGTTTTTCATTTAGCTTTTTAAGGACATATGCAGAGACTAGTTAGAAAACACAAAAACAAAAACAAAACAAAAGAAAGAAAGAAAATAAAATAACCAGATAGAAATAGACATATTATTAGGGAGGGAAAGAGACTTACCAGACATATTTTCATATCTAATGAAAGACGTTAATTAGAAATAATGTCTTCTATTTGATATGTAAATACATAGCCAGTCAGGGATTTATGGCCGAGTGAAAGAATTGGTCAGTCATTTTCTGCAATCTACTGAAGAGAATTGGCCGTTTGAGTTTCCCCTCACATCCTCAGAATAATTTCGTCCAATAAGTGACCAACTACTATTCAGACTTCTACAATCGCCACTGTGCACAGTTTTTTTTTTATTATTTTTTCATTATTCTCCTAAGTTTTGAAAATTCTTTCATTAAAAGTGAAACATGTTAGATTGAGGTAAGTTTGATATTTCATTTCTCCTTATTCTATCATCTTGCCAGATTCCGATCCATATATTCCACTCATATATGTATATATATATATATATAAGATTCATTTAGAGAAACTTGTCACTTAAATGAGCAGAGTCATGCCAACTTCGAAGATTCCTGAGGGCACCGTTATTGTGATTGCATACTCGTCAGAGCTAAATTTCAAGATGATTAGAATTTAGCTCTGACAAGTGAAGACGTTCTAACGGCGCCTTCTCCATGATTCTGCTCAGTTAAGTGAG
>JBBBDQ010001329.1:5035000-5095000 GCA_037127315.1 Ascarosepion bandense | reverse complement strand
CCTCACTCTTTTCTAATTAATCTTTTTACATTTATGTAACCCCCTGCACATCAGTGGTGTTTCAGCCTTGCTCGGGGTGAAATGATTAAATATATATATATATATATATATGATTGGTATTTCTCAATATAAAATGTATTGCATTTCATTTTGCTTTAATATTGTATTATTGATCATTTTACTACAAATATGTATTGTTGGTTTTATTTAATATAAAATATATTGTTAGTTCTTTTTACTACAAAAATGTATTTTCAGGCTCTCATGTTCTTTTTTTTCTGTTTTGGAGGGGTGGATCAGGGTGGAGCGAGGAATAACAGCAGTTAAGAAGTAATTCCCCGCCCCTCAAAATGGCCAATCTCCCGATCTGATACATTGCTGCCGGATGTAGTTCATCTTTATACCCAGGATTGTATTCTTTCAGATTTCAAATTAAACACATGGTTCATTGGACAAAAGCGTTTGGTGAATCCAGTGACTTGTCCCAAAGAGTTGTGAGTTCAATACCAGGTGATCAAAAAAAAAAAAACTTAGAAAATTGAGTTAAATGGTACTAGCTACGTCATTCGGAATTGGCATGACTCATTGAACGAGAACGATCTAATACAGTGATCGATATAACGGTTTAAGTTCAAAATTCAAGTCATCTGAAGATGGTCGGAGGGTACAATGGCCGAAAAGTTTTAAAGATGACGACAACGACTTGAATAATATAAATAATTGAAATACCTCATCCCAGAAATATAGACAGATCGTTAGAATTTGAAAAAGTTTTGTTTCGGAAAAATATATTTTTATTATGTTTACTGGTTAAATTCCCTTTCTTCAATTTTCGACACTGTTCTATTTTTTTTTTTTTTTTGCTATTCCCTATAAAATATTTAATAATATTGATGAAATTGGAGTGTCTTCGGTGTCATGTCATACGACTGGAAATACAATATATGTATGTCAGTTTTTTCCCCAGTTTATTCAGTCTATCTTTTGGCAAATTTTACAATACATAATCCTAACTTTTGCCTGGAATTGAACATTGATTGTCTGGCACCGCAGGGAAAAAAATCTATTTCGATTACCAGTGTTTTTCTCGACAGTTTTAATTGGAGATTTTTTTTCATTTATTATAGATTTTATTTGACCATTTTTTTTATTTTTGATTCTTAATTTAAACTTGTGTGTTTTTTTATTGCACTATTTTTGTTCAATCTGGATTTGATATTGTGCTTCTTTCTCTCTTTTCTTTTCTCTTTTCATCTTCTTTTATTTTCTTTTAACTTTCTTTTCGTTCTTCCTATTCTTCTTTTTTCTTTTTTCTTTTACTTTCTTCTGTTTTGTTTCTTCTTTGTCCTTCTTCACTTTCCCTTTTATTCTTGTATTTTATTTCTCTTTTAATCTTTTATTCTCATTTTCCATCTTTTTCATTATTTACTACTTATTTTCTGCTTTCGTCTGTTATTCTAATTCTTCATAATTCGTCTTCTTCCTTTTATACTTCGCCTTCTTTATCCTCTTTTCCTCCTCTTTTTCGTCTTGTTTCTTTTCTTGTTCCTTTTTGTCTTCCTCTTTTCTTCTTTCTCTTAATCTTTTCTTCCTCTTTATTGTGCCTATTCTTCTTCTTCTCTTCTTCTGTTTCTTCTTCTTTCTCTTCTTCCTTTTCCAGTAAGTTGAACACTTATATAGACATCTTTCCTAATTAGATGTTTAAATTTTTCCGATTCTAAGAGATTTTGTTTCATTTGCCTCCCTTCTCAAAATGGCTATCCCTCTTCCAAATCCCACCTCACAGAGATCCTCAGGGTTTGTGCGTCAAAATTATTCATATCGCCTACTGGTTACTTTAGAAGCTACACCAGTGGGTGGATATTCAAGAATTTAGTTAAAACACACACACACACACACACACACACACACGCGTTTGTATGTGTATGCGTGCATGTGTGCAAATAAATGAAGTATACAAGAGAGAGCCATTATCGGAAACGTGGAACCCAAACCTGGAAAAATGAATTAAATTAGGGACCACTTATGAGCAGTACGCTAAAGGCGATAAATGTTTTTTCTTTATGTCTAATTCTATGCAGAAACTGAAAAAAAGCTTCCAGAACAATTCTCCTAACTACATAGAATAGATACAGACACACAGTGCAAACACTCAAATACGAAGAACCGAATGCGTACACACGTACACAGACAGACAGACATACACACACACACACACACATATAGATGGATAGATAGATACAGATCTATCTATCTATCTATCTATCTATCTATCTATCTATCTATCTATATATATATATATATATATAAACACATACTGTTAAATATAAGAGACAATGAATGTCTATTATGTTTAATCATGAGCCGTTCTAAACATCGTATTTTGGCTTTAATTTCAGTTGAAAATAAAGACAAAAACTTTTATTTAGTTGCTTTTAAGCTTTCGGCTCGCATGAGCCATTTTCAGAGAGGTTATTATGACGGTAACACAAAAGATCTGAAGATCGCTCATGTGAGCCGAAAACTTAGAACCAACTTAATAAAAAATTATCCAAATGTTGGAAAATTTTTGTCTTTATTTTCAACTAAAATTAAAGCCAAAATATGATGTTTAGAACGACTCATGATTAAACATAATAGACATTCATTGTCTCTTATATTTAACAGTATATTTTTAGAAAATTATTTGCGGCCTCGATACAATATATATATATACGAATGATAGAATAAGAAAGAAGTTGGAAACGTTTATAAGTGTATTTGTAACTATTCTGATGAATTTTGGATAAAAGCAAAACGTGTTAACTTTATAAACACCCTTCTTTTTCTTTATTTTGTCATTCTTTTAGATTTTAATCCATACCTGTTTCAAATTTATATATATATATATATATATATATATATATATATATATATGCCCAGATGATTGCGCCTAGCGTAAAACAGTCTATCGCCTCTGAGTGCTGACTTCAATGGCCACTAATATATATATATATATATATATATATATATATATATATATATATATATGAGTTAGCAAACATTGAGATTTTGATGTAATACAACGTTGCTAATAAGTATATCTTAATAAATTTACATATTATTCCTCTGTATCGTGCCACCAATGAGGAATTATATATATATATACCGATGAGCCAATTTCGAGTGCTCATCGAAATCCTATCTTTTCATCACAAAATTAACTTAAGCAATTGTTGTAATAGAATAACCTGTCTTCCCCTAGTAATGGACTCTCACCCATTATAAATACACCACGCAATATATTACGAGGGAGCTGATGACCGGTAGACGACTAGAAACGGACGAAAGTACTCTACGCTCCGTTTTGGTACATAGTGACTATTGTGTGGACTGTTTATATTTGTACCTTCAGTACAATAAACCTTATTGTTGATTTAATCGTGTGTTCCCCAGTCTTTACTACTCGGACTAACCACTCATTTGTTTGCATCGTATTGTTCACGACACAACAATAATTTATCTTTCACTTCTCTGCACCACGTATGTGTTAAGTTTCAGGACAGATTGGAGTCTTTGGACTTGGTTAGCTGATAATCTAGGAGAAAATCTTTTGTTGATTTTGTGGAACACTTTTGCCCTAGTTGTCATATCAATTATTATAATATATATATATAAACATATTCTGTTAAATATAAGACAATGAATGTCTATTATGTTTAATCATGAGCCGTTCTAAACGTCGTATTTTGGCTTTAATTTCAGTTGAAAATAAAGACAAAAATTCTCCAACATTTGGATAATTATAAAATGTCTCCTGATTTTGTAAAAACCTCTATACCAATCTTATTTTGATTATCATCATAGTTAATGGTCTCGTCTGTTTTGGTAGACATTCTTGTCTTCTTAAGCAGCTAAATTAATTTCTACTAACCATGACAAAATACCTCTAACTAAAGGAGCTAAACCATACCTACTTACGTTAAACAAAATCTGGGACAAGGATACGTGTTGTGGATATTGGCTCGGAATGAGAAACCGGAGAGCCGAGTTCAAATTCTAATTGAATTCCTTCCATTCACTTAGGCGCAAATACCATTGGGAAATGTATTTAATCATTCTCTTCCTTACAAATATGGGTTAAGTAATAGAACAGATTGGGTTCTATAGCCTTGGCTGGCAACCAGTCTACCGCAGAAATTAATGTCAACCTACTGCGGTATAATTTTCTGTCAAGTCAGTCATGTCTATTTTAGAGACATGATCGTCCATGCGTGTATCACGTATGGCACTTAAATGAGAGAATCTGGCACACGACTTCCAAGCTAAGTGAACTTAGTCGTTAAGCTGCTGGAATGTATTACACGAAATGAAGTAACATTTATACGAATAAATATAGTATTTATATCTCAGGATTACATTTCGAAGTCTATATATGCGACATTTTTTGCAGTCCCGAAAACTAAAAAAAAAAAAGAATAAAATTACACAATT
The DNA here is from genome assembly GCA_037127315.1 of Ascarosepion bandense. Classification (NCBI taxonomy): domain Eukaryota; kingdom Metazoa; phylum Mollusca; class Cephalopoda; order Sepiida; family Sepiidae; genus Ascarosepion; species Ascarosepion bandense. The sequence continues at coordinate 5,090,527 of JBBBDQ010001329.1, read as the reverse complement.
GGTAGATTTTAAGAACTGTCTGTACTAATCTATAAGTTAATCCTTAGCCACGTTCAAGGATCATTTTCTGATACTGATATTTGAGCAGACGCTACGTTTATTTATTAAACACTATATCTATTTTTGCTTTCTTGACGTAAATATTAGAGAATTCGTGTTAAAGAATGTAAATGCGTTCTTCGGCATTATAGGAAGATGCATCTCCTTGTTCAGAGAAAGGTATCGTCAGATCCAATATATATACACTACCGGCCATAATTATTAGACCTCACCAGTTTTTTAAAAGAAATGATGTATCTCATACTATACTTAAGTGATTTTAATACTAAATGGAAATAAAATGGTTCTTTTGTCATTATTACCTTGCAAAAGTTTACAAGGCAAGGAAACAAAGATGAACTCGTCCGAATCACCTTATTTTTTTATTCTTTTATTGATGAAACTGCAATATAGGTAATTATTAAATATTTACAAATTCATTTGATGCACATGTTCCTGTGCAGTATTAACAAAAGAACCATTCTATTTTCATTTACAGTTATTCACAATAATTAATAACAATAGTACGAAATACATCAGTTATATTAGACACTGAGATGGGCTACTAATTATGGCCGGTAGTATATATATATACATATATATATATATATACGCGCATCGCTCATTCAGTAAAAATGAATTAGAGCACAATGGCTATTGGGTGCGTATAGTGATAATATACACGCCAAAATGTCTGCCTACTTCTACCGAACGCCGAAAGCCCAGAGGTAAAATCGCTGACTGATACCAATACGGTCGGGTTTCAATCCTTGGTTAAAAAGCAATCGGGATCTAACCGTACTGATGCGCTGTGATACAGCGAAACAGATCTGTCTGCGGATGACTCTCTCTCTCTGTCTGTCTCTCTCTCTCTCTCTCTCTCTATATATATATATATATGGCTATAGACGTGTGCTAGTATCGAATCTTATCAAAATATACATCCGTGTCTTGTATATTTTCAAATATCACTGTTCCTAAAAGAATTGCTTTTCAAGACCAACGTACATGAGTTCAAAATATTAATAAAATAAAATAAAACGGTATCATTCTTAAACTACTTTTATTTCAAATATATAATACATACATTTCTCCCTACATAAAATAATATAAATTTTTATTACAACATTAAAAAAAACAACATTTACCTTGTTTTGGTTATTAGACAGCAAATTACGTCTTTTAGTATCTTTAATCCTTTACATAACTTTTCCAGTCAGCATGAAGAATATTTAAGAATTTTCTTTGATTTCTTTTTTCGAGAATAGAAATATTTTCAGTTTAATTTATAAATACATGTTGCAAAATAAAATCGTTTAGTTGTCGTGAGAATGTGCGTTTTGTTGCAGTGAATATCGACTAGGAATGAGAAATCGGGGAGCCGAGTTCAAATTCCAGTAGAATTCCTTGCATTCGCTTACGCACAAGTACTCTTGGGAAAGGTATTAATCCGTGTATTCCATCCAGTTTTGGGTTAAGTAATAGCACAGATTGGGTTCTATAGCCTTGGTTGGCAACCAGTTTACCGCACAATGCAATGACAACCTACTGCGGGATAATCTTCGGCCAAAGAGACATGATTGCCCAAATTGTATATCACGTATGGCACTTAACTGACTGACTGAATGTCCATCAGAAGACAAAACGTGTCGCAAAGACAATTTTTTGCGCCATTGTTCATCTTTATCTCTCTCTCTCTCTCTCTCTCTCTCTATATATATATATATATATATATATATATATATATATATATTGGAAAGAATATTAATAAAAAGTTTTGAATTTAAAAATGTACTTTTTTTAAACAGTATTTGTTTATTTTTATTATATTTTATATTTCAGACCGTCCTCGGTCCTTCATCAGAAACAAGTGATTTTCAAATTTGAATTAGAAACGTATTTCACGATAGCGTCCGAATATTTTTTTTTGTTTACATCACGTGGTGTCGATAAACCAATCAACATGCGGCACGTCCGCTTGTTCATTTTCGATAAACCAATCAACATGCGGCACGTCCGTAGAGAAAGTCTGTTTGTTTTAGATAAAAAATTCTTGGAATATCTGAAAAGAAAATTTTTTTACCTATTGAAATATTTGTAGAGATTCAACACACCTAAGTCCCTATTTAACCCTAGCTTGTGTGTATTTAATTTTAAAATCCAGTATTTTTCTTTCTTTCTGCGTGTGTATGTAGAACTAAAATTGGAGTCTATTAGTAAACATTTGCAATTTTCTAAAGTATGATCAGGTTGATTAAAATGGGCTGCAATTGGGGAGTATACATTTTTTTGTCGTATATTTAGTTTGTGATTATTGAAGCGAAATCTAAAGCTGTTACCGGATTCGCCGATATATCCACTGTTGGGGCAAATTGAGCAGAAGAGAAAGTAGATGATGTTTTAGCTATCACAAGTAAGGTTTGGTGGGTGTAATTTTATTTTGGTGTTGGGTACAGAGAATGTTTTGTCTGTTATTAAATGTTTACAAATTAGACAGCGAGGCTTTCCACATTTTAAATTCCCTGATAGGTTTGTATTATTTAAATATTTGTTAGAAGTGAGGATAGTTGATAGGTTGGGTGTTTGTTTCTTTGCATTTATGGGTGGCCTATCGAAAATGTCTTTGATGTTTTTGTTTGATTGGAGGTTCCTGTAATCATTTTTTAAATTTTTGATAAGTGTGTAGGAATATTGATTATGGTTAAAAACCATGGGAATTCGGTTATTATCTTTTCGTTTTTTGTATGTGAGAAGTGTGCTACGGTCTATGTGGATGGTTTTATGTAGTGCTTCCTTTATTATTTTTATTGGATATTTACATTTTAGAAACTGTTTTGTTAGGTTGTTAATGTTGTTTAGAAAATCTGGATGGTCTGAGCAAATGCGTTTTATTCTAATAAATGAGCTGTATACGATAGATTTTTTTAATTTGAGGGGATGACAGCTGTTAAAGTGTAGGAATTTATGTTGGTTTGTGGGTTTGTTGTATAGACTGGTGGAAAGTGTATGTTTATTTAATTTTACCATGACGTCTAAGAAAGGGACGGATGTGTATGAGTACTCCATGGTAAATTTGATTGTATTGTGGAAGTTGTTGCAGAAAGTGAAGAAGTTTTTTAATTTTTCTAATCCATGAGTCCATATTAAGAAAATATCATCAATGTATCTAAAATAATGTGATGGTTTGTAATGTGAACTGTCTAGTATCTTTTTTTCTAAAATATGCATAAAGATATTGGCATAACTAGGTGCCATTTTTGTGCCCATTGCTGTGCCGCTAATCTGTAAATAGTGTTTGTGAGACTCCAATTTTAGTTCTACATACACACGCAGAAAGAAAGAAAAATACTGGATTTTAAAATTAAATACACACAAGCTAGGGTTAAATAGGGACTTAGGTGTGTTGAATCTCTACAAATATTTCAATAGGTAAAAAAATTTTCTTTTCAGATATTCCAAGAATTTTTTATCTAAAACAAACAGACTTTCTCTACGGACGTGCCGCATGTTGATTGGTTTATCGAAAATGAACAAGCGGACGTGCCGCATGTTGATTGGTTTATCGACACCACGTGATGTAAACAAAAAAATATTCGGACGCTATCGTGAAATACGTTTCTAATTCAAATTTGAAAATCACTTGTTTCTGATGAAGGACCGAGGACGGTCTGAAATATAAAATATAATAAAAATAAACAAATACTGTTTAAAAAAAGTACATTTTTAAATTCAAAACTTTTTATTAATATTCTTTCCTATACATATTAAGACAGTATACGTGGATGATCATCACTATATATATATATTAATACATACTATTCTATTTATTTCTTTTTCCACATTTTCAAATCTATTTCAATGTATATATATATATATATATATGTAAATATATAAAAATATACAAACATTTATACAGACAGACAAACACACACACACACAAATAACACCACCCACACACATATACATACATACATACATATGTAATAGGTCATATGTTTATTTACGCGTGAACATGCATATGTTTACTTCCTTTCCATAATTTTGATCTTGTTTTTTTTAATCATCTGTCATAGCCTTTTCATCTATGATGAAGATGTTTTTTCCGCCTGAATCCATCCTGCATATATACAAGTCAACCATCCGTCCGTGCATGGAGTACTGCTGCCATTTATGGTCAGGCGCCCCTGCTATTCTCCTCAGTGTTCTTGACAAGTTCCAAAGGAGAGTCTGTAACGTGACAGGTACTGATCTGGCGGTTCGACTGCAGCTACTTCCCCATCGTCGAAATGTGGCCTCCCTTTGTCTGTTCTATAAATACTTTCATGGCTTCTGCTCGGACAAACTTAAGTCACTGGTGCCTCTTCAACAGGTGTTTACTCGTGCAACCAGACTGGCAACTAGGTCCCACCCATTCACAGTCAGGTTAGCCAAATGCAGACGACAATTCTACTCCTGCAGCTTCTTCTCTCGCACTTCCCACCTGTGGAACTCACTCCCGTATTCTTGCTTTCCTGACGTCTACAACCTCCAGAAATTTAAATGCAAAGTCAATAGTCATCTCCTATCCATTGGACACTAGCTCTCTCCACACCCCCGTATAACCTTCCTTTTCTCTCCACCTATGTATCTGTCATCGCACCTGCTTTCTCAGCTTGCTATTACTACTTTCTAACCAGTTTGTACTCCTCACTCTTTTCTAATTAATCTTTTTACAGTTATGTAGCTCCCTGCACATCAGTGGCATTTCCGCCTTGCTCGGGGTGAAATGATTAAAAAAAAAGTGGGGAAAATTGTTGCCTCATTGATGGGCTATAAAGTAACAGAAAGAAATCTATAGATGGAGCAAAGAAGAAGAAGAAATAGAAGAAGAAGAAAAAGAAGAAGTAACATAAATAAATGTGAAGAACAAGAAGAGGAGGATACGAAATGTGAGAAGAATAGACGGAGAAGTTTGAAGAAAATAGATAAATAGGTAGAAATACTTGGGAAGTGTTCTAATGGAAAACGGAATGTGTGACACTGAAATTCGAAGGCGAATTGAAATAGCCAATAACGTATTTCAAAAGCTGAGCACAGTATTAAGAGACAGGAAAGTTTCGCTAGAAACAAAGATGTTATTACCTGGAAAGTGTGACAACAGAAGACGGAAAGTGCGACACAGAGATCCGAAGGCGAATTGGCATGTCGAAGGAAACACACCAAAAGTTGAGTAAAGTATTAAGAGACAGGAAAATTTCGCTAGAAACAAAGAAGAGAGTTCTGGATTGCTATGTGATGTCTGTCCTTCAATATGGCCGCGAATGCTGAACAGTATCAAAGATGAATGGAAATCTTGAAGCAACTGAAAGGTGTTTCCATAGATTGATGCTGTGAATATCATGGATCGAGTAAGTAAGCAATGATAAGGTTTTAGAAAAGATGGAAACGAAATGGAACTTAATACTGAGCATCAGGAAGAGACAACTGAAGTTCTTGGGGCATGTAATGAGAAAAGATGGCTTGGAGAATCTGATAATCACAGGCCAGAGAGAGGGAAAAAGAAACAGGGGAAAGCAGCGGATATCATATTTGAAGGACCTGACCTGGTGGATGACAGAACGGGTGTTGTGTTCTGTAACAGGAGAAAGTGTGCTAAGAGCCATCAGGGACAGGGAGATATGGAAAGCCATGATCGCCTACATTCTGAAAATATATGGTAAATAAAAGAAGAAGGAGAAGAAGAAAAAGAAGAAGAAGAAAAGGTGGTACAATTGGAGGGTTAAAAAGAAAAGGCGTAGAAAGAGGAAAGGAAGAGCACGGGTAGGAGGTGGAATCGGGAGGAGGAAATTTTGTGGAAGAACAAAGAATCCGGGTGTTTGAATTTCAAGATAAATACTTCAACTAGGAGAGTGAAATCGAATAAGAAGATAAAATGAAGAAAAAGAAGTAGGAGAAGAAGAAGACGAAGAAAAGGAAGAAGTAGACGAAGAAGAAAAAGAAGAAATAGGCGAAGAATACAAAGAATAAGGAGAAGAAAATGAAAAAGAACAAGAACAAGAACAAGATGAAATAAATTGAATACCTTTGCACGATTTCTCTAGTAGGATGTAATATGCAAGAAATGATCAAGATAATTTCGAAAAATAAAAATAAAATATTAAAAAAAAAAAAACGAAAGCGCAGATGAAGGACAAATAACCAGAATTTTACAAAGGGCAACTCAAAGAATTGAATGAAAACGGAACAAATGTGTTTAATGTTGATTTACCGACATTTCATATGTTGCTGGGTTATTCAATGTCAAGGTTATACATCCTATTTTCTTTATCGGTAACTAAAAAAAGATTTTCTACGACAAAAAACATAATGAATTTGAAATGCAAACATCAGCATTTTCATACTGATTTTCATCATGTCCCTTTTTAAATTTGTATATATAAAAAATTATGTTGCATCTCTATTATTTTGGAGTAGATACTAATTTCGTTGACGAATGGAAATATAACGTCTGCAAGGATAAGAAGAACAACAACATGTCAGTAGGGATGAAGAAGAAGAAGAAAAAAAAGAAGAAGAAGAAGAAGAAGATTTTACATTCTTTTCGTATTTCTTTGGTGAGATATACGTTCTACCCAAGCTCCTTACCTTCAACGAACCGCTACTTTTTGGTCCCTTAGGCCGAGAACACTAATCATGAGCATATTGTGCCCAGCGCAAATGAGGCCATTTTAATTACAATTTAATCAAATTTTCAGTACCTGATTTTTTTACCTAAATAATATGTTTTTCAGTTCCTATTAATGTTAACTCGAAGTACAAATTTCGAAGTGCCTGCATGTAAAATATTTCAAATAAAGATTTATATTATTTTTTATATTTTCAAATTCGGGTACGATATAGGCTTGGTTAGTAGTGGTGTAACTTTAATTGATGGTTAATGATCCAGGGTTAATCATCTCAAATCTATAGCTAAACATTTTCTTATTCACATATACCCATAAAGTGTCATTTTCTCTTTTACGCTCTACCTTGAGTAGATCTTCGGCCTTGTACATGGTAAATATTATTATAAATAGTTAGTAATTGAATCAAAATCCCGATGCTAAAGATTAATGAATGCAGTTTTTATAAAAGGAAAATAATTTATTAAAGAGTAAATGTATAGAAATTTAATTAATTACAATGTCTGCCGCAGTAAAACTTTTTAATTCAAATATCATTTTTCATTTTGCACCTCAATTGCAAAATGACAGAATGCATGGTTGCTAGCAAAATCAACGGCTCAACAGGCAAATTACGTATTAAAGATACAAAAATATTTAAATTTAAATTAAACATTTAAAAGAATTTAAATATCTTTGAATTGTTTTAACAGAGGACATAATGTATGGTACTGAAATCAAATGGCGCAAATGGAAAGCGAAATATATCTTCCAAAAGCCAAGCAAATGAATAAGAATCAGAAAAATTCCATTAGAAGAAAGGAAATGAATATTATATATAATATCAGCCCTCTTATATAGAAGTGAATGTTGGATAATCTTCTCTCAGATGTAAAAAAGACTTAAAGCTAAAAATGTTGTCTTACAGAAGGATGCTAAGAATAACACGGTTAAAAAATATGACGAAGTTTTTAAAAAACTGAAATATAAGCACATTTATACTTTTTTAAATAACCGTTTCAACCCCAAGCAAGGCATTACTGCCACTGGTGCGCAGTGGGTCACAGTAAGAGGAGAGCAGAATAAAAAGAAGAAAATACAGGAAGTGTCAGAAAAAAGATATGAGGGAGCTGATAATCAAGGTGATGAATGATAGAACTTAAACCTATGGAGATTGTTGCTATCAAAGAAGCAAGTATAGGGAACAGAATTCCGCAGTCAGGAAGTGCGAGAAAAGAAGCTGGTGGATTAGAAGTGATGGTTATATTTGATTGTTTTGACGGTAAAATCAGTAAGAGATAGTTCGAACTTTTAGTGCCTGTTGTGGATAATCGTCCCCAATTTGTTGCGACAAATCTTAACGCAAATCTTCGTCGCCAATCTATTGTGGAGTTGTTGTGGCAAAATTTCGCCGCAGAGTTGTAGTGATATGTTTGGTCGGAAGTAAGACACAGAACACAAGAGGTAGGTTCAAAACAGCCGTTAGCAGAAAAAGAACAATATATACAAATGAAGTAATAAATAGAAATAAGTAAAATCCGAATGTTACAGTTACGCTGCGTATTGCCTGACTAGTAGACGACTTTTAGTGCGCACTTAAATGACATCAATTGCCTGCTTAATTGCCATCTTTAACTGCCTCCCGGAGGTGACGCAGATAATTCCATAATATAGTAAGAGGAAAAGTACATTCCTCGTAGAAGGGAACCAGAACAGTGCTTATGATGTAGAAAAGGGCTTGACAAAATTTGATAGTGACAAACCAGAGTGAATGCAAAAAGATCGCCTATCTAACTGGTTTGAGTAACTTGATTACAAAACCATGTTTACGATCAGTCAGTTAAGTACCATACGTGATACACGCTTTGGGAGATCATGTCTCTTTTGAGACATGACTGACTGGGAAGAAGATTATCCTGCAGTAGGTTGCCATTGCTTTCAGCAGTAGACTGGTTGTCGACCAAGGCTATAGAACCCAATCTGCCCTATTATTTAACCCATAACTGGAGGGAAAATACTGATTAATACCTTTCGCAAGGGTATTTGCGCGTAAGTGAATGCAAGGAATTCAACTGGAATTCGAAATCGTCTACCAGATTTGTCGTTCCGAGTCGATATCCACTGCACCACAACGAGCATCCTAGGATATTTAGGATAGAATAGATAACAAAAAGGCAAATTTTTTAAGGACTTCAAAAGACAATAAATTGTGGAGAGTCATGATCGCCAATGTCATGAACAAAGAAGAAAACTCGAGAAGTTAAATGAAGTCGTTTAGGTTGTGCATCTGTAGTTAAATTGGACACCAGAATTTTAATATTTTAATGTAACCCTCTAGGCAATTTCAGCGTTTCTCATTCTGTATAATTAAAATCAAATATCATGAAACAGATACAGAGAATAGTCATATTCAAATCCTACATTGCCATCTAAGTTTGGTAAAAACCGCATCAAAGCAAATCAGCTTACATCAATGCAAGTATATATATATATATATATATATATATATATATATATATATATATATATTGATAGATAGGTATGGGTCACTCACGTTACCATAAATCCGACAAAGGTCAGTCTGTGGAAGCATTTGCCTGTCCATTTCATACTTCAATATATGAGCTGCAAATGTTCCAATCGATTGAGTAATCAATATCCAGACAGTAAAATGGCCGATGGAAAGGTGCTAATGTTATCGATAACTGTCATCTTGCGACTTGTTAAAATCGTTGAGCGTCGCTTAGCATGTATTGACTCGGTTTGTTGATTCAGGACATGGACGCAGGTAAAACATAATTAGCTCATTCAGAAGATACATTTAGTTCTCATAAAGCAATCTTACGTCTATTTCGAACGTCCTATATTTATCAATTTTCCCGTTGGGATAGAGAATCTATTTATCTATCCTGGCAAGTGTAACCAAGAAAAATGAACGGTTCTTTTTAGATGGAGATGATGTTATTTGTTTTTCTTGTGTCGTGTCCTTTCAGGACCTTCGGGATCCTGGCTCTATTGACCCTTATATATCTAAGCAACATTTGATTCTTTGATATTCATCTTTCTTTCCACTCTGTCATTCATTCACACAAAGTTACTCATCTTAGTATTTAGAGCTCCGACTTCCTTTTTTCTTTATGTGTCCGGCTTAGGTTATCTTCTCATTGAAACAACGGTTAAGCAACACAAAGCCTGATCAGTACCTAGATGGAACATTTCACTTGCTTCAAGTCTCCTAATCTATGACGATCTTATCTAGCATTTAGAGCCATAAAATAGGACTAATAGTACATGACTGTTCAGTACTCTTTGCTTTGTATCACCGATGTTATTCAACGCAGAGCCTGGTCAGCACCTAGAGGGGTGATCGCTCAAGAATAGGCTTCGATGTGCGGGTGGTGTAATGAACATTGGCTTGTTAATTGGAGAGCCGGGTTCCGGTTCCTTTTGAGTTCGTTCTATTCACTTTCTCAAAAATATTCACTTACGCTCAATTTTAGGAAAGTTACGAATCCCTTCCAGTTTTTTATTAATTAGTAAAATTCCTAATTTTAAAATCATTATTATATACTCGCCCCTCAAAAATAAACTAACATTTTGTTCGAAATATTTAGATTTTGACATAATATAACCCATAAAGTTTGATATGCCAGCAAACAAAAACAAGCAAAACTGTAAATTTGTACAGAAAAGTTTAACACCTGCTTACTAATTTTAATTATAAAATCTATATTTTTAAACGTCATCATAAGTCAATGTTCTTATGTGTATGTCTCTGCTGAACTTCATCTCAACTGTTTCAAATATCTTTTTTAATTTGCGAGGGAATCTCCCAGAATTCACTGCCTCAGAGAGCAAAAGTTATGGCATAGCGGTTCAATTTTGCTTTTCGTTGTTTATAATAAATAATTCAATTCTCGTAATAAACTATGACAGAAAAGCTTTGCTATATTCTGTGATAAACAATATAGACTTATCTATCATTTTTAGATAAATTTGCAATAAAAAAATGGATTATTATTTTCAAATAGAGACAGACTTATTTTACTGTTGGTCATGGATTGACGGTAAACTGCATCCGGCAGCAATGCATCTGATTGGGGGGTTGTGAAAAGCATGGAACTACCTCTTAATTGCTGTTGTTCTCAGGTTCACCCTGACCCACAGTGGTAGAACATGTTAGGATCCAAGCTATCGGTAAAATAGTTAACTCCAAAACTGGGCTCAAAACAATATGGAAGTCAAAAATAAACTTTTCTAGAAATATATACGTAAAGATACACTTTTATAGAAAAATATACATTTTTGAAGATAAAATATTAACAAGACATTTTTGAAGAAAATGTTATTACCGTAACATATTTTTGAAGGAATATATATTCCCAGTAAAACATTATTTAATACAAAACTTAAAGCAATTTTCAGTTTTCTGAAATAAAAAAGAATACAAAACAATTCATTAAAATCTGACTAAATAAACCTCACTATAACCGAACATTAAATCAATACCTTAAACGTCAATTTTTGGCATTAAATAACCCACATAAGTGTTGATATGCCGTTAAACAAAACTGTTACATTTTATGTTGTGTCTTTTGAGTACTTCAAGCATGAAGGTATTCCGCAAAATATTAAACTAAGTTACACATTACAACATCTGATATTTTACCGTTTATATTAGTCCACCTGCTTACAGCTATATAAAGTCAAAGCCCCGACAGTGTTAAGTAACTTCAAGCCTAGTCTGTACCTAGATGAGCTACCGCTTGGAAATACCTGTCAATACTCATCTATTAATCACTTGACTCTAGTTCTTTCCCCACTTCGTATATCCTTTCGTTTCTCTTCACCTTTGAAACTGTCATCACACCTGTATTCCCATCCTTCTATTGCTCCTTTCTAACTGGTTCGTCTCCCTCTTCACTCTCTTCTACTTAATCTTTTTACACTTATGTAGCCCCCTGCACATCAGTTGCATTACAGTCTTGCTCGGGGTGATACGATTAAAAAAAATCTTGTTAGCTCGGCTGTGCACGGGGTGGGGGCAATGATAAATCATTCGGAATTGAAAATCGGAGATCGAATTCCAATTTCACATTGATTACTTGTATTCACTTTAGCACAAAAACCCTTAGATAAATGTATAAGTTCACCTCTTCTACCCCCAGGTATAGGTTAATTATTAAGATTTGTATTATTAAATCATTTGTATTACAAAACTATTAAAAGGTAAAAATATTTTCTGGCTTTAAGTAACATGCAAAGGGTCGATAAAATGTAAAAAAATGATTAACTCAAGAAAATATGAGTTGTCAATTTATTATCAACTCAGAAAAACACGGTAGGTTATTGTTTTTCATTCATTGTAGCTTCATTAGAATTGTCAAGAATGATATGCTGTGTGACCATTAACGTATATATCAATCAGTTAATTGCCATAGGTGATACACGCTTGGGCGATCATGTCTCGATATAGACATGACTTACTGGGCAGATAATTTTTTCCGCAGTAAATTACCATTACTTTCTCCGGTAGATTGTTTGCCAACCAAGTTTATAGAACCCAATCTATCCTGCTATTTAATCCATTGCTGGAGAGAAGAGACGGATTAATACATTTTCCAAGGATATTTACGCGTAAGTGAATGCAACGAATTCAAATGAAATACGAACTCGGCTCTTTGAGTTTAATTTCCGAGTCGATATCCACGGCACCACAACGTACGTATATATGCTGCTGGAAAAATCATAGCCTGACGAAGAGAACAATGTACGTAGAGACAGAATTTGGTAAACTAAAAGACATGCAAGTGCGCAGGAAGAATACACTACCAGCCATAAATATTAGGCATCCCCAGTTTTTTTTACAAGCAATTGTGTATATCATAATATTTTTAGTATTTATTGCAAGGTGGATAATTTTAAATAAAGTAGAATGGTTCTTTTGTTATTATTACATTGCAAAGTTTTACAAGGCTAGGAAAGAAAAAGAAACTCGCCAGAATCACCCTAAATTTTCTTCATTCTTTCATTGATGAAACTGCAATATAAGTAATTATTACATATTTATAAATTCATTTGATGCACATCTTAAAGTGCAGTCTTAACAAAAGAACCCTTCTATTTTTATTTACAATTATTCATCTAATCTTATTTATAAATGGAACTTTGTCAGTGTGTGTGTCTGTATGTGTGTCTCTGTGTGTGCGTGTCCGTTAACTATAAACTCCGAAACGGCTGAACGGATTTTCTTGAAAATTTACGCAGTTGTACTGTGAGCGTCGGGTTATAGAAAGTGTGGTCCGATTTTATTCAAATTTGATACACACATAGACAAAGACATAAGAAACGATATTCAGAAGTTTCAAGGTTGCAATTCTTACAATAGTTTAGAAATCGATAATATATATAGATATATATAAAAACCCTTATTCCTCATTGCCTGGCCCAGTAACTTAAGCTGTCTCACTTTTATATTAATTATAAGTTCCCTTTTCGTTTCCGTTCTCTCCAAAACCTTATCGTTGCTCGATTTTCGGTCTTAGGTATCCCCCAGGTTCTTCTTTAGAAACACATTACTGCTGCTTCATGTCTTTTCTTCATCTACAAGGAGATTGTCTAGCATATACACTACCGGCTATAATTATTTGGCCACCCCAGTGTCTTAAATAAATGATGTATTTCATACTCTTTTTTTAGTATTTATTGCCAAACTACAGTATAGTTCGGTGTTGCTCAGGTGTAATGAAATCTTTAAAACCAATCCATGGTCCTGGAGCTCAAACTTTTTGGTCGTTGGCAGGAAAGATTAAAAAGAAATAGTTGTTTCCAGTCAAAGCGCACCGTAGATTGAAAAAAATGAATGAATGTAAGTCAAATTTTGAGTTCCAGTATGGATGTCAAATAAGTTTTCCGTCGCGAACCCAATTTTGAAGGCTTAATAAGTCTTTTGAGTAAATGGTATCATGGCTGAGACTAGGAACTGAGAGCAAATCCCGAAGCAAAAACCAAGATAAAAGGGCTGAAAACCTGATTTTGATCAAACCCTAAAGGATATCGGGGTATCAATTTTCTAAACCGGAGTCAAATGAGCCCTCCAAGGATAAACCAACGAAACTAAATCCATGAAAACTTATTGCACCCATCGGGAGTAAAATGGGAGAAAATGAGCTATATTGATGGCTGAATATCGGTTTTTGAACAGATTCCATAGAATATCGGAGTTATCGGTTTCTGATATCGGTAAAAATGAGTCGTCTGAGAAGATCTACTGATGTTTGAGAATAAAAGCTACGATTTTACTAAGTTAGAGCAAATTATGCAGCAAGAACCACGATAAAATGACTAGAATATATATATATATATATATATATATATATATATATATATATATATATATATATACGTACTGAAGGGACACAACATATAAGATGAAGAAATTATTATATCAGCGCAGGAATATTTAAGACATATAACGTTTTTGTTGAGTATCTTGTAAATATTTATCAATTTATTGTCTAAACTAGCAGTATAGCCCGGCGTTGCTCGGATGTAATGAAAGCTTTAAAACTAATCCATGGTCCTGGAGCTCAATCTCAGCCTAAAGAATATTTGTGTGAAGCTTGGTGAGAATCGGATAAAAATTGTGGATTTTTATAAAGGACATAGAGACAGTTAAACAGACACACACACAAACATCTTACCTTATATATATATATATATATATATATATATTATCGATTTTCTGCATTATTGTAGGAACTGCAACCTAGAAACGTCTGAATATCGTTTCTTATGTCTTTGTTTTTGATTAAAATCGGACCAATCCTTCTATAACCCGATTTTTTCGATTATCGATTTTCGATATTTATCGGGGGTACCTCTACACAAAACCTAGCTAAGAACAATGGCAGGCGCTTATAGTACAACTGTGTAAATTTTCAAGGAAATCGGTTCAACCGTTTCGGAGTCTATAAGTAACGGACACACACACAGAGATACATACACAGACACAGACACAGACAAAGTTCCATTTATAAATAAGTTTAGTTATATAACTAATATTTGTTTTTGATGTTTATTGTACAATAGCAAGTAATGGCAATCTACAGCGGGGAAATCTTTCTAGTGAGTCCTGCATCGAAAGAGACACAACCGGCGAAGCATTGAATATGTAATGTCAGCCTTTATTTTCTTATGTATTTTTATTCGATTTCGCTTCAGTAGCAGTACTGTAGACAAAATAATGTTTCATAAGTTATTGCGCATAGTTTAGGTTACTTTTTCTTTGATACTTTATGAATAAATACAGTTATAAATCAGTTATGACTAGAGATTATAAAAACCTTTTTTATTCTTCATCTTCTTCTTCTATGTGCCTTTTCCTTTCAGGACGTAGGCGACCATGTCCTTCAACGTCTCCCTATCCCTGGTGGCTCTTACCACGCTTATTCCTGAAACATCACGCAATCTCCGTTCTGTCATCCACCTGCTCAGGCTTTTCAAATATGTTATCCGCTGCTTTCCTCTTTTCTTTTCACACTCTATCTGACCTGTTAGTATCAGATTCTCCAAGACCTGCTTTATCATTTATAGCCTGTCAACCTTCAGTTGTTTCATTATGATGCTCAATATTACTTTCCTTTTAGTTGCCATCCTTTCCAAAACCTCATCATTGCTCACATGCTCGATCCATAATATCCGCAGCACCCTTCTTTAAAACCACATTTTAATTGCTTCAGGTTTTTCCTTCATCTTTGATGATATGGACTAACATTCACGGCCATATTGAAAGACAGACGTCCTATAGCAATCCAGTACTCTCTTCTTTGTTTATAGTGAAAGTTCCTTCTATTAGTACTTTACGCAGCTTCTGGAATGCGTCCTTCGCCATGGCAATTCACCTTCGGATCTCTGTGTCTTCTGTTAGAACACTACCCAGGTATTTAGATTCTTGTACCTATACAAATCCAATATCATCCAACAATTAACTGAAACGCAAAAATTAAAATTGCACACCAGCAAATTCGGATCAGAATGACTGAAAATATTTTGAATAAAACCAGTCTAAGGCTTCATTCCCAATCAAGTGTGAACTTTAATTTTGGCTAATAGGAAAACGATTGACCCCATATTAAATGTAAAAGATGGTGCCAAATTTCGCGATCCGATGTTAAATTTATTTTCTATTCAATGAAAGGAAGCGATTTGCAAAACTGAGAGAAAAATTAGCAAACCAGTGTAAAAATATTTCGCTATAAAACAAAGAAGAATGTGGAATGAGTCAGACGGGAGCAGAAATTAGAGACGACAAACTATAATGTGAGAAAAGAAAATTCAAGTCACCAACCCGGACATAAGGTCCCGTCACACATTCGTTTTTCCTCTTTTTCAGTTTTCCGTTCTTCTTATTCACTCAAACGCCGTCAATGAAACAATAACAACAAGACATCTTCCACTGACTCCTAAATATTAACTTCGATAAATACCATTTTCCTTTATTGCTTCACTATCCTTCTCGCTATAAAAAGGAAAGAAACACGGGTTTTATTAGTAATCTGTTAATCGTTCTACATACACGTATTCTGCTCATTACTACACTTTTTCTGGAACATTTATCTCTGCACATTTTCTCTTTGAACATTTTATTACTTACAAATTTATTATTCTGTTCAGTTAATAAAAATTCCAGTTGTTTTACAAACAAAACACATTATTCTTTCAACCTTCTGATATTTTAAATTGTAGAGATTTTGGGTGTGTTAGGCACAAGGTCACGAGGCCACTACAAGATTTCTAAATGTGCTTGGACAAAACTGACTGCGTTCTTTATGAAATTGACTCGGATGCACAACAACTTATATGAAAACTAGGAATAAAGAACAACAGTCAAACCAAATAAAATCTCTTTAAGTTATATCATCCTGCCACACTACAAGCACAGACACATAAACGCACATGCAGATATCAAACGCACCGTCGGTTCATACTTATGTTTGGGTTGATGAACGCATGCATGTATATGTGTGCGTATATCTGTGCTTACTTATTCATTTTCATTTTCTAGTTTTTAATTCTTTAAAATTTTCCACAGTTATTTTTTTTCCTAACTTTTATTTTCTTAAGTTATTTTAACTTTTTATAATTTAAAAGAAATACCCATTTGAACACTTCGTCCCTAATAAAAACAAACTAATAACGCTCCATTCAACGTAAGGTTAATAATAATCAAACTCTGAAATATTTTTTTCCTTACACTGTATTAGAATGGTAGTTCAGTTTTCGGTTTTGGTACAAACCAAACTAAATTCTACATTTAATAAATAAAAATATTCTCGTAACCAATTTACAATTTGTTACGTCGTTAACTTAAGAAGGGTTAATTTTTTTTTCAAAAGAATTTTTAATTTTTTTGAAAAAAATGGTTAATTTTTTGTTTATTTTTCTCAAAATAACAATTCATATGAAAAAACTTTCAGTTCATAGTATGCACCTGATGAGTGCTTGATGTATGAAATCTCAAATCGTGCTTAAAATGTAGGATAATAAGTATTTTCACAGACACTCACACACAGACACACACACACACACACACACACACACACACACACACACACACACATATATATATATATATATATATATATATATATATATATAAATGTGAACTTGTCGTTATACTCGTTTCGAAAAACCCTCCGAGTACATACGTGGAAGAAAAAGAACGAGCTAAGCAGCCGAACATCAATCCAACTACGCAGCCCAAAGAAAAAACCCGAGACAACTAACCTAAAACAAAAAGCGCTCAATACGCAAGTAGAGCAAAATCAGTAAATAACTAACCTAGAGAGTCAACGAACCTACCAAGGTTTCACCAAATTGGATATATGTTGTGTCGTGGCTCGTACCATGTGAAATCCGTTCGCCAGAATGTATAAAAGACAATGTCCGCTTAGCGCGATGGTTGTCATTTTGACCGACTTCGGGAAGTAACACCTACTGCTGCGAAAGACTGTAAATATTATATGTACATCTTAATTGTCACTCAGTTAAGTGCCATACGTGATACACGCTTGGGCAATCATGTCTCTTTCGAGACATGACTGACTGGGCAGAAGATTATCCCGCAGTAGGTTGCCATTGCTTTCTGCGGTAGACTGGCTATAGAACCCAGTCTGTCCTGCTATTTAACCCATAACTGGAAGGAAGAGATGGATTAATACCTTTCCCAATGGTATTTGCGTGTAAGTGAATGCAATGAATTCAACTGGAATTCTAACTCGGCTCCCCGATTCCTCGTTCCGAGCCGATATCCACTGCACCACAACGCACTGCTCTGTTAATAAAGTAGTGTATCTACACTTTTCTCTTTCTCTTCATTCCATGATACAACAGTTGAACCTACTAGAGGATAATCTTCTGCCCAAAATCTAATAAGCAAATCGACTGTATCATCAGGTAGTCACTACAAGGTCTAAATATTTTATGGTTACTGCCAGACTGGACAGTGTTCAGTTGGCAAGTACCTTCCACCACATCGAGGTAGCGTTTGTTAATATTTTTTATACAAATAATATTTTTGTCAACTCATTTGGGGTGTTATCTAACCAGTAATACTGTATAAATACTGTATAATATGTGCCTTGTGGTCCAGTGAATATCGACTCGGAACGAGAAATCGGAGAACCGAGTTCGAATTCCAGTTGAATTCGTTGCAATTATATACGCGCAAATACTCTTAGGAAAGGTATTAATCCGTCTATTCCTTCCACTTATGTGTCAAATAGCAGAACAGATTGGGTTCTATAGCCTTGGTTGGCAACCAGTCTACCGCAGAAAGCAATAGCAACCTACTGCGGGATAATCACCTGCCCAGTCAGTCATGTCAGTCAGTCGAGACATGATCTCCCAAGCGTGTATCACGTATGGCACTTAACTGACTGAATACTGTATAAAAATACCTTTATGATAACATATCAGATTGATTGTTTCTTCTCTTTGAAATATTTTTTTTATGAAATTTCAATAGCGTGTTTATTTGCACCCTTCTGTTCGTCGTTAGACATATTTTAAAACTTTTACCTGCCTTGGGAGAGTATAATGTCACTATTTAGTGTAGCAAAATTTGTGTTACTGTGGTGCTCGGTTTACGTTATATGTCTATAAAGTTTTTTGTTTTAAAATGCCACACAGCTTTTCCGTTGTAAATGGTTGTATGTAGATGCTTTTAGATTCCTTAAAAAATGAGTAGTTTGTTTTAAATAGACTAAAAGTTTCAAAATCGATAAACACTAAGCACAATTGTCTCGTTTTTTTTATTTTGTGGCAGAAGGTACCTTCTAATTCCAAACGTCTAATATGTGTGTGGGCAGGGCGTGTACGCACCTGGGTGTCTTTTGTATAAAATCCCAAGTCCTGAAGGAAACATCATGGATGACCAAACGGAATCCTTCAAAATTCGGTTTTGTGTTCCTTTTCTCAAATATTGTAAAATGTCTCGTACTAAATTTATTCCGTCTCTCTCCCACTTGTTTTTTGAGTATACACATGTACATGTGTGTTTGCATGTATGTTTATATGTATACGCGTATGTGTGTCTGTACATGTAAAGAGGTAAAGTAAAATATTTTTCCGTTTATTGATACGTAACATGCATAAGCAACCTGTTAAGCCTTTTAAAATTAAACAATAGTTCGCAAAAATAGCTTTGAAGATCCTCCTTTTTAAAAAACACAAATATTCCGATACAGTCACATATGTGGACAAAATAACAACATTGTAAAAATAACACACTTGAAAATAGCCAGTGAAATGGCAGAAAGCGCTTGGAAAGTTAAAAATCAAAGAACATTTATACACTACTTATTTTCAACAAAAACAAAATCATGTAAGAATATAATATGTAAAATATAAATAAAAAATGAATAAAATTGTACTAGTCGGTCGTTTATAACGGAAGTTCTTTAAATAATATAACTGTATGTATGTGCGTGTTTTTATTTGCTTGCATAGACCTGTATGCGTGTAAATACGTAGAATTACATAATTTTATGGATACCTATACACAGTATTAATATATATGTGTGTGTCTGTGTGTACGCATTAATAATTTTAAAAAAGTTAAAAATATTATCGCATAATTGTTTCCATAAATATGTTAAATTCATATCATTATTAAACATATTCTATTTTAAAATTATTTACAGATAAAATTTATATATCTATATATGTATCTAGTTACACGCCTCTTTGGTACATAAATATATATATAAATATTCGTCTGTGTGTATATATATATATATATATATATATATATATATATATTCACTTTTCATTATGTACATATTTATTCCTTCTTACACAGAAATGTGATTTTTGTCTTTTATGCCTGCAAGGTATAATAGCCACTTTTCTTATTCTAATAATTTTTAAAAGAATGTTGCAGATGAGAATAAAATGGATGGAAACAACCACACACACACACACACACACACACACACAAACACACAAACACACACACAAAAAAAACTTAAATAAAATTAAACCATATGATTTCTCTCGCTTGTCCCTTGTAAAGAGCTGTCTGTCTCTACTTACCCAGACCACTTTGTTTCTCAGCGATCTGTCTAACTTGGGGGAAATAACGGAGTAATCGTGACACGGGTCACCATACACATTTTGCCCCAAGGCTACTGTAAATGTTTCAACTGTCTGTTTGTCTAAAACCGTAGGTGACAGCCATTAGCCGGCAGGTGCGTATTTAATGGAAAGACTTTCACTGTGGCCAGGACGAGTTCTGTTTCGAAAAATATGAAAGTTTTTGGCATCACATATTGAAGTGTAGGCTACCAGGTCAAGACACAATGTCATTTCTTAATATTTTCTCTTTCCATTTCGAACGACACGATTACAAAATTATATTTGTAAAGGGGCGTCATATTTCAAAATATATCGGCTACTCTATGTTGGCAAATTCTTTCTTTTGGGAATTCTTTAAACATCATTACAATTGATTTTCGATCAATAAAATTTCGGATTTTTTGCATAGAGTACTTTCGGTAATTTTGCGTAGTGTAATTCCGGTAATTTTACCAAAATTGACACGAAACATCCTTTTTTGTAAAACAGAGATTTGTACATGTGGGATAATTATTTGGTATTGTTCGAGTGGGTAGGTCATTTTGAATAGACAAATGATATATATATATTTCAAAATATATCGGCTACTCTATGTTGGCAAATTCTTTCTTTTGGGAATTCTTTAAACATCATTACGATTGATTTTCGATCAATAAAATTTCGGATTTTTTGCATAGAGTACTTTCGGTAATTGAGTACTTTCGGTAAATGATATATATATATTTCAAAATATATCGGCTACTCTATGTTGGCAAATTCTTTCTTTTGGGAATTCTTTAAACATCATTACGATTGATTTTCGATCAATAAAATTTCGGATTTTTTGCATAGAGTACTTTCGGTAATTTTGCGTAGTGTAATTCCGTTAATTTTACCAAAATTGGCACGAAACATCCTTTTTGTAAAACAGAGATTTGTACATGTGGGATAATTATTTGGTATTGTTCGAGTGGGTAGGTCATTTTGAATAGACAAATGATACCCTACGTTTTATTTAAATCATTTTATCTAATTTAATAAAGTAAATAAGATACGGAACAGGTTACTTCAATGATCAAGGTTATGTGGCACAATCTACTATTCAGGAGAGGTAAAAATAAAAGAACATAAATTGGAAAGCAAATGATAACGATTGACATAAAATTTAAACGTTTGAAGATGACTGGAAAAAATGTCGGAAGCGAGTTCGACAAGCATGAAGCACGATTGAAGAATTTGTGAGCATAAAACTTACGGTTACATTTAAATATTTTAAACTGTAAAATGATGAGATCTTGCCGACAATCTATTACTGCGTTTAATTCATATAGTTTATGTTAAATAGAGGAATGTTTATCCAAAAAGTCACCATGGAACTATTTATAGAAAAGGAATATTGAAGTTAATTTTTGGCGGTTGGGAAGGGACAAAGTCATGATACAGGAACAATAACATTGCAGATTCTTCTTTGGATCTTGTCAAAAATCGGTAAATATAAAACAGGAGCACCAGACCAAATGTAGCTGCAATATTCAAAGCAAGGACGAATAGTAGTCATATAAATATGTAAGGTATATTCTGAGAGAAACATTGCAGATTCTTTCTTGAATTTTATCAATAATCTGTAAATATATAATAGGAGCACCAGACCAGATTTGGCATCAATATTCAAAGCAATGATGAATGGTACTCTTATAAATATGTAAGATAAAATCTGGAGAGAAGCCTTGCAGATCCTTTGTTGGATTTAATCAAAAAACTGTAAAAAAATATTAGGAGCACGAGACAAGAAGTGGCATAATATTCAAAGCAAAGACGAATTGTCGTCTTATACATATGTAAGATAGATTCAGGTGAAAAACATTGCAGGTTCTTCTTTGGATATTTTTCAAGGATCTATAAATATAGAGCAGGAGCACCAGACTGGTAATGGCAACAATATTCAAAGCAAGGACGAATGGTTGTCTTATAAATATGTAAATTAGGTTACGGTGAGTAAATTTTTCCAGCAATACACTGAAACGATTTCCATTGCTTCAGACGTAGAGATTAAGTTGATATACTCATTTCCTTTCATGTTAGTTGAAAACCTTAGTCCGAGAAAGTGCAATGAATCATTCTATTGGAGGTTAGCATCAGCCATGCTGAAAGAGGTAAAAAGGGTTCTATCAGTTGATTAAAGGAGATCAGTTTCCTTCATGAGCAGTTGCTATTGTGGTACTCTGAAAATGGGAGGCACTTAAGGGTCGAAATTTTCTTGTGAAGAAGGGGGGCCAATCTCAAGCAGCGTCTTCATTTTCATACTACACCCCCCTATTGTATACACAGCGTAAACTGGGTACATCATTTCTAATTAACTTCTTCCTTCAGATATTGCAGCCAGAATGAAGCAGCGCATAGCTTCCCGTAAGTTCGGCTCTGTAAAAGCATGCTGAGCAGAAGAACTCAATCCCCGCTCTAATAAAAGGATTTGTGGTCCTCACCTCTTCAACAGACAAGATTGAGTGCTTAGCTCTACGTCTGGAGTATCTGTACCCGACTTCCCTCCCTGAACACAGGCCCAACTGACTGACATACTAATTACTCCCTCGGTAGTCTCCAAAATTATTTCAGAATTTGACCACCATATAGCTTACTTACTTTCCGGAGAACTACAATCTTCAAGAATTCAAATGTAAAGCCAACAGTCATATCCTGTCTAACTAAATTTCCTATATCTAACCATCCTTTCTCACCACATTCCCGTCTATGTAACATTTCCTATATCTAACAATCCTTTCTCACCACTTTCCACTCTATGTAACATTTCCTATATCTAACCATCCTTTCTCACCACATTCCCGTCTATGTAACATTTCCTATATCTAAAAATCCTTTCTCACCACTTTCCACTCTATGTAACATTTCCTATATCTAACCATCCTTTCTCACCACTTTCCCCTCTATGTAAGATTTCCTATATCTAACCATCCTTTCTCACCACATTCCCGTCTATGTAACATTTCCTATATCTAAAAATCCTTTCTCACCACTTTCCACTCTATGTAACATTTCCTATATCTAACCATCCTTTCTCATCACTTTCCCCTCTATGTAAGATTTCCTATATCTAGCCATCCTTTCTCACCACTTTCCCCTCTATGTAACATTTCCTATATCTAGCCATCCTTTCTCACCACTTTCCACTCTATGTAACATTTCCTATATCTAGCCATCCTTTCTCACCACTTTCCACTCTATGTAACATTTCCTATATCTAACCATCCTTTTTCACCAATTTCCCTCTTTGCAACATTTCCTATAGCTAACAATCCTTTCTCACCACTTTCCCCTCTATGTAACATTTCCTACATCTAACCATCCTTTCTCATCACTTTCCCCTCTATGTAAGATTTCCTATATCTAGCCATCCTTTCTCAACACTTTCCCCTCTATTTAACATATCCTATATATAACTATCCTTTCTCACCACTTTCCCCTCTATGTAACATTTCCTATATCTAACCATCATTTCTCACCACATTTCCCTCTATGTAACATTTCCTATATCTAACCATCCTTTCTCACCAATTTCCCCTCTATTTAACATATCCTATATATAACTATCCTTTCTCACCACTTTCCCTTCTATGTAACATTTCTTATATCTAAAAATCCATTATCACCGCTTTCCCCTCTATGTATCATTTCATATATGTAACCATCCTTTCTCACCACTTTCCTTCTATGTAACATTTCCTATATTTAATCATCCTTTCTCAACTCTTTCCCCTCTATGTAACATTTCCTATAGCTAACCATCCTTTCTCACCACTTTCCCCTCTATGTAACATTTCCTATATCTAACCATCCTTTCTCACCAATTTCCTCTCTATGTAGCATTTTCTATATCAAACGACATTTTCTCATCACTTTCCCCTCTATGTAGCATTTTCTATATCAAACGACATTTTCTCATCACTTTCCCCTCTATGTAACTTTTCCTATATTTAACCATCCTTTCTCACCACTTTTCCCTCTATGTAGCATTTCTTATATCTAAAAATCCATTATCACCGCTTTCCCCTCTATGTATCATTTCATATATGTAACCATCCTTTCTCACCACTTTCCTTCTATGTAACATTTCCTATATTTAATCATCCTTTCTCAACTCTTTCCCCTCTATGTAACATTTCCTATAGCTAACCATCCTTTCTCACCACTTTCCCCTCTATGTAACATTTCCTATATCTAACCATCCTTTCTCACCAATTTCCTCTCTATGTAGCATTTTCTATATCAAACGACATTTTCTCATCACTTTCCCCTATATGTTGCATTTTCTATATCAAACGACATTTTCTCACCACTTTCCCCTCTATGTAGCATTTTCTATATCAAACGACATTTTCTCATCACTTTCCCCTCTATGTAACTTTTCCTATATTTAACCATCCTTTCTCACCACTTTTCCCTCTATGTAGCATTTTCTATAACAAACCATCATTTCTCAACACTTTTCCCTCTATGTAACATTTCCTATATCTAACCATATGTTCTCACCACTTTCCCCTCTATGTAACATTTCCTATATCTAACCATATGTTCTCACCACTTTCCCCTCTATGTAACATTTCATATATCTAACCATATATTCTCACCACTTTCCCCTCTATGTAACATTTCCTATATCTAACCATCCTTTCTCACTCCTTTTCCCCCTATGTAACATTTCCTACATCTAACCATTCTTTCTCACCACTTTCCCTCTATGTAACATTTCCTATATTTCTAACCATCTTTTCTCACCAATTCCCCCTCTATGTAACATTTCCTATATCAAACCATCCTTTCTCACCACTTTCCCCTCTATGTAACATTTCCTATACCTAACCATCCTTTCTCACCACTTTCCCTTCTAAATAACATTTTCTATATCTAACCATCCTTATTCACCACTTTCCCCTCTATGTAGCATTTCCTATATCAAACCATCCTTTCTCACCAATTTCCTCTCTATGTATCGTTTACTATATCTAACCATCCTTTCTCACCACTTTCCCCTCTATGTATCCCCCTGCATAATCGTGGCAGTGAAATACTATGCTCGGGGTGAAACGATTATAAAAAAAAAATAAAAATAAAGATTTTCTAGCTGTTATGTCGAGGCTCACAATTTCAAATTAGATATTCTTCCTCTTTGTAAATGCAGACCGATTTTAAATAAGCTGACTCTATCTTTTGTTCGATAAGGCAATATGAAAGTAGGAAATATTGTCTGTCGATCGAACGACATGATTTGAAATAATGAAATCTTGACCCAACAATAATCTCAGACGATTTAAAATAAGAAATATTTTATCCTATCGTAACTCCGATGGGGATTTGACATAAGGAAATCCTGCCTCATAATCAATCTCAGTTAATTTGAGATAAATTGAAATCCGGGAATATTTGAAATAAGATAAACTTGATTCATTTGTCGTTTCGCTTCTTTATATGGTGTGTCCGTTAGGCCGTAGGCTATCGTAATTCTCTACAATTTACTCTCCTTTGTAATTCTTAATATTATTTTTTCTTCTATTCATCTTGCCTTCAATCTGTCCTGCAAGCATCAGATTTATCTAGCTGTCTTTCCTCATTTTGTGGCCTATAAATTTTAACTCTCTTCCTGGTGATAAGTATAAGTTTCCCTTTTGTTCCGATTATTCTCTTTCCTTCAATCTGTGAATATCTGCTTTTCAAAGCCCTCCTTCCTCATTATGCGGCCCAAAAATTTCAACTGTCTTTTCCTGACGTTAAGTATAATTTTCCTTTCTGTTTATATTTCCTCTAAAACATTGTCTTTATTCACGTGATCTTATTAGAACTCTATTTCTGTTGTTACATGTCTCTTCTTCGTCTTTCAGGGGATTGTCTAGATCTCCTTGTCATACAGGGGGGACAATATCAGGGAACAGTTTATTTGTCTTTTTCTGCATTCTAGCGAAGCGTTTCCATGTCTTAGTACTCTGCTTATGCTTTGGTTTCCATAATTCATTGCCCTCCACAACTTCCTGTACCTTCCTTATACGGCTTTGTATTTTAGTGTCACACTTTCTGTCCTATCTTAAAACACATTCCAGATGTTAATGCTTCTAAAACGAAGCTACTCTCAATTAACCATCATCGACAATCTCACCTACCTCCCATTAGCACGGACCAAGCTTGCCTCCCAGAGAGTAAAACACTGCGCCTCCTTGGTCTGACACTTTCAGCGGACCTCAAATGGAATGACTATATCGAATCCATTGCTAAATCCGCTGCTATGAAAGTCGGTTCTCTGTGTAGGGCCCGGAAGTTTTTTCCGTCTAAATGTATCCTGCACATTTATAAATCTACCATCCGCCCGTGCATTGAATACTGCTGCCATATCTGGTCGGGTGCCCCTACTGTT
Organism: Ascarosepion bandense; assembly: GCA_037127315.1. NCBI lineage: Eukaryota > Metazoa > Mollusca > Cephalopoda > Sepiida > Sepiidae > Ascarosepion > Ascarosepion bandense. The sequence goes on along the minus strand of JBBBDQ010001329.1, from coordinate 5,063,812 downwards.
CTCCTCGGGCTTCTCGATAAGTTTCAGAGGAGGGTCTGTAATGTGATAGATACCGACTTGGCAGACCGCCTGCAGTCTCTCTCCCACCGGCGCGACGTGGCTTCCCTGTGTCTCTTCTATAAATACTTTCACGGCTTCTGCTCCGATGAACTTAGATCACTAGTGCCCCCTAAATACGAATTTGAACGAGATACTAGATTAGCAACTAGATCCCACCCTTTTACAGTGAAACCAATAAAATGCAGCCGTAACTTCTACTCCAACAGTTTATTTCCTCGCACTTCCCGAATGTGGAATTCTCTTCCAAATGATTGCTTCCCCGACGGCTACAATCTCCAGGAGTTTAAATGTAAGGTCAATAGACACCTCCTAACACACTAACCTGCTCCCATTCTATCAAACACTTTTCCAATCTGCCCAACCCTCATCCTCGCTATCCTTACTCATCTGTCACCTTCCTCCTGACATTCCCTATGTCTAGCCGCGCCTTCTCTTTACCTTCCCCTATGTAGCCCCATGCGCAATAGTGGCAGTGGAATGCCTTGCTTGGGGTAAGATGATTAAAAAAAAAGAAGAAAAAAAGAAAGATATTTACATTTTTGGCAGTCAGTTAAGTGCTATACGTAATACACGCTTGGGTGATCATGTCTCTAAAGAAACATGACTGACTGGGCCGAAGATTATCCCGCAGTAGTTTGCCATTACATTCAGCGGCAGATTGGTTGCCAACTAAGACTTTAAACCCAATCTGTCCTGTTATTTAACCCATAACTAGAAGGAAGAGACGGATTAAAACCTTTTTCAAAGGTATTTGAGAGTAAGTAAATGCAAGTGATTTAACTACAATTCGAACTTGGTCCCTCATTTTCGATTTTTCTTTCCGAGCCAATATCTACTGCACCACAACGCATCTCCCCGAATAATGTAACGTGTAAATAACGTTTATATTGATTGATTCTGGTATCACAAATTTGAAACTGACACTTTAGGCTCATACTTTTGCTAACAAATATTCATTCTGTTTCGTTGCAGTCCTTATTTACAAAACTGGCTTACGGCCTATCACGTTGAATACACCGGATCTCGCTAGATCACCGAAGTTAAGCAACGTTGAGACTGGTCAGTACTTAGATGGGTGAACGCTTGGAAATACCAGGTGCTGTAAGCGTATAGTGATGGATGTGCGTTGTGGTGCAGTGGATATCGGCTCGGAAAGAGAAATCGGTGAGCCGAGTTCAAATTCCAGTTGAATACCCTGCATTCACTTAAGCACTGGTACACTTGGGAAAGGTATTAATCTTTCCCTTCCCTCCAGTTATGGGTTAAATAACAAGGTTAGGACTTGAGAAACCTGCCCTTAAAAGCAAATCCCAAAGAATCTTGATACTCGAAAAAAATATTACTAGACACAAAACTTATATAAAAAAACAATAAATTGTTGAAAGAAAAAGGTATTACCAGCAGTAAAAAAATAAACTATAAATGACCCGCTGAGGTGCTGATATGCCATAAAAACAAAATCACCAACCAACTATTTACACAACTGTCAAAAACACCATAAACTATTAAACACCGTTTTCTTACACAATGATGTTTCTTCTTCTTCTATGTGCCTTTTCTCTTCAGGACGTAGGCGATCATGGCCTTCCACTTTTTCCTATCCCAGATGGCTCTGAGCACGCTTTCTTGTGTTACACCATGCAATCCTCGTTCCGACATCCACCTGATTAGGTCCTTCAAATATATTATCCGTTGCTTTCCTCTGTCTCTTTTTCCTTCTATCTGGTCTGTTAGTATCAGATTCTCCAAGCCCTCCTTCTTCATTGCATGTCCCAGGAACTTTATCTGTCTCTTCCTAATGCTCAGTGAACAACTGCAGGTAAATAGTTACATCATAAGAGGCACAAACCCAATCAAAGTGACCAAGAAGCAAATAATCTGGAAACTTAATCCTATACAGGGAATAAGGGATAAACCTTTAGTCCGTTTCAAAAAAATGAAAAAGTGTGTGAACTGGACGATAAGCTAAACCAAATAACTTAGAGATTTGAGTCAATACTCCTATTGAAAAAGAAGGTAAATAAATATTAAACAAAATTTCAGAGTTTTAGTCGGAGACGTTTGAATTATGGAATCGACGTAGACTTTCAAAAGAACCAGAAAAATGGAAGGACCATCAACCGAACGATAGCCAAACCTATCGACTTCTATTGAGAAAAAAAAATTAAATAGTTCTTTTCTATATAATTTTATCGATGTTTTACTTAACAAGCCTGACTGAGACTAATTTTGATTTTAAAGAAAGTGGAAAGCAATTTATTAACTTAAAATACAATATAAAAAGTTCACTAATGTTTTAATTTTCTACAGAAAAGTTGCGCCCTCGTTCATACAACGCGTCTCATTTCCTAAGAAAACTACCAGTATAACAATTTAGGCTATAAAAAATTAGAATAATAAATATAAAAGAAATTTTTATGTTGACTAAAATGAAGAAAGAGAGAGAGAGAGAGTGGGGGCGTTAAAAGAAGGCGAGAGAATGTTATGCATTGCAATGAATATATGTATGTTATATAATCTGGTTAGGAAAAAATAAACTCAGCAAAGTTAAAATGTTTCCAAGTTTTCACACACAGAGTCTATTTAATTTTCTTAGCAATTATGCAACGTCAAAAAAACATGAGCACTTCTTCCCTGACAAAAGATCAAATAGCAGCACAGATATAAATCTTATTTCCTTGTTTTAAAAATTGCATCGTACATTCTCATAAACTACAAGGGAACTATCTGAATGAATGGTCATCAGGCAAAAGAGAAAACCAAAATAATAATTGCAGGTCGCGGATACTAAAATCAAGCAGGTACCGAAATTTAAATACCTGAGAAGTATTCTTTCTGGGTACGGGAATTGTGATACTAAGATCCGAGAGCGAACTGCGGCGAGTTTCAAAAGCTATGTTGAGTATAAAGAGGCAGAGTGAAGGAAAGTGTACCAAAACTTTAAGTGATATCTGTCCTTGTGTATCGCAGCGAATGATGGAAAATCTCTTTAATGACGATGGAGACACTCTAAGCAAAAGAAATGTGGTTCTATAGAACAATGCTGGGGATAGCGTGGACCGAACATGTGAGCAACGACGAGGTTTGGAAGAGGATGGAAACAAAAAAGAAAATTATACTTAACATCAAGAAGAAACAGTTGAAATTTCTTAGACACTTAATGAGAAAGAAGAGCTTAGAGAACCTGATCCTCAAAAGGCGAAAACAAAGGGCAGGGTAAAACATACTTGAGTTCACGGAAAGGGATGGTAGATCAGGGTTTGGGAGAAATAACGAGAAAATATATTTAGATCTACAAGGTACATGAAGTTGTGGAGGGGAATGATAGCTTACCTCCTGAAGGAAGGTGTAGAAAAATCATATATTTTGACCTCAAATGGCATCTGCTCAATGTTTCACACAATAACGTGCCTTCAAAATTAATCGCTTCGGTTTTATTACTTTTACTTGAACTGTTATTCATGACGGCTTTGCTGTTTAGCAATGATATTAAGTATAGGCCATGTTTCTGTTATCTTGAAATCCAATTTTATTACAGAGAAATGTCCATCATTAAAAGGCAATCGCTTAATAAAAGCGTTGTACACAACCAAATAATCATTTTCAATAATGTCACGACTGTCTGAAAGCCGATAAACCTGAAATTAGAGAAAAATACAACTAAACACTAAAATGATTTTATCGAATTAAATTTATGTTACCGATTATATGTTTCGTGTTATAATTGGTTTGATATCGGATATGGCTTATAAAATCAAAGAAAATCTTGATTTTAAATGTTAATAAATCATACACCCCAGTCTAACGTTGTTTCACAGCCATCAAATGGTACGATTACACTGAATCAATTGCTAGATATGCAACTAGCAAATTTGTCCATTAATTTTAATTTATCTGGTTAAAGTATCGCTGAATATTGGTCGTTTATAAATAATCCATAGGTATTGTCTTACTTTGGGTATTGCTAAATATTAGTCAATTATAATATATAGTAAAGTGTATTCACTCATGTTTTTATTCAAAAGAAAAAAAATATATTTTAATGGAAATAACCTAAAGAAATACAAAAAATAAAAAACAATTTTAAACACTAAAGAATGAAAAGAGGATTTAACTACTGGTTGAAAAAACTAAAATAAAACAAGCAATCGAATTTAATTACCTGGGAAGTGTTCTGAGAGAGAATGGAATGTGCAACGTTGAGATACAAAGACGCATTGGCATGGTGAAGGGGCATCGGATATGCTTGTCAACTTGACCTTGTGTCAAACACAACGGAAGAACCCACAATTTTAGCATCAGCAGGTTGAAGGTTGGATGTTGAAATGTGGAAGAATAAAAATTCTCGTTTCTACATTAAAGTCTTTTTATTAGCAGAATAACAAAATTGTAAGAAGCAAAATATAACTGAAATTTTAACTGATCACTATTGTATGAAAAAAAATAAAATGTTCACAAAGAAAATGCATGAAGTTAAAATTGTTTAATAAAATAAGTATTTAAAATATTCCACAGATATTAATTGTTCATGGTTGATAGTAGTAAGTAGCTAAGTGTTCCGGGGCGTATAGTATATGCTCCTTTCTTTTTCTTTTGGTAGGTTGGCGACAGGGTTAAACAACTGAAGAACTTGTACTTATCGCAGGCAGTTAGAGTGTCCTGTTCTTGTTGTTTTCTTTGGTGGCGTCGAGTGAAAATGAAGAAAGGAAAATTGGAAGTAAAGGTAAAATGAATGTATTTCGGCGAAATGCGATCGAGTCAGCTTAATGTTTCTTCTTTACATTAGAGTGTCAATACCGCTCCCATTCTGACTGTCTTGACTGGACACGGAAGGTGGTTTAATAGTGTATTATCGTCATGTCACCAGCTACAGCGGAAGTTTTATTTTAGGTGTGAAAAAAAATTACTGGCGTCAAAGACTAATTTTCTATTTCCTATCCAATCAGGATCCAGAATTATACTTTTCACACTGACTTGTGAAATTTGACTTGGTCTGGATTTTTCCAAAATGCTTTTAGTCGTTTGGATACCGATTTTGCGGATATGTAGTTTTATTTTGTGTGTTTTAGTTTACTGTTTGAGTATAAAGAATTTGAATCATATATTGGCCAAGGACGAATTTCAAAAGCTAACCAAAGAACTACGAGAGAATATCGCAGGAAACAAAGAAAAGAATGCTGGGCGGAGATGTAATATCTTTCTTTCTGTATTGTAGTGATTATTAGACGATCTCCTCAAGGATGAAGGAGAGGCTCGAGCCAGAAGAAATGTGGTTCTTATGAGCAACGATGATGTGTTAGAAAGGATGCAAACGGGAAGAAAACTCATACATAACGCCAGGAAGAGAAGTTAATGGGACACGTAATGAGGAAAGAAGGCCCACAGAATCTAATACTCATAGGCAGAATACAGGGAAAGAGAGATAAGGAAAAGCAGCCTGAGACTTATTTTATACGCTTGAGTAAATAAATGACAAATCGGAGTTTGGGAGAGATACCATGAGAAAAAATATTATGAACGAGAAGAGAGGGACAAGTGGAGACTATGGTTTCCAACGTCCTGAATGAACACGGCACATGAAGAAGAAAGAAATCTTCAAAAAAGAAGAATAACATAAGCTTTTGTTTGATTGGTTAATTTGTTTCTTATAGCTTAACAACATTTTGTAGGTTATTTAAAGCCACAACAAATTTTTCTATTCTGAGAAAATATTTTCGTGATAATAATGTTTTATCAATAAAGGTCTTAGTAATTATCCCATAATTCGTTGGGGAGAAGATATAAATTCATAATTTTTCCAAGGATATTGAAGTGTAGCTAACTATAATGAACTCGACTGGAAATGAAACTCTGCTACGTGATTAACAACTGTAAACTAATACACATTAAACCACGTGAGCATCAAAGCCTATATCACCTGCTATTCGAAATCGGTCGCCAATTTTGGTGCTGACCCAACTCGAACGTCCCTTAATATCAGTGATTGTGTGACCATTGTCCAATGACATTTATACTCACTATCAAAATAGAATCCCCTGCTGTTCACCTCGGCGCTCCTGAAAAAATCCAGCGGAGAATCTGTAATGTTATCTATACCGACTTGGAAGCGCGGCTGCAGTCGCTCTCTTCCCGGTTGAATGTGGCTTCCCTGCGCCTCTTCTATAAATACTTTCGCGGCTTATACTCCAATGAACTTAGATCACGTGTGCCCCCTATGTATGAATTTACACGAGCTATTAGATTTTAAACTAGGTCCCAACCTTTTACAGTGAAACAGGATAAAATTTAACCGCAATTTCTACTCTAACAGCTTCTTTTCATGCACTTCCCGCCTGTGGAATTCTCTTCTATATACTTGCTTCCCCGACAGCTACAATCTCCAAGAATTTAAATGTATAGTCAATAGACATCTATCACACTAACTCGTATCCATTCTCTGAAGCTCATTTTTCATCTACTCCACCCCCATCCTCGGTATACTTATCCGTCTATTACCCTCCTCCTGACATTTTATTATAACTAACACCTCTTTCCCATCACTTTCCGCTATGTAACCACCTGCGCAACAATGGCAGTAGAATGCTTTGCTTGGGGTGAAATTAAAAAAAAAAATTCAAAAGAATCCGAAGATCCATTGTTTAACACTAATTGTTTACTTATTTTGCTTTGAGGTCTCTTACACTCTCATTTTGGAAAATGACCTCAATCAACCGAAGGCCTAATCCATTAAAAATTATTTCTTTCCTGTCTTTAATTAAAGAGGATCATAACTTGGCAGCATATATCCATATATCTATACAAGAACTACATCCGCTTTCACGTAGAGTATACGGGACACTGTGTAAAGGAATAACAGAACAGAGTATAGAAGTGACTAGCATCATAGCCCGGCGTTGCCCGTGCCACTCAGAACATTTTAATAGTAGATGAAGATACCAATGAGAGGAGTAGATGTAATTTACATATGGGTCTGAAATGTTAAATCTGAAAAAAGGAAGACATTTTTTACATATTTTGTGTTTGTTTGAAAAAAAAAAACACTTTTTTTTTTAGTATTTATTTTGTTTCAAAATTACGGGAAAAAATATTCACAATTTATTGTTGAGCAAATTAATTTTTTAAAATGTCAGAATAAAAATTAAATATAAAGGCTCAATTTTTTTTTAAATAAAAAATATTTTAGTCGCGTTTGACACGTGTGATTTGATTTCTGTGACGTAATTTAGCAAGTATCTTAGATGTTTTACGGAGCAAATGTAAACAAACGGCCCCATTGGCCAAAAAGTGCGGAATGGAAAATTGGTGAATTTAAAACTCAAAAAGTATGCGTCGACTTGGCTTCCCTGTAGATATGTTTCTCTAGAAAGTTTGAATGGCGTAGCTTAAAAGATGTAGGCGTTCATAAGTAACAGTCACACACAGACTCACAGATTGCTTTTTATACATATATAGATAACAAACAGATAAATATTAGCTGCAAAATAGAAGAAATTGTGAGGAGGAATGACCACCAATATCCTGAAAAGTATCCGACAAATAGAAGAAGATAAAGAAGAAATAGTACCGTTAATGCATTACCTGGTCTTCAACTTTATGTCATCTTTCTCTTTCGAAAAATTGATTTATGCCTGGTCTCGGAGATTCCAACCCTGGGGCAGAACCCACCACATTGAACTCAAGAATTCGAGTTGGTGAAATACCGACGCCAGGCTGATTGTCGTCGTAGGGACTGAGCACATCCATGCAGTTAAAACAGGGTTTGCTGAAGCTTGTTGTCATGTGACAGATCCATTTATAATGATGAGCTCAAATAAAAGACAGTTTTAATATTTATTATACTCCGGTGGTTAGCGGGTATAGACGTGACAAATACATGTCGTATAATGATACGTCGTTCACGACCAATGAGTCGTTTAATGCACATTTATTTGAAAGTGACAAGTTAAGCGGAGTAACCGTTGATCGAGTCTTACTGATTCAATCATTGTCGATCGCCACCATCGGCAACCCATGCAACGTCACCTCGTAAAAGCGAGCATCACACCAGGGAACCCTTCCTCCACACCGCCTGTGCCATCTGGGAGATCACGAAGTGAATTTGAACGGAAGCAAAATTAGCACGAAGAGTCAATCTTTTTGACGTTTCCGTGAATATTTTTGCATTAATAAGAAAGTGATAATCAAAGATTTGCAATAAAGAAATTTGAATTCATAAAAGAAGTAGAATAAAGAACAATGCTAAAGTTGCCTCAGAAGTGAAATTATTATCAAAAAGATTTATATAAGGCGACTTGATATAACTAAAATTAATACCCAGTGTGTCGCACATATTAGTTGTTTCATTTAGGGTGTAAGCTTTTTGTGTATCTTTTCCAAATGATAATAAAATAAAAAATAAATGAAAAGAAAAAAGTAATAAAAATCAACAAAAACGAACAACTTATTTACTTTTTTTATTTTATTTTATTTCCGTATAGAACATTTCATTCAACAATTAAAAAAATCGAATAAAGACCTAGACAGATAGTTCTTACCTTGGATAAATCGTGTGATTCATTTCCTAAAGTTTATAAACTTTTTCACTTTATTTAAGATTAAGGCTAGGAAATATTTTCAGATTATAAAATAATTTTTTGATATAATAATGAAATAGCAATAGAAGTCATACTAATTTACCCATCGCTGTACGGAGCTGCGATATATTTTCGAGTAAGTAGATATAACGAACCCAGCAAGAATTGAACCTAGGTCCTCTCGATATGAATTCCTAGTGATTATCTATTGCACCATCCGACATTACAGCACCAAGCGATCACAATCTAGGCATTGACTCTGGATATTCCTTAACTTTAGTGATTGTACCGGAACCGTGGCAGTAAGCTACAATTATTACTGGTTGAATTTAAAAATACTTGTTTGAATGAGTTATTGATATCTAATTTCATTCATATGATTTGGGATAAAATATATGATTAAATATGGGTTGGAATCCGACAGAATTATAAGATAAGTAACGAATAGGAGACGTTTATAAATCTACCATGTTCCGATTTTATTAATGCTTCATCTGAAAATGAAATCTGGAGGGGAAAACTGTCTGCTATTTTTGATTTCATGTGCTCTCTGTTATTCATTGGTTAAGCCAACTTCACAAATTAGAATTTGGTATAGATACGCACATGAATTAGAAACAAGAACGCTGACACGACAGATACACGTAAGTTCTGTTTAACAAAAGAAAAATAAACAATACAAAAGTAAAAATTGCCTAAATTTTCTTTTTATCCTCCAAATATCATCCTGAATTGAAAAGATTTATAAACATTATGTGTTTATATTTCGGTGGATGAACTGTTGTCTAAATTACTCACAAATGAGAATACCACTGACATCTCATTTTAACAGATATACAGGATGCTATGCATAAATTTTCGTCTAAATGAAACAAAAATGAAAATTACACTAAAATATCATTTTAAAAATATATTTACCAAAATTACACAAAATTATGTTAAAATATTTAAGAATAAGTTTATTGAATAAATTGACAATTGCTTTAACCAGACAACTTCGGAATCTCTTGCAACTTTCTGGATAGCACTGGCGTTTAAGATGTTGAATCCTGTCATAATTCTTGCCATCAGTTTATGTTTGATCAACTGCTCCCTGCACGTAATAATCTAAAGATTTACTGTCTGGGGAGTTATGTAGCCTGATGTCAGGTCTGACTCAATCGGAGAAATTTCCTGGCAGCGATGATTAGGTTCTCCAGCTTGTGTGACATATTGAAGAATCCTGTTGCTAGACATAAGGTCTTCCAGCAGCAACCAAAACGTAGACCAGAGCAGTACTACTACCTCAAGGCACATGATGCAAGCCTCCATGCTGAGTCTGATATCCTGTGGGATGATGAATGGAGAATAACGTCGCTATCATAGTTTGCACTCAACATTTTTTTCTGTTCCGATTTTCAGGCTTGAATAGCTTTCAAATTTCTCAGTTTATATGATGCAGTAGGCTCAGAAAGCCATATCAATTAGTTTTTCGTTTCGGTTTTTGACAGTTATGTCCGGCCTACTTGCTTCAAACTTCATGTCTATACTGATGGTATAATCCCAAAGAATTGTGATGTTTTCTATTTTTGTCACTAGTGCCGGGTGATGATCATGCCACTGTTTCTTAACATCTTTTCCAAAGTATTTGCACATTGTCCAATTTAAGTATTGCTTCGTGACGATTTTTATATTCATTTGGTACAAGTACAGAAAATCCTGAGATTAGATGGTTTATCGTTTCTTTATATTTGGCACAAAACCATCATCTCGAATACACGTATTTATATATGGCATTTGCTTAAAAATATATTTTAAACAAATGTCCAAAAGGCCATAGTTGAACGTCAATAGAAAAAAGTTTTCAAAATATTCTTTGTCTACTTATACATACTCATTTTCCTGCCGGATTATTTACTAGTGGATCCTTTAAAATATTTAAAAATATTGTTGAATGAAGCATCACTGCATTATTAACGTCTGCAGAATAAACCGTTTATTTTAGGATTGAGGTCGAGGGAAGGTGCAGGCTATTAAACAGTCTTTTTTCTACTTGCTGGCAGATGTCAACATCTACCACAACGTGGTAAAATGTGCTGCAGCCTGAATATGCATGATATTAGCAGGAACACATCCTATAGCAGTTCTTGGAGTTTGTTTGAAATACTATTTTCGTAGAAATCTCTTGTAATACGTGCTGGGAAAAATATAGACTTACAAGAGAGCCATCTAAAATTTCAGCCAACAGTAATCGTAAACTGCTGTTGACTAGCCTGTATTGAACCATGAAGATTCCGATCTGCCCACAAATGTTGATTGTGTAAATTTCTCGTACAAATAATGCTTCATCACTAAACAAGACACAGACAACTGATCGGCAGTTTGTGCAAGAAAACCACCGGCAAAAGTTACCCTATGGTGACCGTAAGACCCTGGAAATACTTGGAAAAAATGATACGGATACAGAGGATGCTCTTGATGTAACCTCCCTGTGATACTATGAGATTTAAGACATGCTAGGGCTACATAAGGTGTGCTGATACCGACAAACCTGCAGAGCAGGGTTCTCAAAGTGGGGTCCGCGGTCCCCTAGGGAACAGGGAAGTGATTTCGAAAGGACCGCGAAGAGGCCACTCAGTTAAAAGCATTGGCTATTTTAGTCATAATGGCAGAATTGTTGTTGAAATGGGATATTATATCTTTTCATTGCCAACACTTCCTTATTTATCTCCTTTTTCCTTTTATATACATTATTTTTATTTCTTGAGTTACCTTCCTTAGTTCTATTTTGACCTTTGCTTATGTTGTACTTATGTAAGGGGAAAAGCCGTTTCAAATGTATTCCAACGTATATGAAGAAGTAGCAAGTATTCGTGTTGTACAGTTTGCGTGATTTTGTTCGAGTTTCTTTCACTGGAGGTTAGTTGAATTGCGTGATCATATTTGAATTTCTTTGATTACACATGTAACAGTGATTGCAAAATATAACCAGCATCATTAGATTAAATAGGCCTGTAGTAGAGGGAGTTCAAATGGTAGAAATTTTGCTCCAGACTTCCTGGAACCGGCTATGGTACTAAATACGCATCAGCGATGTGGCTGTACCAACATTTTTTCCTGACATTTAAAATAAAAATAAATACAATTTTTTCAGTAAGATTTTCAAAGTGAAAGTTTTGAAGAGATTTTTTACACTACGTGAAGAAATGCAGCAATTTTTGAAAGCTGTCAAACCAGACATGCACGCAAAATTCTCAGATGTCCGCTTTTTTGTATCCCTGTCATTTTAGTTGGATATATTTGAACTCGTTTATTCCATCAATTTAGCACTGCAAGGAAAATAAATCACAGTACACCTTTCTCATGATAAATTGACTTCTTTTAAAATGAAGCTCGAATTACGGCATTCCAAATTAGAGAAGGAGAACATTGCCCTATTTCCACAATTAAATTCATATATTGATGCAAATGAGCTTAACATCGATGATGATATCCTTGAGGTCTTGAAAGGCCGTGTATCAATGCTTCGTGAAGAAATTTCGCATTATTTTCCTGACCTACAAAATTTTGAAAAAAAACAACCGTTTATCTATAACACTTTTGTACTGTCCATTAATGATCTGCCTTCAGAGGACAAATTGATTCAAGAACATTGTGAATTAAAAGCATTGTAGTGTGCACAAAAAACATTTTTATGCCTGTTCTCCAAGGACGTAAGCGATCATAACTTTCGTAAATGTCCTTTCCTTTTTTGCTGTTACTGAATTTTGTCTTCATGTTATTTTTCAAAACATTGTTTCGCTGTCTATTTACTCAAGCTGTTATACCTTTTTACTTTTTCTCACATTTATCCTGTCAAGTGAGTATCAGATTTTCCAAGCCTTTTTCCTCGTTATGTGCTCTAGAAACCGCAGCCCTATCTTCTTGATGTTATTTAAAACCACCGTTTTATTCATTTATTCTCAAACATTTATTTCATTTATTCATTGGTTACATAATCCGTCCAAGGTATCACTAGCATCCTTCTGTAGAACAGATTCCCTTCATATTTCATGAGATTGCCCAACATTCATTGTCATTCTGTAAGACAGATGTCACGTTAATTTTGTCCTCGTTTTCTTGTCTCTAACGATGTTCTTTCTGTTTCTTAGTATTATGCTTAGTTTTTGGTTGTTTGTTTGGTTGGTTGGTTGGTTGGTTTGATGTTTCATTTAACCAGCATATCAACCTTCATTTGGTCATTTAATGCTGAAAATCGTTTTTGATTTGTTTTATTTAGTTTATTTGTTTTATTGTTTTTTCAAGATTCATTGGGATTTGTTATTAAGGACAGTGTACCCGTCCTACCCTCCGTAACTGGAGATCATTTAAGGTCATAACCAATGATTTCGGGTAAGGTTATTTTACTTTTACAGCATTTTTCTTTTTCGAGTATCAAGATTCATTGGGATTTGTTTTGTAAGAGCAGGGTCCCCAAGTCCTACCCTTGTTATTGAACCCATAACTGGAAGGAAGGGACAAGTGTAACATTGCTTAAGTGAATACAGGGTATTCAAGTGGAATTTGAACTCGACTCGCCGATTTCTCTTTCCGAGCCGATATCCACTGCACCACAACGCACATCCATCACTATACGCTTACAGCACCTGGTATTCCCAAGCGGTGACCCATCTAAGTACTGACCAGTCTCAACGTTGCTTAACTTCGGTGATCTAGCGAGATCCGGTGTATTCAACGCGATAGGCCGTAAGCCTTTAGCTTTTGGAATGCATCTTTTGCTATCGCAGTACAACTTCGGATTTCAGTGTCTCATAAAATCCGTTCTTTTGGTTTATGTTTTTGCTAACAAATTCTGTCTATTTGCTGTTGATATTTAATCTATTCTCCCAACTTTCTCTGACTATTTTATAGTTTTCTTTTCGTCTTAGTTATTACTCCTGTTCAATCTGCATATCTTATGCAGTTGAGATTGTGGCAGCTTATACTGAATCCTGATCCGAATTTTAATTCTCTCAGAATCGACTTGCTGTATGGATAGTGTTGGGACGCCCGCGCCTATTCGGCTATAATGGACTATTCCATTACTATGTAAAGTAATGTTGGCATCTACGTAGGTAGAGAGTGTGCCGAGCCGCCGATCGACAAGTCAGTCGTAGACTTCCGGTGACGACCCGGAAGTACCCATTGCTCATACTACGTCTTACGACGGTTGAGACGATTAACCTCTATTCTTGTATTGTATACTAATAACCTTTGTAAATACTATTTTCACGAAATACAACAATTAACCTATTCCTGTTTTTGAGTAATTTATTCTTGCTTACGACATAACAGATAGAATGTCTGGTGAGATGGCATAACCTTGTCTTACAACTCTTTCATTTTTTCTCAGTATGCAGAGGGGTAAATGCCAGTATAGGTCATAGGCTGTTCTTATATCATTTCCAAGTATGTCAGGTCCTGTGTATGATGGTAAACTGAATACAGCAGCAAGGTCTCTGATTGGAATGTTGTAAGGAGCATGGAACCCCAGCTTAGTTGCTTTTTTTTTTCCTAAATTACCCCTGACCCGGAGCGGTATCGACTATTAGAGTCCCAGCTAGGGGTAAAATAGTTATCCCCCAAACTGGGGTCAAAACACTATGAAAGTATAAAAATAGACTTTTATAGAAAAAAATATTTTTGAAGAAAAAATATTACTAAAATACATTTTTGAAGGAAAACATTATAACCAGCAATACATTTTTGAATACAAAACTAGAAGACATCTTCAGCCTTCTAAAATCAAAAAAAATATATCTAAATCTGACTAAATCGAACTTTTTGCTATAACCGAATGTTTAAAAAATACCTTAAAACCCCACTCCTTTCGCATTAAATGACTGACATTAAATGCCGTTAAATAAAACTCAAACTCAAACCCAAGTATAAATAATGCTAATGTACAGATAGAGATACTATTTAAGATCTACTTTATGTCGTTGCATGATTTGTAAAACATCAGTACACGTCATTCTTCATTCGTATTAATCGTTTCTGATAATATTGCGAGCATAAATATCGTTTTCCTTGTTCCATTGTTTTTGATGAACCCGCATTTTTTCTGTTTTATTTTTTATCTGAATCGCTTTACTCATCAGAATTCAAATGATAATTTTCTTTATATGCCCTTGTAGTCTGTTTGTCCGATGCTTTTTACAATTGTTTGTCCCTGAATTCTTAGGCAGTGTAAAACTTTAATAATAAAGAAAATACACGTATACTATAGGTTAGCCAACATCATTGGGATCTCTATAGTGTCTGGTAATGGATTTTGTTTTATTATCGAAGATAAATTTAGAATGAACTAAACACAAGAAATTAATGAAAATCAAGTGAACATTTAATGAACACTTCGAAAATATGTGTCAGAATTTTTGTAATCCCTAATAATTTGATGACATACTTTAGTATACGACATAAACAGTCGAGTTTGCGGAACTTATCTGAAAGATGCGTCCTTTTAACAGTTTATATTTCCTGTGTCGTTATGGCTGGGTTGAAGAAATAGAGCCATGACTTCCGTGCTTCAAGAGCTGTCAAATCCCTTCACATATCCTGGGTCCAGATAACGGAGAGCAGACGGGGACTTCTTGTTTGTAAGGTGCCAACAACCAAAAGAGGAATGGAGCTTGTAAATCCCATCTGACGTGAGGAGTTTGTTGAAAATCTTAAAAGGTAGCACGTGATTGGTTGTCTTTCGTCCTGGCACCCAGTTGGCGACTCCGTAATAATTTCAATAACATTTGTTAGGAACAAAATATAGTATTTGCACCTCTGGGTCCGAAAGGTCATCTTCTATCTACTAGCAGAGTAACTAATGGGAAATAGCAGCTCCCTATAATAGAAAAACTCCGAATACTAGTTATGCTCTATCACTGTATAAAAAGGCTAAAAAATGGTAAAGCAACTAATTTAATTCCGGTTTAGTAGTTGTAGAAAGTCGTTGACGCAAGAAATATGGAGTGGCTGTCGTGAAAATTAATGCCGAACTACTGAGTGAACAAGATGAGAGATTAATATGTCTTTCAAATATACAAGGTCTCCATTAATTACTTCTGTAACTTTCCAAGAAGATTTCAGATCCATAAATAGAATACATTTCATGAAATATATACAACTTAATTTAGATATTGTTTGTTCGTTTCTAATACGCTTCTGTTTGTCTATTCAGTTAGATGTTAGATATTATTTGTTTTTTACTTCTAATTAAAATGACAATAGCACAAAAGAAAATGCAATGTACATCCTAATTCGAACTTCCCAAATATGACACTCAGGTTGTGAGAATTACTGTAAAACATATGAGACAAAACCCACTGTCTGTCAGCATCTAATTCTGGTACAAAAAAACTTATGGAAACAGAAAAAAGACTTGTAGATGTCTTAAATTAATCATCGTTTGAATGTGTTCCGTTCAAACCATGTAACCTATATCGAAGTGTTCTGATGTGTTTAAATGAAAACTTTATTTGTTTGGCTGTTTTACAAATAAACCCGGTCGGGTTATCTAAATTGTTTCTCAGATTTCATGATTGTGTCATGATGGTGTCTAGATTCTCTCTAACAAGCACATGCTTTCTAATTGGCTTCTAATACAAATAAATGCTTCGTATATAAAGTCCCACACCAGACCAATAATTTAGTTAAATTTATATATATATATATATATATATATATATATGTAACGTAGATCACTTGCTATACTATCCAGGTAAATTCCGATAGAGACGAACTCAAAGGAACTCAATGTTAAATTCATTTAATTAATTTAACAGAGTAATATAATTTAGAAAAGATTTTAGATTATTACAATGGGTAATACATATTTCATCGCATATTGCGGCTCTTCAGACCAAAATGGTACAACAATCCTCTAAAAAAATGAGCGTCCATGTAAAAAAAAAATGAGGGTATTTTTGAGGACCAACTGTTGTACGATTTGGGTCTGGAGAGCCGCAAAATGCGGTGAAATATATATTATCTATTGTAATAATCAAAAATCTTTTCTAAAAAAAATGTATATATGTATGCATATATATATATATATATATATATATATATAGATAGATAGATAGATAGATAGATAGATAGATAGATAGATAGATAGATAGATTTGAATGTGTGATTGCGTGTGTTTTATGGATTCATTTCTTCATGTTGTAATTATAACCCTCAAGGAATGTACCGTAGTTTTTTCTGATTCTTTTTATTTTCCAAAGTAATTTCAATTTCACCAATTTCCTTTGGGAAGGGTTGAATTGCTGAAGTAAAAAGCTAATTCTTTTTATGAAAATAGATTACTCAAGTCCAGTAGTTGTTGTCACCTTTTCCTCTATATTGGGGATGTCTTCCTATTGACTTACCTGAAATAGTGTGGAATACCAAACCTTTGATTATGGAATTTGTTCTCCATGAGTTGGATACGATATAAACAGAATATCCAAAAATCTGGACATATAAGAAATTTCATTAACTATACTTTTTTACGTCCCTCTTCATCTGTTGCATTCAATAAAATCACAGATACAACACACCTGCTTCAATGCATAAAGAGAGAATATGCAAAAATTGGCGGCATTGAATTCATGTGAATTTTGCTAAGTGCGTTATCCTTTAATTCACAAATGAAGCACACCATATTGAAAATATTATTTTTTAATATTTCCTTAAAATTTCGATGAAAATTTAATTCTTGAAAATATTCATTTTTACCTGTGTTCAGATTTGAGGGGCACTGTCAGTTTTAGCTGATTCACCACTCAAAGTCATCAAGTGATTTTGTTTCTCTTATTTGGTGCAATACTTTGTTCGTGATTCCATAGCGCCAGTTCAAAAGATTTGAAGAAGTCCACTCGTCTCACAGGATTGACTAGCTCAATGGCATTTTTTAATATTTATCATAGAAAGCAATTATATATGGCAGAATATTCTCCGAACAGATTTGTCACCATTTCAAAGTAAGAATATGATAAGCCTATTGCATTACATGTCTTGAATTTTCAGGTTAATAACGATATTATTATAGTTTTGTATCAATGTGCGGTTTTGATCAAACCTACTTCTAGAACTAACTATTCTATGTCAAATTGTGACAATAATCAAAATATGGCAGGTTTCGTTCTGTTCATTTTGTAAATACGAACCAGAAAACTTTAAATTAAAGGTTAACAAAGAATAGATCTTATAATCAAAAGTATTTGAAATTCCACTAAAGTCTTCCTATGAGCGTTTCTGTGTGTTTTAGAACAATACTTAGTTTTGTTGCAATGTGCAGGTCTGATCAAACATACTTCTAGCACTGACTATTCTATGTCCAATTGTAACAATAATCAAAATATGGAAGGTTGATTTCTGTTCATTTTTAAATAACAATCAGAATGCTAAAGTTAAGTTTAACAAAGAACAGATCTTATAATCAAAATTATTTACAATTCTACTCATGTCATGCTATGAGCGTTTGTGTGTTTTAGAACAATACTTCGCATCAGATAAAGGCAGCTGACATTTCAATGACACATTATGAGAGACGACAACTTAGAAAATTTTATCTTGACCGGGCACAGTGGAGAGTAGTACATAAACTACCTAAGAGGATTGTGTAAATGGTTGGCAGAAGCGATATTAGAAGAGATAGCGAAAAGATAATATTTACTAAGAGCTACAATGGACAGAAAATTGTGATGAGCAAAACCCCTCACGCTCATAATCAACACGTCGCATCGAAAATCAAGAAATGCTTATAAAATAGTTTCTTTCATCAATTTTTGAAAAATTATTTCCCTTCCTCTTAGTAAATCTACTAAGACACATGGGGTTGCTGATGATGAATGTTTTTAAAACACTCACTTTCAACAATATTAGAAAAATTATTTCACCCAATGCAACGAAACATGAGGTTGTTGAGTATGAATGTTTTGAAAACACTCTCGTATATCAATTTTAAAAAAAATCACCTAATACAAGATAGTAAAGCTACTAAAAGACAAGATTTTACTGAGTATGATTGTTTTTAAATCCCCTTCTTTTATCAATTGTTTCATTTAATTCAATGCAGTAAAGCCACTAAGATACAAGTGGTTACTGAGTCTGAAAGAATAAAAAAAAACGTTATTAAGAAGCAAAAAATAGAAGAGCTATCAAAAAGACAGTCGATAGCGATTGGCATTGCATTTAAATTGTTGAAGATCAATGTTTGTAGAAAACCCTGAGACCGAAAAATATTTCCAGATAAGAGAGGTGCCGGAAAAGAAAACTTTTAGATTGAACATACGGTTGCATGTGAACAATTCAACTGTAAATTAACGAGACTGTTGTATTACCGAGGTAGATTCGGTAAGAGAGAAAATATGCTACAATATTATTCCGTACAATATCCGGCGCTAAAACGATATACACAGAACAATACAATAGTTACAATAACAGACAAGACAGAACTTACAACACAGGGAGAAAGATTTTAGATCCAAATAATCGCTGAAGTAATCATTCCAAATATTACTCGAATAACACTCGGATATTATGATTCGAATTCCAAACCATGGCCATTCCATCATTGAGAGTGTCAGCTAATCTACAACAGAGATATTGCCCCCAAGTTTTTTACTGCGCTTAAATTTCTACAGTGTAGAAAATATATTAAAGGGTTAATCTGAATAGTTACTATAAATGAATTTCTAGAAAATGCAGAGGTAAGTCACATCACGGGGGTAGGATAGTGACTGAAGGCAAGAGGCTATGTCATGTAATATTCCTGATTCTTCTTTGGATTTTATCAAGAACTTTTATTATATATATATATATATATATATATATAAAAGCTTTCATTATATATATATATATATATATATATATATATATATATATATATATATATTATCGATTTTCTGATTTATTGTAAGAACTGAAATCTTGAAACTTATTAATATTGTTTCATATGTCTTTGTCTATGAGTGTATCGAATTTGATTAAAATCGGACCACTCCTTCTATAACCCGATTTTTCGATTATCAATTTTCGATATTATCAAGGGTACCTTGACACAAAACCTAGCTAAGAATACTCGCAGACGGTTATAGTACAACTGTGAAAATTTTCAAGAAAATCGGTTCAGCCGTTTCGGAGTCTATAGGTAACGGACACGCACACACAGACACACACACATACACAGACAAAGTTCCATTGATGAATAAGTTTAGAGAGAGATATTCAATTCGAGCGCACGCGCACACACACACGCACACAAACACACACACACACACATATATATATACAGAGCGAGAGAGAAATGGGAATATATAAAGTGAGGATCATTCATTTTTTATACATTTCCTTTAAGAAAGGCAATAAACTCACTAAGACGCAAACAAATACTGGGTGCGAAAGAACATTAGAAAATTTACTAATAAGATGAGAGAAAAATAAAAAAAACAAGAATTAAGAAGACAGAAAATAATTATTGACCTTGCATTTAAAATATTGTTGATCGTATTTGGCAGGAAAACAAGATTGCGAGATATATTTCCACATGCGAAATGAATGCCAATTGACGTTTATAGTATAAATTGTGTAAACTGTGTAAATTTTCAAGAAAATCTGTTCAACTGTTTCGGTGTCTATAGGTAACGGACACACACACACTCACAGCCACACACATAGACACAAAACGTTCCATTTATAAATAAGTTTAGATATCTACATATATATAATGACACCAGGCTATATGTAGAGCAAGATTCACAGCATGGACGAAGAGGAGACTTCCAAATATAGAAGATAGATTTTGAAGAAAAACTGTCCTGCATGGCATGAAAAACCAACGTTATCCGCAGCAGATGTAGTAATGGATTCGATATACACTTTCTATTTTATGCCAACTTACAATGAATCCTGAGAAGGAGCAACGACTCACTCTCCTGGAAGTTAGCATCCGCCATGCAAATGGGGAATAATAGAAATCTCTTAGAGAGTAGTTTCTTTTGGAGACGTTAAAAATGTCATTTCTTGCCCAGTGACCATTATTTTAGATCAGCTGCTAATTTGACCATAACGAAATCTTCAAACTTACCATTTAGTTAGAACAAAATTACTGTGTCATCAACATAGATACACAAACTGAGAGGCAGGAAATAAATTTTTCTCATATTTCAAAAAATTCAGTTGTACATTTTTAGCGTGATGACAAAGAATGGTCCTGAGCATGACGGTAAACTGCATTCGACAGCAATGCCTTCGATTCGGAGACTGTGAGGAGCACTGAACCACCTCTTAAGTGTTGCTTTTCCATGTCTACATTCACCAGGCGTGGTAGCATCTCTCAGGGTCCCAGCTATGGGAAAATTGTTAACCCCGAAACTGGGGTCAAAATACTATGAAGGTGTAAGAAAAGACTTTTATAGAAAAATACATATTTTTTAAGAAAAAGGATTATTACCATAATACATATTTAAAGAAAAACATATTGTCATAATACCTTTTTGGAGGGAAAAATTACCACAAATACATTTTCGAATACAAAACTTGTAGACGTCTTCAGTTTTCTAAAACAAAATTTAAAAATATTTAAAATATAATCAAAATCTGACTAAATCAAACTTCTCACTATAACCAAACATTAAAAAGTACGTTACAACTACATTTTTTATCGTTAAATAACCTATGGCGGCTGATATGCCGTTAAACAACAAAGAAACGAATATCAACCAAATATAATTTCACGGAATATATACAACTAGCTGTGCCCGACCACTCATTGGCTCAGTTTGGTTAAATTGAAAAAAAATTATTTAGTAAACCAACGAAATAAATGGGATATCGATGATAATTCGTTGAAAAAAAAATAATAGAAAACTTTTTTAAAAGAAAGAGAAGGGATTTATCTTGCTTACACCCGCCAAAATAGAAATAAGAATAAACAAAGGGCTTAGATTTAAAAAAAATAAAACAAGAAATTTATTTACTAAAACAACGAAATGAAAATTGTACACTAAATTTGAATCGTGTATTATACACGATTTATATAGATCGTGTGTGTACACGTCGTATTTGCTCACTGAAATTCTAGAATATATAATTTCGTTTGCCTTAAATGTGGAGTTTTCATATGTTTTCTATGAAACAACAAAGTTGTCTGTAAAGGCATCCATACTGAAAATAAGTTTTTTACTTCGGCTCTCATCGGCTTTAATCGAGTTTGCAAAATATTTTTTAATTTTAGGTATATAAAAACACGCTCGTATTCGATTAAAACGCTATAGTAAAATTTCAAAACAATTGGTGCAGCCGTTTTCTAGATTAGCGGATAGTAACAAACGGACAAGTACATTTTTATTTATATAGACGAGGAAATCAAATTAAACAAAACAATTTTTCGTACAAAATTTTAAAACATAGAAACAATCAGTTTGTCTCAGGATGTTAGGTCGGTTTATTTTATTGCTTTTAGCATAAATATTTTGTTTTAAGTGACATTTCATTTTGTGTCTAGGCTTTTTCTCTTGTTTTAATGTATATTTTCTCATCTAGATTATTTTGAACAATAACTAAAATATTTCTTTCGTTTATTTAATCATACTTCTATCTAAATATAGTCTATTTTGTCGTGTCACTCGCCTCAAAATTTGGCACGCCGTTGGTTGTAAACGGTTAGGTGATGACTGATAGATAAATAGAAGTAGATGGACATCGTGTGAATGTTGAATAAGGAATAAATCCAGAGAAACTGCATAACTCATATATATATATATATATATATTCTTAGCTGAAGAAATGCTGGTAAAACCAGCAATTAAATATGACTGCTGCCATCCTCTCTACAAGGAGGAGCGTTATTGTCTCCATTGCTTTCTCCTTGTAGAGAGGATGGCATCAGCCATCTAGATGTAACAGTAGTCATATTTAATTGCTTGTTTTACCAGCATTTCTTCATATATATATATATATATATATATATATATATATATATATATATATATATTAGTCATCCACATACAAGCCTGTTTCGCTGTAAGACAGCTCATTAGTGTGGCTAGACACATCCACTTAGTTCCGGCTGTGATCGAAACTCGACCGATTTGGTGTCAGTCGGAGTCGCTACTCCCTAAGCCATAGGTACATGGAGTCAGAGAAGGGAAATCTTAACGTGTTGTATATTATCAGTGCAGTGTATTAGGGCAAAGATCTAAATATATTTGACAAGGCCTTGTGATTAAGTTATTAATATTTTCTGGTACTTTTTCAGGTTTTTAATTTTGGAATAAAGTGGGTATAAAAACTGCCTAAATGATCTGTAGTTTAAGCATTTTAGGTTAATCTGTTAGTTATTATATGTACAGGATATGTAGAATTATATATATATCTAAACTTATTTATAAATGGAACTTTGTCTGTGTGTGCGTGTATCCGTTACCTATAGACTCCGAAACGGCTGAACCGATTTTCTTGAAATTTTACACAGATGTACAATAAGCGTCTGCGAGTGTTCTTAGCTAGGTTTTGTGTCGATGTACCCCCGATAAATATCGAAAATCGATAATCGGAAAAATCGGGTTATAAAAGGAGTGGTCCGATTTTAATCAAATTTGATACACTCATAGACAAAGACATAAGAAACGATATTCAGAAGTTTCAAAGTTGCAGTTCTTATTATAGTACAGAAAATTTGAAATCGATACCAGGTAATCAAAATTTGACTTACACCTATTTATTTTTCTTTCAGTCTACGGTTTCGCTTTAACTGGAAATAACTATTGCTTTTTATTCTTTCGTGCCAACGTCCAAAGAGTCTGAGCTCCAGGACCATGGATTAGTTTTAAAGTTTTCATTACAACGTCGGGCTATACTGCTAGTATATATATATAGAGAGAGAGCGAGAGAGAGGGGGAGACAGAGAGAGAGACAGAGACAGAGAGAGGAAAGGATGAAAGGCGATGCATAAATGTTGATCCAAATTAAACAAGAAGAAAAATAATAGACATCTCATTTGAACAGATATATTTTTCATAATCAATTTAAAATCTTAAATTACTAAAGAGCAAATTTGCTTATCCGTTCCGTTAAATATACAAGAGGCATACAGTTTAACACCAATAGTCGAACATTATTGATTTTCTTTTAAGTTCTAAGGATGTTTTTAACCACAGTATAACCACAGTATACTCTGCGTCAAACTGACCCTCGCACAATCTCTCTCTCTCTCTCTCTCTCTCTCTCTGAGGAACTACCTCTGCTTTACTCTTCCTTCCTCAGCTTGTTATGGGGAAACCTCAGAGAATGGGGATTCTTCAGATAATGGACACTCCCTCCTATGTTAATAAGAGTTACCAGGAAGTTCATAGGAGTTCTTTAGACTTCTATTGGAGTTCAGTACAACCAATAGGCAGTTGATATTAGTCGGCAGTTAGCCGAATACTAAGGAGTCAGATTTCAGTGGAAGATTACCAAGTTCCTAACATTTTGGGTATGTTAAGTCGATTAGCAACCGACATAGCACGATTATAACCTATTCCACAATATATCTGTATTTATGCATAGAAGACACATTTAAATTCTATGATTTGACCGTTGAAAGAAATTGAAAAAAAAGGCAAATGCCCATATGGTAAATCTCACTTGGCACACTAGAAACTTTATAATATGAAGTTGCAACTTAATAATATATATTATCTCCCCCCACACACTACCCAACTAACACGTTCCTGTGAATACATAAAATACAACTAGTGAGGGCGAGATGTTAGCAACCCGTTGTGGACGAAAAACAAGATCTACGAATCGGCGGAAGCACTATGAAGGAGTCAACAGCCAGCTAACTAGAAGCTGTGTCTCGATAAATCAATATGGGTAAGGCAACCGGACACCACTCCATTATCATTCCCAAAATTAATCATAGCTTTGAAAAATTGATATATGAAACACAGCGGCGTGAACGGGTTATTTCCAAAAGAAGTAACTCCTCGACCGGTAAGGATCGACATGAGCAACTGGTGACACCTAACCGTCATCCTGCGGCTGTTAGTGTCAACGCCGTAAAGGTGACACACTTCTTTGAAGTTTGTCCCTCTACAAGAAAAGCACGACACGGGCAACAGGTTTCTGTGGACCATTAACCTGCGACTGTGCGCAGTAAACAAAAATTTACCCTAGGAGCATGGAACGTTAGGATGATGAAAAACTGTGGTCAACTCGCGAATGGCAAGCAGAGGATATGCAGACTGAACATCAATATTCTGGGTATATGCAAAACTAGCTGGCCAAATAATGGAAACTTCAGCAGCGACAACCACAGGTGGTAAAAATAAGAAAATAGAATTGTCTTAATACTTGATAAGAAAATGGAGATGTGCGTTCTCGGCTACTACCAGTTAAACGAAAGAATCCTCTTCGTCAAACTAAGAGGGATACCCTTCAACATAGGTATTATAATAGTTTATGCATAAAAAATATAAAACACTGAATAAATAGAAATATTTCAATTCAGTACTGGACCATGCCAACGCTCAGTGTAAAACCAAAGAAATTAGAATCATCATGGGAGACTTGAATGTCAACGTAGTTTAGGAGAGAAGGAGATACAAATCGTAACTTTGGATAAGGAAACCACATTAACCGATGAAGAAAAGGGGTCCAGTGGTGTACAGCAAATGAGTAGGTAATAAACAACATGTGCTTTTAAAACACACATGACTCTTATCAACATGGAAAAACCAAGGAGGCGACATGAAAAATCAAATCAATTAAATAACCATAAACAGGACATTCGGAAACGCAGTGGTTCAATGTAAAACTTATTCAAGTACCGACTGTGGAAGCTACAATCTGTCATTTATTTGCAAATTAAGGGTGGATGTTCGGAGACTGAATAAGCCTAGTGCAGCACCTAGACTGCAATACGTGAATCACCTAAACCTGCAGGAAAAATACACTGACAGTGTGAAAAACAAATACGAAAAGCAAATTGAAAGCAGAAACTCGAAATGGTACACAATAAAGAATCGCAAGTGACATCAGCAAACAGCATTGTTCGAAAAGAAACCAAACGCAAATGATAAAACAAGTAGATGAGTGAAGAAATTCTGGAAATGATGCAAAGGTGACAGAAAACTATGCCAATACATGGAATAGAATACAGGAAACTACACAAGGAAACAAGGATCAAATGCATACAGGAGAAAGAAGACTAACTCTAAAAGAAATGAGAAGTAGAGAGATTGAACAAGATTAACAAAGAAGACATGCATAAAGAAATAAGGGAATTAGCAGAACAAAATCATGCTACTCAAAAGGAATGTATAAAATCAAACGATGAAGCAATCATATTCGAGAAAGGAGAAATACTTTCGCGATGGTAAGAATATATAAAAGATCTCTTCCATGACAAGAGAGATCAACCGATAATGCAAAAAGATGTTGACGGACCGGAAATATTAAAATCGGAACTAGATGCTGCAATGGCCAAACTGAATAGAAAAATCAATTGAACCCGACGGAATTCTGATAGAGATGTTGACAGGCTTAAAAGATTTCGGCAAAGAGAAAATTACAGAGATAATAAATTAAATCTTTAACAATGGTGTAATACCTGACGAGCTAAGCAGATCAATGTTCATAGCTCTGCCTAAAAAACAGATGCAAACGAATGCGAACTTCACGGAACAATCAGTTTATTGAGCCGCATAACAAAACTTACCATCCGAATATATATATATATATATATATATATATATATATATAACGACCATAAATAAAAAAAAATATTTTTATTACTTCTCGTGATGAAAATATTATTTAAAAAGTAAAATTGAAAAACAGGATAGCGAACTGATTTTGAACCTCGATCAAAAGATCTAAATCGAGGTTAATAAATAAATAATTATCAGTAAAAAACCAAATGGGTAATATGTAGAAGAAAATTTCTCACATGAAATGGGTACATAATACTTGTATATATTCTCGTTTGTGCTGTTAATATTTGCCCTAATTTCATTTGAGCATAATTATCATTGGTAAAGTTATGGATCCAGAACAGTTTCATATGCACCAGTTCTTAATTCATCCTTGACATTCTATTCTTAGCATTATAAAAAAATTACCTTTGATGGGCTCAACTGTTTCCCTAGTGATGCTTGTCTTTCTAAAAAGCGAAATTAATTAGTATATCTCTTGATATTGATCGTCTTACCCAAGCAACCGTGCCACAGTATTATAAACTAATCTCGGATTCTTTAATTGGAGAAATCGCTTTCAAGTCGCATTTTCATTAAACTACAAAAAGCTATCGCACCAAACGTAGCAACCATTACAGTTTTTACAATATTCACATCGCCTTGTATTTCATATTCTATATATGGCAATTTTTTGTAACCAAATCATAAGCAAACAACTAAAAATGAAGAAAATTAGTTTATGACCACAATACACAATACTCACACACACACACACACACACACACACACACACACACACACACACACACACATATATATATATATATATATATATATACTTAATTTATATGTTTGAACATAATTTTTAATCGATACTCTTATTTGAGTCAGTAGATTTTTTTAAATCAAATAGTATATTTATACATTCATTTTTATCGGCCTGATTCTTACGACAACTTTTATTACGAAAATGTGTATCATTCATAATCATGTCGGTAGAAATAAATATATAAATATACTGTTTGATTAAACACAGAATATCTACACAAATAAGAGTATCGATTAAAAATAACGATCAAACAAATAAATTAAATATGTCGGTTGTTAAAACCATTTTGTTAATCGTCGGGATTTTCCGTAACATCATATATATATATATATATATATATATATAGTGTTGAGATGCTTAGTGTGAAAAATTTTGTTTTGTCAGTGGTTTACTGATAAAAAGATATTTTAGCTAGTAATTTTTTTGCTCAATTTAGTGACAAACTTCTTCACATCACTCTTATATATATATATATATATATATATATATATATATATATATATTACTAAACCTTGCGGAAATTTACGAAATCTAAGTTCTGAAAATATTGAAATAAATAAATTTTAATATGTATAATATATATATATATATATATATATATGTCTATCTGTCTGTCTGTCTGTCTGTCTGTGTTTAAATAGAAACTTAGACATAAGAAAGACTTTGTTAACATACCAATCAACATTGTATGGTAAATACCAGTTTCAGTATTCAACTGTTTTTATATAGTGAAATCGATCGTGTGAATCATTGTTAGAAGGACCAGAAATCAATAAAAATTATGACTTCATTTGTTTTTTTGTTTTTTTGCAGGAACAATTACTTCTTTCAAAATTTACAAATCCACAAATCAACATGGCCTACTAGTCGACATCAAGATTTGTATCTCTCAGTATCTAGGTCTATAATGACCGTAACGATTGTCCCTTACAATCATAGATGATGAACAGTATTTGACCTGAGAAATATGTGATCAAAGACGATTTTAAAGTGCATTAAATAACAATGTTAGAGCTTTTTTAACCGTGGATTTGAAATTATTAAATGCATAATATAATGGTTATTGCTAGATTTTAAATATTATGTGTTACCTTAGAGTTAAAATTTTAATCCTTATGATATAATTCAAGTGACATCCAAAATAGTGTAGTACCATAACTGCATAATACTTATAATTTTACGGCATTAAATGAACTAACATCATATGTCATTAAACTCTCATTACTATCAATTCTAGTAATCAGAATGGCCGCCTGAATTAAACGGCGATTCGGCTGCAGGTTACAGTGTATCAGATGTTGGACGCGATGTGTGCTATAGCGTTAAAAGGATACGGAATGTGTTTTACTATTTTATTGTTTTATAAAAAAATCCTATGTTAATATGAGAAATATATTCACGAAGCACAAGTTTTTTGGGGTTGTATTTGTAGTAACCTATTTGAGGTATGAAGTAAATGTATACCCTTGCCTCCATCATTCGTGTAGACTAAATGGTGTACACTACGTGTCAAGATTGCTGTATGGCTTGTTTTTAACTCGATGGTATATGGTTGTATTCTATATTCGCCATATAAGTCGATCCTTAGTTGTAGAAATATTTTTTAGGGTTGAAAACCCAACTTTTGTATGTCGAAATTTCTGCTATATATACCAGATATATTTTTGCC